>OZ024821.1:28949799-29332058 GCA_964016985.1 Anodontia alba
ATATATATATATATATATATATATATATATATATATATATATATATATATATATATATATATATATATATATTATATATATATATATATATATATATATATATATATATATATATATATATATATATATATATATATATATATATATATATATATATATATATATATATATATATATATATATATATATATATATATATATATATATATATATATATATATATATATATATATATATATATATATATAACATGGTCAAAAAATGAAAGGCCGCTGTAAGAAACATGTTAAGGAGAAAATATGTGCCAGGTATTACGATTTTTGTCTATAAGAAATGCAAATGTTAACGTACGGACACACTGACTAGTATAAAACATCACGAAAACATGCCTATATAATTTGGACCCCTTAAACCCCACTTCTATATGGTAAAACTGGGATTTACACGGGTATACATTATTTTTCTTATTTCTGCTCAAAACATAGATTGTGGGTACTCACAATCTATGTTTTGAGCAGAAATATGAAAACTATCAGAATTTCTTATCTGAAAATTTTCATCTTTAGGTGGTAAAATTCTTAATATATTTGAATGGGCGTGTTTTCGTAATGTTAAAGTCTTAAACATGCTACCAAAGCGCCAAAATTCGTTCATCTGAGCAAAACAGTCATATCAAACACATTCAGTAAAAAAAAAAAAAAAAAAAAAAAAATAATAATAATAAATAAAAAAAAAACTGATATAGGACCATAAAACGACAATTACTGTTGTAAAGCTTGATTGACTGGCTTTCACGTGTTGCCCTTTCTCAGACAAATGGCGTTACTGTCGCAAAATTTTGCATCCAATCCCAACATTTTTTCAGCCACACACAATCGCCCGGTTTAAACAGGGCCTTCAATTAAATCAAAACACTGACAGCTTTGGCCTCGGAGAAACTGATTAGATGCCGCAGTCAGCGTCTGTCATGTTTGCCAAGGTTTTACAGATAACTCTCTTTACTCGGCGCTCTAAGTCTCAGTAACAAGAATAGCGATGCTTTAAATAACCGTTACCTGGACTTTGTACAAACGCGCGGTTTTTCATTGGTGAATGATAATCACGAGAACAAAAGCCTTAAGAAAATTTTGGTGTATGTTTACTATGGATCGATTGTAAACAGTCGACCCCAAAAACGAGCTATCGTGAATAATTGCCTAATAATTTATACCAATTGGGACTGTTTACGCCCAAAACTGCACTTAACAACAGCAGAAGTAAATATAAACAGATTCTGAAAAGGGGAATCTTATTAACGCAAAATACACATGCACGTATATAGTTCCCAATCAGACGCCGTGTTTTACTGCGTCTGATCTAGGTCTACACTGTTTTTCCAGGCCTGTTTGTTCGAATGTTCGAAGTAAATACAGTATATCAGTACACTGTTGTTTCCCTCAGCGCATTTTAAACGTTTAAAATCATCTTCTGGAAATCTAAAGATACTGTGGCCTTTAAACAATGTCATTTTTATTTTCGACTGAATAAACTCCCCCACACAATATATTAGGAGAGTCCAGTTTCAATTGTATGTATGTCAAGCTGAGTGATTAAAATATTCCTAGAGAAAATTCACTGAATTATTTGCAAACAATGGAGACCCTGATCGGACGCCGCAATCTGCGGCGTCTGATCTGGGTCTGCACTGTTTGACAACATCCATTTAGTCCCCATACTAAAATTGGTTCAGACCTGTATCTTACTATCTATATAGTAGAGAAATCAATGTCCGCAGTAATAACATCGTTAATTTGATATTCCGAATAGATTTGAATGTAACCTACTTTACATTAAGCCACAAAAGATAATGCTTCGACTACGATCAATTTTCTCTGTATTTCGTCAATGCTTCATCATTGCTTTTATGGTGTTAACAAGGGCAATAGCTGGCATTTATGATGGCTCGACAGTGTATTATACAAAACAGAGCGGAAATGTTCACAACGACACTCAAATATAAGTTGATTACAAATACTCCGGTATCTTAATTCGTGTACCTTGCAAAACAAAAACTTAACCCTAACATCGGAAAGATATACAACTGAATTTTTCTTTATATAAAGCTTGGATATTGGTTCATACAAAACCGCTGACAGCAAAGCAAAACTCATTGCATTTTGGAGAAACGTATGCATTTTGCATGAAACTGGGGTTTTGCCAAGCAACTGTAAGTTCTATTATGCGTGTATTACACATGTAAATACTAACAGGTAAAATATACCCAATATACACCCAACTCGTGATAAATTAATATGTACAGTTGATGTCTGAATATAAATTAGCACTGATAGTTTAAAATTCTTGACGCGTTTTGTAAAACGGCGTGTATTTTATGAAATTTTGATGAACATTTCATTTTGCGGAAATTACGTTAAATATCATGTTTGGTCTTCATACATTCTTACAAAGTATAGTTCGTCAACTAAGGTTTTGAAATAATGGATATGAAGAAATGCGCGACAATTCCCCTCAACATGTTTAAGACTTACGTAAGTACAATACAGGGTTCTACAGAAATGTTTTTTATTGATAAAACCATAAGCATGAACGCCCGAAAGATGTCTGGTAACATTTAAAATGTATCATTCAAAATGGTATCATAAAATTTGCAATCAAACGTTTTCTGGCAGAGTTATTGTAGTGGCCATAATAAATGAAAAATCGAACAATGTTTGGTGTTAATCCATTTCTATATACCTTCTAATATAAGCTAAAAGAAATGGTAGAAGGTTTATTTGAAATGCAGTTTGTATGCGAAATTTAAAAAAATCATGTCAGATAGGAAACGGGATACACTTCCTTAAATGCGGAAAACAACCGGGATGTCACTAATGACGTCATGGTTGCATAAACATGAGAAAATAAACATTCTGTTTTCTGTTTTGAGCATTCTTTTTCTTTCTTTTTTATGATATAACCTGGATACAAAATGTTTTTGTGTACTTAGAAATTGTTAAGTATCAGCTGGGCCTCCATAGAAACGTGCGAGTTCTTGCAAAATCCAGTGTATGCATATCTGCTATACAGAGGCATGTCCAGGCTTTCTTCCTATATCGAAATAAATCGTATATCTTTCCGATGCTAGGGTTAGCAAAAATTGAGTACTAGAGTCTGTACTATGACCCTTTTATCACTACACACCAATACAGATACCTTTGCAAACAGTCTCATCCGGATCTGCACTGTTTGCAAAAGATATACATTTTTTTGCCATTCTGTTTTTGAGTTTTGACTGTAACCGCTATTTGCAACAATTAATGTGTCCAAATTCAGAGATGGAAGAGTCCTTTTTGGAAACTTTGGGTGTAAAAAGGTTGAGACAAAAAGACAAAAAGGAAGTTGCAGAGCGCAAGAACTTCATTGATTGTTCAAAAGCTTTTTGTTATATCTTTTGACAGATGCGCCCGTAGCCATTCGTAAAGCGTCTGTCATTACTATATTTGGAGTTTGCGTCAGAGGCCATATACGTTGAACAGCAAATAATTGTATTAATTATATTCAATTTGGAGCGTAGCATGCGAAAACGTGTCTTCGGGCATATGCGGACTGCGAAGAGGCAGACCAGCCTGCGCGTCCGCGCAGTCTGATCAGGGCCTTCAATATTAGCTGACAGAATAATTGGATACAACATGTACACGTATGAATGAAGAGCAAAGGCCCGGGTGATACTTTGCGCATGCGCAGGATGATCTGAATGCGAATTTTCGCATGTTCAAAGGCACTTTTTCGCTTGATTGTCCATTTTAGCTACTTTTGACTGTAACTCCTTCAAGCGAAAAAGTATCTTTGAGCACATGTTAAATACGCAGATCCAGGCCCCGCTGTTATAAAACTCTTATCATGCTAAACTCAACTGAGTATGAAATTTTCTCTGAAAAGTGGTATTTTCATATTTACAATGTATTAGAGAAATTTCATGCTCAGCTATGTTAAGCAAGAAAGAATTTGCAATTGTTTGTATTTTGAAATTTATTAGCAGGACAAATTTCATGCTCAGCTGAGTTGAGCGTGACAAAAATTTCACAACCACGGGACTTGATCCTTCTAGACATCTACAAGTTTTACCAGGGCATTTGCGCTCTGTTAATATAGAATATTATTCTTAACCCATTTATGCCGAGTGGACTCTGCTACCTCAACTCTTTGGACAGGTCCTTTTCCAATAAAAGCCATGTCTGTTTGATTCTTATTATTGCCATGTTTTATTGAAATGTCTGTATTTAATGCAAACAGTGTATACCCAAATCAGACGCCGCATTCTGCGGCGTCTGATCTGGTTTTACACTGTTTGTCAATGTACCATTTATTGGACACTAGGCATAAATGGGTTGAATATCTCACTGATTCTGAAAAAGGACCGTGAAAACCGTGACCGGACGTGATATTCTATGCCTTTGTTTCCGCCTTACTTAAAGACACATTTTCACTTGACTTGGACTACTTAAATGCTTGCGGAAGTATGCAAAAGACAACTTTTTTAAACGCCTACTGCGTATAATATTATTCAATTTTCATATTCCTTGGTCTCTCTTGTGTGCTAACAATAGGGCAATCAATAGGTACTGTGAAACATACAACGAACTTGTAAGCGCTAGCGCAGCTGAAGCAAATAATCGAGTCTAAAACGAATTTTAAGCGGAAAATCTGTACAAAAGTAGGCAAAAGTCAACTAGAAACGTATTCCAAGCAATCAAACAAAAAAAACAACAAAAAAAACAAAAAAACAAACAAACAAAAAACAAACAAACAAAAACAAACAAACAAACAAACAAACAAACAAAAAACAAACAAACAAAAAACCAACAAAAAAAAACAAACAAAAAAAAAAAAAAAAAAAAAAAAAAAAAAACAACAAAAGAAAAAAACAAAAAAAAACGACTTAATGAGACTCCTGCCATTTGAATCATTTCATTATCGATTAGAATGACCGGTCTTTTATTTCCCATGGTCGCACTAGTACTTGTTTCGCTCGAGTAAAACTGGCTAACCCTCACCCCCCCCCCCCCACCCACACCTCTTCCCTCGCAAGTACTTCTACTACTGTCCGTTCCAAGGCGGCTATACTGTTGCTTTCTTTGATTGTGCGTCAGTGTAGTCATATGTGATGTCTTTTCAGCTATTATTTATTCCTCATCTCTCCTTCTTTTGGTTCCTCCGATAGGCTGTGCTTCGTGATTGTACCTTTTCCTGGGTGTCTGCATCTTGTCACCGTATTAAAAAGTACTGTCGCCAAAAATTATACTAACACTGTAGTACAATATAACAGCGGATGTAAGTTTCTCATGATTTTTACTACTAATAAAGGATCGATCAGGAAACTATTGACTAACGTCTGATACAGATGGGCCGACATTTTGCGCCGGTTGTATATATGTTACATTATTGTTTTTTTTTTTTTTTTTTTTTTTTTTTTTAAATTTAATATCCTTGACACAAAAAGTTTAATATAAGAGAACACATAGGTCTTTGTCTATTTCTGTGTTTAAATCGCGTGTTTTAGGTAAATAAATAGTATTATATAATATTATTGTAGTCGTGATAAACTTATACAGAATAACCGCAATGGCTCGAACACGGATGGCTCGTTTACCGTGGATGATTCGAACTCATTTTTCAGTCAGATGTCACCTTGTTTTTATAAGGGATACACTTTTTCTGATTTTCTGTTTGAGGCAGCGCATGACAAGACCTTCAAACTTGTATGTGCGCCAAGCGAAGACACAGATCAGCCTGGGCATCCGCCCAGTCTGCCCAGAGTCTTCGTTGTCCGCATGAAGAAAGCTTGGGCCCTTAACTACCCATTCAGTGCAAAGCAAAGACTCTGACTAGGCTGGGCGGATGCCCAGGATGATCTGAGTTCGCTGGGCGCCAGTCATTTTGTAGGTTTTGTCATGCGCTGGCTCATTTGATTTTCTGTCCATCATGTTTTCGCTTACGTGCCTCAATTATCTTATGTGATATGCAGTGTGTTTATCAGAAAGCATCGTTCTATCTAAACTGACTTCAAGGTGTCTGGATACATTTCATTGATGACCTACATTTACGAGGCAGATACTTTTGTTAATTTCATGCTTGTGTTCCTGCATCCCAGTCCCCTTTTGAAAAGGATCTGCTCTAAAAAGAAATAACTTGCTCCCTGCCTACCAGATGAGTTACATGTAATGTCTTTTCTTTGAAAGCTAATGAAAAAAGAAATACATGAATGTCGTCTGCTACAATTGTGCATAGCACTTTAAGGGTTAAATGATTCGCTTCTACACGACGGCAATGTTATAGCTAACTATCAGTTGCAGTGATCTTATGTGATTTGGAATTAAGGTATTAAGGTCAAGGATAACTAAAATTTAGAGAGCACTGGGTTCGTTCCATATTAAAAGTTATAAGATATTTGCACGTTTATGAAGGTTAATTTTGGCATGCTGTGAAGCCAGGATTGGTCAAATTGTATAGTTCAGACAATTTTGCAATAGTGTTATATAACAGGGTGTTCAATTGTTTTAAACAACATGTTTACTATGTTTCCATAAATAGCTTTATTTACTATGTTTCCAAAAATAACTTTCTAGAACAGCATGTTTACAATAACATGATGTTTACGTCCTTGATTCTGGACTGAGTTCTTTTTGGAATGTCATGGAAGATTTAGAAGTTTCTTGATTGGAACTGGAAAATAAGAGATGCTTGTAGTAAATTCTTTTTCTAGAACCTTCTTTGATATTATATAAGGAGAACAGATTTTCATCTGGGCATCTTTGTATACTTTCACTGGAAATTATTCTATACTGGATTACTTACTATTTTATTCATTCTGGACTTAAATTCTGAATTCAGGAACTTTAAATTGTGGGATCAGAAACTGATATTCAAAGGATTTGTTTTATAAATTCTCATGGATTATTTCAGAGGGACTTTGTGACATAAACTTGAAAGGTACTGTTCACTTACATTCTTTTGTTTTGAATCTTATCTTATTTTTTTGTGAATAAATATTGTTAATAATTTAAAGCTTGTTGCTGGTTTCACTTTCATTTCTTTCTCGTTACGCCTGGCTCGTAACAGAAATTGGGGGCTCGTCCGGGATCGAACATTTTCTTGAGCTAAAACAAGTTTGAGCTTTTTAAAGAAAACAAATATTGATTTTTAAAGAAAAAAAATATTTGTTTGCTATAAATCAAGTACTGACTTTTAAAAGATTTCAGTAAAGATAAAAAAAATTTATTTAATAAAAAACAAGTATTGACTTACAAAAAATATAATAATAAAAAAAAAAATAAAAAAAAGCAAGTATTGACTTTTGAAAAATATCAGTAAATAAACTCTGATTGATAAATTTACTTGATAAAACCAGCAAAAAGCAATCATGTCATTTGACCTTCAAGCTTTTATTGCTGCGCCTTCGCAGGAGCTGTTAAATTTGGCCAAAAAGTCAGATTTGTTGGATATTGCTGCTCACTATGAATTGACTAACGTCAACAAGTCCATGTTAAAACAGGAAATAAAAAATGTTTTGGTCCAATTTTTGGTTGATAAGGAATTACTAGATTCTTCTGCTTTGTCTCTTGTTCTCATTACACATACAGGTTTGCAAATGCGAGAACTTGAAATTCAGAAGCAAATTGAGTTAGAAAAATTAAGATTAGAGCAGGAAAAACTTAAAATTGAACAAGAAAGACAAATGCAGAAAGAAAGAATGGAAATGGAAGAAAAAGAAAGAGAGAGACAATTTAATTTAAGAATGAAAGAACTAGAAATGCAAAATATGACAGTAAAACGGCAACCTTTAGAGTCTGGCTCTCATTTTGATGTTACCAAACACATTAGATTAGTTCCTCCATTTCAGGAAAAAGAGGTTGACAAATATTTTCTTCATTTTGAAAAAGTAGCAGAAAATTTAAAGTGGCCAAAGGAGCATTGGACCTTGCTTTTGCAAAGTGTTATAATTGGGAAGGCTCGAGAAATTTATACTCAGCTGACTGTCGAGCAGAGCTCCAGTTATGATACTGTAAAGGAATTAATTCTTAAGGCTTATGAGTTGGTCCCTGAGGCTTACAGGCAAAAATTTAGGAACAGTAAGAAAGAAAATGAGCAGACCCATGTAGAATTTGCTAGAACTAAAGAACAGTTATTTGATAGGTGGTGCTCTTCGAAGAAAATTGGCTCTGATCATGAAAAACTTAGGCAGCTCATGCTTGTAGAAGAGTTCAAAAGATGCATAAGTTCAGACATTAAGTCCTTTTTAGATGAGAAACAGGTTGAAACTTTGGAAGCTGCAGCTAGACTTGCAGACGATTATGCTTTAACGCATAAGGTTTCCTTTATAAATAAGTCTAATCCCTCTAGAAGACCATTTTTCCCACAGTCAGGATCCAAACATAGTCCCAGTAATCCATCTGGCAATTATAGCCAAACATTTACTCCTAAACCCAAATCTTCTGGTGAAAACAAGGATCAAAATCCCTTATCTCAACCAATTTGCAATTATTGCAAAAGGACAGGTCATATTATATCTGAATGTTTACATTTGAAAAGAAAGAAAGAAAAACAAGAGGGGCTTAAACCTACTGGCCTTACCTCTTTACGGTCAAAACCACAGTCATGTGTTAAGGAGGAAGATCCTATGCAGACCGAAAGGCCTGAGACTGATTCTGTTATGGAGATTTATGAACCATTCTTATCAGATGGTTTTGTGTCACTAAATAGTGACTATGCCCAGTCTACCCCAATTAAAATCTTACGAGATACTGGAGCTTCTCAATCCCTTATTTTAGCAGATACTCCGCCTTTTTCTGAGAAGACTTCTTCTGGGACAAGTGTCCTTATTCAGGGTGTAGAGTGTGGATTTGTTAATGTTCCTCTTCATAACATTTATTTATCCTCAGACCTGGTAACTGGTTTAGTGGCTGTCGGTATTCGACCTTCTTTACCTTTTAAAGGTGTTCATTTACTGTTAGGCAATGACTTAGCAGGAGATAAGGTTGTGGTAAACCCACTTTTGACTAACATACCTTGTATTGATCAGCCACCTGATCCCATTGAACAGGAAATCCCTGATCTGTACCCATCTTGTGCTGTTACAAGGGCCATGGCAAAGAAAGCAAAACAGAATGATGGGGAAATTGATTTAACTGATACCTTTTTGGGTCAGTCTTTTACAGACGAGATTATAAATTCTCTTTCACCCAGCCTGTCTGGCAAGCAGACAGACTTAAGTGACAAGTCAGAGTCCAGTCATTACTCCACAATATTAAATGACCAAGGTCAAGGTCATGACTTGGTGTCAAGGTCACAACTTTGTAAGGAACAGCATAATGATCCTGAAATTTTGCCTTTGCTTGAAAGGGCTTTAGATGAGAAAGAAATAGATCAAGTCCCAGTCTGTTTTTATGTCAAAAATGGCATTTTAATGAGAAAATGGCGTCCTCCTGATGTCTCAGCAGAAGACGAGTGGACTGTTAACCACCAAATAGTGGTTCCAAGGGTTTATCGCCCTGAAATTTTGAACTTGGCCCATGAGACTCCCATGTCAGGTCATTTAGGTGTAAACAAGACCTATCACAAAATTCTTAACCATTTTTACTGGCCAGGGTTAAAATCTGACGTTTCTCAGTTTTGTAAATCTTGCCATACTTGTCAGATGGTAGGAAAACCCAACCAGACAATACCAAAAGCTCATTTACAGCCCATACCTGCTTTTGATGAACCTTTTAGCAGAATAATTATTGACTGTGTTGGTCCCTTGCCCAAAACAAAGTCAGGTAATGAATATCTTCTCACTATAATGTGTGCTTCTACACGTTTCCCAGAAGCCATTCCACTTAGGAATATTAAAACTAAGAACATTGTTAAGGCTTTGGTAAAGTTTTTTACATTTGTAGGTCTCCCAAAGTCTGTTCAGTCGGATCAGGGCTCAAATTTCATGTCTGGAATTTTTCAGCAGGTCATGCATGAGTTGGGCATTACTCAGTATAAATCGTCACCTTACCATCCTGAAAGTCAAGGTGCCCTTGAAAGATTTCATCAGACACTGAAAAATATGATCAGATCATACTGCTTTGACACTGAAAAAGATTGGGATGAAGGCATTCATTTGTTGTTGTTTGCTGTTAGAGAATCTGTTCAGGAATCTCTTGGTTTCAGTCCATTTGAGCTGGTATTTGGCCACACTGTGCGTGGACCTTTGAAACTTTTGAAAGAAAAATTTCTCTCAGTTGATGACAGTTCTCTGAACTTACTTCAGTATGTATCAGATTTTAAAGACAGACTGTCTAGAGCTTGTGAGGCTGCTCGGACCAATCTTAAGTCAGCACAAAGGAAAATGAAACGTTGGTATGATGAAAATGCAAAAGAAAGAAAATTCATGCCTGGAGACAGGGTACTTGCTCTTTTGCCTATTCCTGGCAAACCATTGCAAGCCAGGTATTACGGCCCTTACACTGTAGATAAACAGATTAGTGATGTAAATTACATTGTTAACACTCCTGGGAGACGCAAACAAAAACAGTTATGTCATGTTAATATGCTTAAACAATACATAGATAGGGATAGCTCTTCTGTTACACCAATTAGTGTTGTTAGTTCAGTCCCTCAGGAACAAAGTGAAATGAACTCTGAAGACATGAACTTCATCAAATCTGATCCTGCTTCATCAAAACTCCAGAATTCTGACATTCTAAAGGATCTCGACCAGAAACTTTCACACCTAGATCCAGTCCAAAGAAAGGAACTGAAACAGTTAATTTATCAGTATGAACACTTATTTCCGGACATTCCTACAAGGACTGACAAAATTTATCATGATGTGAATGTTGAGGACTCACAACCTGTCAAACAACATCCATATAGAATGAATCCAACAAAACAAAAATATCTTAAGGAGGAAATTCAGTATTTGCTGGACAATGATTTCATTGAACCAAGTCAAAGTGAATGGAGTTCACCTTGCATTCTTGTGCCAAAACCTGATGGAACATATCGGATGTGCACCGATTACAGGAAGGTCAATAATTTGAGTAAAACAGATACTTTTCCCATCCCAAGAATGGATGATTGTATTGACAAAATTGGAAATTCAAAATATATAACTAAATTTGATCTTCTGAAAGGATTTTGGCAAATTCCTCTCACAGAAAGAGCTAAAGAGATCTCAGCATTTGTTACTCCTGACGGATTGTATCACTATAAAGTAATGCCTTTCGGAATGAAAAACTCTCCAGCAACATTTCAACGCTTAATCAACACCATAATAGCTGGAATCGAGCATTGCGATGCTTACATCGATGACGCCATCATATACAGTGATGAATGGAATCACCATCTTGGAACTATCAAAGCATTCTTTGATAAACTAAGTGAAGCAAAATTGACAATAAACCTTGCTAAAAGTGAATTCTGTCATGCAACTTTAACATTTCTAGGACATGTTGTGGGTCATGGTCAGGTTAAACCTATAGAGGCTAAAGTTGAAGCTATTTCAAATTTTCCGGTGCCCACATGCAAAAGACAACTGATGAGGTTTCTTGGTATGGCCGGTTATTACAGAAAATTCTGTAATAATTTTTCTGTCATTGCTGAGCCACTGACTAATTTACTTAGTAAAAGAATGAGGTTTAAGTGGACCAGTGATTGTCAGAATGCCTTTGATAAACTGAAAGCCATACTGAGAAGTGAGCCAGTTCTCTTGGCACCAAATTTTAATAAAGAATTCAAGTTAGCAGTAGATGCGAGTGATGTTGGTGCAGGTGGTGTATTACTGCAAGAGGATGACAATGGTGTGGATCATCCAGTTTGTTACTTTTCCAAAAAGTTTAACAAACATCAAAAGAATTATTCTACAGTAGAGAAAGAATGTTTGTCTCTCATTCTTGCTCTTCAACATTTTGAAGTTTATCTGACTTCTTCGTCCTCACCTATTGTTGTTTTCGGTGATCACAATCCACTGACTTTCATCCATAAGATGAAAAACAAGAATCAGAGGTTGCTCAGATGGAGCCTGTTGTTACAGGAATACAATCTTGACATCAGGCATATCAGGGGAAAAGATAATATTATTCCTGATGCCTTGTCCAGAGCATGATGTCTTGATCTGTGGTGTCCTGTAACTTGCTGTATATAAGATAATAATTGCCTTTATCAGTATTTTATTTTATGATAATTTTATGGCAAAAGAAAGCTTTATTACATAAATCTTTCTTTTCCCTGAAGAGGGGAAGTGTTATATAACAGGGTGTTCAATTGTTTTAAACAACATGTTTACTATGTTTCCATAAATAGCTTTATTTACTATGTTTCCAAAAATAACTTTCTAGAACAGCATGTTTACAATAACATGATGTTTACGTCCTTGATTCTGGACTGAGTTCTTTTTGGAATGTCATGGAAGATTTAGAAGTTTCTTGATTGGAACTGGAAAATAAGAGATGCTTGTAGTAAATTCTTTTTCTAGAACCTTCTTTGATATTATATAAGGAGAACAGATTTTCATCTGGGCATCTTTGTATACTTTCACTGGAAATTATTCTATACTGGATTACTTACTATTTTATTCATTCTGGACTTAAATTCTGAATTCAGGAACTTTAAATTGTGGGATCAGAAACTGATATTCAAAGGATTTGTTTTATAAATTCTCATGGATTATTTCAGAGGGACTTTGTGACATAAACTTGAAAGGTACTGTTCACTTACATTCTTTTGTTTTGAATCTTATCTTATTTTTTTGTGAATAAATATTGTTAATAATTTAAAGCTTGTTGCTGGTTTCACTTTCATTTCTTTCTCGTTACGCCTGGCTCGTAACAATAGATATTAACAAAATATTATATTTCAGGTGGTTGCTTTGAATATGAAAGTTGAAAATTATCTAGGATGCAAATTAACATTACACCTGCCGTGACCTTGTGCAAGATCAAACCTTTAATCGGCTACATTCTCCCACCCTCCCACCCCGGGCCATAAAACAGCTACATTTTCTCCCCGCGCCTTTAATCAGCTACACTTTCTCCCCGTGCCTTTAATCAGCTATATTTTCTCCCCGTGCCTTTAATCAGTTACACTTTCTTCCGCCCCTTTCATCAGCCAAATTTTCTCCCCGCGCCTTTATTCAGCAATATTATCTACCCGCGCCTCCTATCAGCTACATCTCCTCGCACTTTTAATCAGCTACATTTCCTCCCTATGGTTTTAATCAGCTACATTTCCTCCCCATGCTTTTAATCAGCTGCATTTTCTCCCCATTTCTTTAATCAGCTACTTTTTCTCCCTAGGTCTTGAAACAGTTACGTTTTATCCCCGCGCCTTTAATCAGCTACATTTCTCTTCGCACCTTTAACCAGCTTCATTTTCTTCCCGCTCCTTTAATTAGCAACATTTCTCCCGGCGCCATTAATCAGCTACATTTTCTCCTTGCCCCTTTATTCCACTACATTTTCTCCTCGCCCCTTTAATCAGCTACATTTTCTCCTCGCGCCTTTAATCAGCTACGTTTTCTCACCGCGCCTTCAGACAAAGCATGCTAGACTGACAATGATATAATTGATTGACCCTTAACTGATTTGCAACC
The DNA here is from genome assembly GCA_964016985.1 of Anodontia alba. Lineage (NCBI taxonomy): Eukaryota > Metazoa > Mollusca > Bivalvia > Lucinida > Lucinidae > Anodontia > Anodontia alba. Next base: position 28,963,397 of record OZ024821.1, read on the forward strand.
AACAGATATTGATGTGATGAGTGAATAAACATAAAAAAAGATGATTGATGTGCAACGTGAGGAAAGGCTGCTGATGTCAATACGGACAACAAAGATCTAGAACAGGATGACCAAAGTCGTCTAGGTTAATCGTTGCTTTTTTATGGTATCCTGATTCTTTAAGCGGACACTAAAGGCAAAGATCTGACTGTGCACTTACGCAGTTGGATGTGAGCCTTCGTTGTTCGCATATGGCATAAGAGTTGTTTTCTCGTGTTGCTTACACTATTTTGCAACGAAAATATTCAAGGGAATCAAATTGTCTAACCTGTAATAAGCTATATATGAGTTATTGTAATGATTGTCGGAACAATTAGTCATAATTGTTGTCATTATAGATCTATAGTTCTGTGCAATGTTTTAAGTTACTTGGATATATCTGAATGTCTTATAACGGTTTCTATGCTGAGTAAAAAAAATCATCAGCAGAGGACATATTGAAATATATTTTGTACTTTGGTTTCGCAGAAAGTAGGCTTTAATATTTATTTGTTTGTTTTTGCGTTGCATTAACTGTATAAACCTATTGTCTAAAGAAAGAAAGAAAGAAAGATAAATATAATCAATTTATTGTCTGTTGAATTGTTCCAGAGAGTGTTAAACTTTAATCATATTTGTTAAAGGATTTATTGTTTGAATACAATACTTATATAAGATTAATTAGTTACGAAATATTTATCGACAAACATAAGTCCAAAGCAGGGTTTTTATTCTGTAGGCAGTTCGCATAATCTTTCGGGAGTAAAGTTTGAAACAGCTATCTCAAGATAAATTAATATACACTTCAATGGCTCGAACACTTTTGAGACCATGGAAGTTCTAGGCATGGTTAGAATGAGCCACTGAGGGTTAACTTTAGCGTCCGGTCAGGACGCAAATGGGTATGATTTAGGTATGTCATATCGATCTATAAAAATGGTATGTTGAGTATACACATTAGAATCGCTTCGAGGAGGTGATCCTGATGAGTACACACAGCATACATTTACATGATAAAATAGGAAAATGCCCATAAAATATAAATAAATATTTGTTTTCATGAGCGGTCGGAATTATTTCCTATTATTTGCAATTATTTCAAAAACGAGTTCGAATCAGCCATGGTAAACGAGTCATCGGTGTTCTAGTCATTGAAGATTTATCGTATTTCAGAGGGAGTGCACTCGAAGCTGGAAGTCGTCGCCTCCATTCTTATACCTACTGGACAGAAATCAAACAGTTTTGGTACTTATATAGATATAGTTCTTAATGTAGGAATCCTCTTACAGAAAGTAATTTAAGTTAATAAAATCTATAAAAAGTTGCCTTTAGAAACAATGGAAAAAAACATAGTCTCGGTTTAATTGAGACTCTTCATATAACATCACTTTCATATGCTGGGCTGCATACGCCCCTAACACCAGTTCAAGCGGAACTCGATTTTCCATTATATTAGAATAGGCTCAATAAAGCCAAGGAAAACAAACTAAAAACTGGCTTATGATGAAGTACGGAGGTACCTTTTTCGTAAATTTCAGCCTGTCGGTATACGGTTCTCCTGATCTTTCTAATGCCAAAAAATGTTGAGCTTTTTACACGTCCAACATTTTTTGATAAATCGTAAACCGAATTTACATATTGTAAACATGTATGTAGCCTGTTATACCTATTAAAAATCTGTAATCGAAGCTTGGTTTGGTGAACCCACTCACTAATCATAGTTTCATTTCCGTTCTGGATACTAGATTTCTATAGGACTAATTTTCTTATCAGTGTATTTTTCTTTTTTTTCTATCTATTTATTATTGTTTTTTTAGCTCTACTTGCGATCGCTCAATGTTTTGTTGGGTATAAATTAATTTTGTTTGCATGTAAACACGCGAACTCGGACTCTCCAGATACTGTATATTATATATATTGTATACTATATCCTATACAAATTTTATCTTCTTTCCTCTGTTTTAGTACTAGGATCTGGACAGTCGGAATTCTAGTGTGAACTCAATAAATTTACTCATTGCCATAAACGTTGGTTGTTATATTTTGTTTTGGGGAGGACCTTATCTAAGAACTTGTGGTTCAACCCACTTGCTTTATGATAATTTGGCAATAAAATATCATTAAACTTATGTTATGGCCGCCAGACGGCATTTAACAACAGTTACATTGAAGTCAAATTAAACCTTTACATAGTTTCGCCGGGTCCGGCAACATTCTTGGAGGTTGATCATGAAATATTTTCTATAGTTATTCTCCCCCTTCCCTCATGTACTGGCTAACTGCTTAAAGGATCAAATGGAAAGGAAGACAGTGATCAGGAATCGATACAATTACCTAACACCTTCCGTCCAAGACGCCAAAGGCACAGAAGGACGCACTTAAAGCAACGACATCACAATCAAAAACACTATAAGCAGAAAGCCAAAAAGGATAGTTTTTTTTCCAAATCATTGGCCAAACGGCTATTCAAAAAAAAAAAAAAAAAAAAAAAAAAAAAAAAACATTTCACCAGGACATACATGCAAAGATAAACAATGACAGAAATAGTAAACCACAGCAGAAGCGCCGCCTTGGAACGGTTAGTAAAACCCTTACGAGGAGGGGGGGGGGGGGGGGTAGGGGCGGGCGGGGCTTAAATCGATTTTATACAAACCTCGCCTTTAGTTCTACCGTTTAATCCGCGTGAAGGCTTTGAAAGGTTTCTAACTCATCAATGCAACATCTCCGAGCACATACAAATCAAGCTAATACAGACATAAAAAACGATGAGGACTCGACAGCTAGAAATAATTGAAATGCTGAAGCAAAACAAAACCAACTGTTGGACTCCGGTGGACCCGACAGAGCCAGAGCATCAGGCACCAACCCAACCGACTTACTTAAAAGTATTTAGGCCTGAGTCGTCATACAGTCTTAGGCCTGACCCGCCGGCGTGCAAAGAAAGAGGTAAGCAAAGTTATTAAACGTGATAGGGTTAACTACCATGCATGCAGTCTGTCGTATTACATCTATTTTGTACCCATTCTTTATATATCGAAGAATGATTTTACGAAATTGAGTACTAAGTGCATCGCAAGTATATTTTTTTTCTGAATTTATATAGTAAAAAAGGTAAGAGAAAAGTCCAGGGTGTGCCACAATCACAAACCGCAGCCCTTTCCAGACACCAAGAGGAAGAGGAAACCAACAAATCCAAACAAGCACAAATCGAACAAACGTACTTTCGAAAAGCACTAAGATTAGCTCTCTCTTCCCCAAGCGAGGTAATCGCAATGCTAAAAGGACTGAAAAACTCAAGAACAAAATTAAGGTAAGACATAAAACAAATCGCCTCGTAGAATAAACCACAAAGCAACAAAGAGTAAGACTAACACCGGGACCACCGCCTTAGAACGGTAAGTAGAGTACACCACCGGATGGTGGGGGGCGCGGGGGGGGGGGGGGGGGTAAAAGCACTTTTACAGCTAGCCATCTTCACCCTGGATCCCGATGCTACTCTTAATACAGAAATACATAAAAATACGGTTCGCATAAAGGCTCCCAACTCAGTCAATGCATCAAAGCGAAAACATAAAAATCAAATTAATCACTATAATAAACAAAGGCGAGCACTCATGGCTAATTCTACTGTATGCCAGAGTAAATGAAATCCAATAGTTGAACCACGGCGGGCCAAGCCAAAGACATATCGTCAAGCCCCAACGCACTGGTCAAAGTTTTACGGAGAGGCCGTCATTGAGTCTGAGGCCCGAACCACCGTCGTTCAATTAAAGAGTGAAGCATAGCCATCAACAATGATTAGGTAGACAACAAGGCATGTAGTCTGCCGCATAATATCCAGGCTCTAGCCAATTCTTTTATAACGGTTAATAACTTCTCTGAATTGCTCCGAAAAGTTAGACTTTGCTACAATTTTTCTAAATCTGTACACTAAGTCACCGTAAAATTTTGGTTCCGATATACCTTGTTGCAGAAGTGTTTTCAGACTGACGCTATATTTTTCTACCAAGGCACTGTGTCTGCGATAAAATTTCGAAAACGCCTGACGAAGTTTAAAATAACATTAGCCCTGCCTTAGAAGTTTGGCAGTAAAGGCTTTATTACGGTAGTTAAAGTCACTAAGATTTGAAGAAGCTCTGGCGAATCTAATAAGCTGAGATATGTATACCCAAAAGTCACCATGAAAGTCAGGTTCCGGTAGGCCTTGTTGCAGAAGAGAGTCCAATATTAAATTTTGAAACTCAAACGAAATGACGTCTACAAAATTTAGAAGCCTGCCCTGAAAAGGCATTGTTAGATGAATTAACCGGCTCCACATAACCTTAATAGTGTGGTCTGGGTCGTTAACTCGAATCCTACCAATCTATACATTATATCCGTCACTTCAAAAATGTACAGACATTATTCAGGAATACATCTAGCGGGCCAATGCGCAACGGGCTTTATGTAAATCAGGTAGCTGTTCATGTTCAAGCATGCGTCGATCATAACTTTGATTGCACCAGAGCCTGCAGACCTTCCATAACTTTTTTGATTCAATAAATATCAATCTGCCGTTGGCGACTCAAAAAAAACAATGTACATTCCGACTATGGCTGTTGATGACTTAAAGTAGAGAATGTGCATTCCGATTATGAGTGGCCTAGCTTTTTGTATGCGACAGCCTTGTTTTCCTTGGTGAACCAAACCAGATAAGGTCGTAAACACTCCATAGTAAACCAAGTGTTTTTGAATTGAATAGAACATTTAGTGATCACTGTAGCCACCGTCAAGTACTTGTGTGGAGGCCGTAGAACGTTGCCCCTACTTCGGTATGGTACGGATATTGAAAAGGAGAATAAATGAGACATCATGAAGAGGTAAATGAATTCTTTGTGAACTTTGAATGAAATAAAATAAAAAGCATTACTCAGATATTATTGCATAAAAAAGCAGTGTCGCACGTTATTAACAGCCGTGCATTAACCGGCGAAAAGCCGTGTATTAACAAGGCAATTCACGCGCTGTTAATGTACGGCTACGCAACTTTCAATATGATCGTACCGGGGCCACAGATTTGCTGCCGTTACGAAATGTGTATTATTGTCCGGCCCTAGAACGAGCATAGTCGGTGGAAATTACGTTCGCGAGACATCGGTTAAAAGGCGAAACAAAATAGTGCAAGAAATAACGCGAAATGTAGCAAATGTTTTCAGTTTTTAATGCAATAATAGCGATCGAACATGGTTTTTCAATGCATTAACATTCGCCAGGTCCCTTGGGAGGTGTTGAAAACCGCGGCCTTCGGCCTCGGTTTTCAACACCTCCCACGGGACTGGCGAATGTTAATGCATGAAAAACCATGTTTGATCCCTATATTAATAACTGAGTTCTCCCCAAAACTACCTGGCAACCAGTAGCACTGAAGCCAAATGTGATCGGCAAAACGGTAACAGTTAGACATCGTTGCATACTGTACTTTAAACTGTTGTCTTGTGTTTAAGTTTATTAAAGCAAAGGAACGATATGTCGAAATATACATTAATATACCCAGGACATGCCACAATCACGGAGCACAGCCTTCCCGAGGCGCCAAAAGAAGGAGAGATTAGCAACAAAAAATGACAAAACAAACGTCACATAAGAAATCACCGACGCAGAAATATAAACCAACAAAGAAACCACCTTGGAATGGTCAGTAGAACACCGCTGGTGGTGGGTATGGGTGGGGATTGGGGGTAGGGGAAGGGTTAGGGTTACATGCGTGAAGTCTGAGACTGACTGGAATATGTATTAATATATTCACCCATATATTTGGACACCTTACTGTCTTACTATCCTTGTCCAAAACTTTAAGTATCATATTTATGCAAATATTTATGCACCTAAATTACTACCCAGTCAGCATTCTACGTAAATCTATATCGGGCCGTCATCGGCCCGTCAGGGTAGCTGACGGGCCGATGACGGCCCGATGTAGATTTACGTAGAATGCTAGCTGGGTAATTGTTCTAGAATTTGAAGAAATGCATATTACAATCTGATGGTGTGTTTAAACACAGCTGACTGATCAGACGCCGTATTCTGCCGATGTATGTCTGTCCCGATACTTAGCGCTTTTATTGAATGAACAAATATGACCGCCAGGTCACATTATTTGATCTTTCACAAAGTCTCCCACTCTAATAGATATGACTAGTGACATCAGATAATATGTCTGAAATAATTCCATATTCAGACGTAATAACTCAACAAACTTATCTCTGCCGGGTTTATAAAATGTTAATCTCTGTCATCAAACATCAATTAAGTCCCAGTGGTATGCAAAAACAATCAATAGAATCTCGCGAAGACAACAAAAGAGACCTATCGGGAAAAGAACGTTGGCACACAGTTCTTAAACTGCTTAAGGGGACTGGATACACCTGAGCTCAGCTGTTCAAAGCGTCGTTAGCTTAACAAACTCGTCAATGTCAAACTCGTTAACTGCTGTAGCTATGTTATTTTCAAGTACATTGATCTTTATTCTGCAAAAATGTAAGCTACTCACATTTTTTTCAGCAAAAGTATCAATGTCTTTGCCTTATTTCAAGACAGACATTTTAATGTCACGTTAGCTCACAAGTATTAAACAACAGGGCCCAGGTAGATTTTCCGCCTTTTGTTACGATAGGTGTAGCTCCATCTTATATTAACAAATCATATATATCCCATGTTATACAGTGAAAACAGGGATTGCAGGGTCTACATTTATAATAGAAGGTTTTCAGAATTTTACATTTTTAAAGGAGCCTTTGAATTTGCTTGTTACTTCTAGCAACCCCTTTAATTATATGAATTTCTTTTATTGTGCTTATTAATCAAACTTTTCCTCTTTTTACCTTTATATATGGTGAAAAGGCAATGCTTTACATAGCCCTAGATATGAAGAGTATCAAGATATTTTTCTTTTTTCCTCACTACATCACGAAAACATGTCTATATATTGTTCACCCCTTAAACCCCACTTTTATATAGTAAAACTGGGGTTTACAGGGGTTTACATTATTTTTCTCATTTTTGCACAAAAACACAGATTATGGGTACTCGTTAGAACCGCCTCGGCGAGGCGGTTCTAATGAGTACACACAATCTATGTTTTGAGCAGTAATATGAAAATTATCAGAATTTTTATCTGAAAATTTTCATTTTCATTTTCACTGTCTACTCATCATCAAAATAAGTATTTGTCCATAAAATATAACAAATGACAGACACAGAAATAACAACAGATATGACATTATTGTTAAACTGTTTTTAAGGAGTCGCATATTTTACCTTATGTCGACAATTATGCCCCAAAACACTATAATAGCGAACCGTTTTCCCCGGGTAAACAATACGTCATTTGTTTGTCCCAAACTTGCAACGGTTTATGAAGTTTGTCATACCACAACAAAAGCATGGGACAATAATGAAAGCTGTCATATTTGTCGTCTGCAATGCGTAAAATAACAGTGAAACTTTCGGACAAACAAAGCTATTTATAGTTTAGTACCTATATAGAATCATTCCCTATTGTATAAATCAATTTTGCAGACTTGTACACGGAGGACCACTCCTACGCATAAGTCCGGATGGTCTGCAGCCATCCCTTTATAACAAACAATATAATGGGAGTCTGAATATTGAAACAGACCTTGAAATGATGCTTAAACCAGTCTTTGAGGCATGTCATCATTAAACGCATGTTTTATACCAATTGTGTAATAAAGTGTGTTTGCTAATATTTGTTGTAGAGGGATATGGCATTTAGAGAGGTACTGTAGTGTAATCAGTGGAGCGTAAATTTAATTAAATATTCGCTATAATTACAGTTCTACCAATTAATGCATATTCTCATTGGTTTATATTTTCTTGTATTATATGTTAGAATATTAATATCCTTCAATTGTTTTCCTAAGTATACTATTACTAAGGTGTAATTAAACACTTTTTTTCCTTTTGCATAGTGACAGTTTTGGTGACATGTAATACTGCCGAACAGACGAACAATGTCGCCGCAGTGTCATTTTGTCGTCGCCACGCAATCAGCAGCTGACGTGGCGCGGCTGTGTAGTCGCGACAATGTGTGTGTGTGTGTGTGTGTGTGTGTGTGTGTGTGTGTGTGTGTGTGTGTGTGTATGTGTGTGTGTGTGTGTTATCGGTAAATCCATTACATTGCCTTCGACATTTTCCAGAAAGTCGTTTTTTGAATAACATTTTAATCAAAAATAGTACTTTAAAAAATCTTTTTTTATGACCTAACGTAAAACCTTTCTCGCAAATGATTATGCAACTACAGTTTAGTCAATTCAGTGGTTAGAACTAAATGAGTATATTTTAATTTTCCCGCAGTCAGGGGATTTCAAAGTAAATAAAAGTCAATATAGGGGTTTGGTTGCCGGTTTTCAACAAGTTCCACTCGTTATTAATAATTTTAAATAATTCACAATTCACAAGACAAAGAGAGAGAGAGAGAGAGAGAGAGAGAGAGAGAGAGAGATAGAGAAAGACAGATAAACAAGAAATAGAACAGCACAAAAAAATGAAGATAAGCAAAACACATGGTCTAATAAACATTTGCAAAAAAAAAAAAAAAAAATGTTTTTACAAACATATGCGTAGGTAAAACCAAATTCAGTTAAATAAATTTTAAAGTAAACAAAGCAATGAAACTAATTTAAAGAACAAACAAACAAAAAAAAAAAAAAAAAAAAAAAAAAAAAACAGACAAGTGGTTCCTGCTTAGACATTGTAAATTGCATCTTTTTTTTTTTTTTTTTTTTCTTTTTTGTTATATTTAGAATAAAACACCAAGCGAAAACCGCCATTCAAAAATAAGACGATTTTCAGTTGCTTTATGCTGATAAATATTGCTGAATTATGCTAAACTATGTTTACAGTACTACAGACACTATGTCTATATGACACAGCTATGACAGGACTCTTGAGGGTAAAAATTGCATTTACTATTCCCAGTGACATTACTGGCTGAACATAATGTAATTAATGCATATTTAATACTGAAGGCCATTATTCTTGTATGCTGATGTTGCTGACTAGATATGCTGAATGATGTAACGAAGTCTGTTCATATTACTTTAACATATATTTGTACGTCCCGTTGCTAACTATGTTGACCTAGAAGACTCTTTCTCCTTTGTGTTAAAAATCATGTTTTCTTCATTGTTCAGTAATCTCTCAAACCTTTGGGCGTCTTTGATGTTAATTTGAGTTGGAACACGAATGACCAATGACCACCATTTGTGTAGGCCGAGTATTTATATTTGGATGCCGTGTAGTTCAAGACTGGTAAAACAATTTCGTAAAACATAAAGTTGCTTTGCGGTCTACTTTATTTGTTCTTTATTAGATTTAGTATACGGTAAAATGTCCTAGATCTTCGCACACCGAAGTATCGCACAACGAAGTTTCTGATAAAATGACATATACAAATAGTGCAGACCCGGATCAGACTGCTTCTGAATGAGAAATCTGACCAAGGTCTATACAGTTTACCATTCCATTCAGTATTTCAAGAAACAACTGCATTAAAAACAAAACTTAGGCCAAAAAATGAATACAATGTTCGAAATTTTAAAACATTTTTACGTACATAAAGTGTTTTTTTGGATACGTAGTCTTCTATTTATCTTTAGTCTGTCTGTCTGTCTTGTGACTGACATTTCTACTTCTAGACACGTTCCCAATCTGTCTGCTGACTTAATAAGTGGATTGCACATTATTCAAAATGATTTTGTTTTGATACAGAGAACCCCTGTTCTGTTTTAGTTTAGAAAATCGCTAACTAATGATACAATACAAAAAGTTTATGCAAACTTATTTTAGCTGAATGCATGTTCGCACCACTGGAGGGTTTGGTCCACAAACAACACAGAGATTATATTGCACTAGTATGGCTTGCACACTGAGATGTCACAGTTTAAATCGAATATAATACAAATATTTAGGACATGAAGAAAAGCAATAACACGTTCTGTAGTTTCAGACGTGGGAAACGAAAAGACCACTTGTACTGGTTCTAATGGTATAAAAGTATCGATACATATGGGCCTCTCTTTTATATTCTTCTCCTTTAACTGTTTGGACAGGTCATGCGGAAACATGTCTTCGGGCATTTGTGGACAGGTAAATCAAACACTGTTTTGTTAGACAAAGCGTCACTTTGCCTAAGAAGCAAAGCTTTTTTTTTCTTAAATAACATAAGCCGGTAACATAATTGGAGCAAATGGAAAATCCATAACCCATGTCTAACGAAATACCAAAACAAAGTACCAATCATCTGAAGTCAGCGGGTTTATAGGATAGTACGTATAAGTTAGGAAAGTTTGGGCTGAACTGAGGCATGGGAGGGCGGATGCATGTGAATGGAAGGGTGTGGTCTGGTCACCTCCCACCTTACATGTGCCTGATCAAACGCAGGTTGTAGTGAGGCAGATTGAATGTGGTTGTTTGAATGTTAGAAAATATAACCCATGACATTGTTACTCAGTGCTAAAATGCAACATAATTAAAAAGTCTTTGAAACAGTCGAAATTTGCTTTCTGTCGCGTGGAGCGAAACGACCCGCAAACTTTCGGGTGGTGGTATTTGCCGGTAGTAATCAGAAAAAGCCTGAACTTAACTCCGGGACCAAATATTTAAACTTCCAGCGAGGAATCTTAGACTTGGAATATAAAATTGGGAATGAAATGAAGAATATTTTTGTTACTTGTCACATTTAGATCTCGTTATGCCGAAAAAACTACGCAAAACGTACTTCAAATGGGGGAAGATGGTGGTAGGTTTTACATAAACTGGTTTATGTAATAGGAAATGAAATTGTTTTTTTTTTTTTAATACAGGTCATGAATAACTTATTGATTGTATTATTGCATTGTTCCACATATTTTATAAGTCGAAAACGTCTTGCTGAAAGCATAGTTGTAAAAACATGCATAATGTTTGGTACTGATTTATATTCCATTAGCAATTCAGTCACATCACCAGAAACATATACTAAACCAGAATAGTTCAATTTTGGGTAAATGCAGTAAGAAAATTAAGGTGTTCGAATATTGAAATTATGGCATTATGCACCTCCTAGCAACATATTTGCACTGATTTTACTATGTGTGCACCAATATGAAACCGAGCAGACTTCTCTGGCTCTAACGGTCCATTTAAGTACATTTTACCGAGAAAAACTTCAGACGTCATATTATATAGAATTCCGTGTGAAGTGGCAATAATTCTGCGTGTTCTTTCTACGCCACTCATTGTTCCTACACTATGTAGAGAAATATCAAACAGATTTTGTTAGCCTGTAATGCAAACATATAATTTAATTTCAGTTTTGTTTGAAACATTCTCCTTATATTCTCATAAATTCCTCGACACTCCATTACGAATAACAGCATTAACCCATTTATGCCTAGCGTTCCATAAAAGGGACAATGGCAAATAGTGTAGACCCAGATCAGACGCCGCAGAACGCGGCGTCTGACCCGGGTCTACACTGTTTGCATTAAATACAGATATTTTATTAAAAAATGGTGATAATAAAAACTTATCAGGCACCCCTAATGTCAGAAATGGATATATCCAAAGAGTTAAGGTAGAAGAGCCCACTCGTCATAAATGGGTTAAGGGGACTGCATACTTGATTTTTCCCCCACCATTTCCGCAAACAATAACAAGTTCAATAACTTCCGGTTTGCTTTACTGCATGCAGTCCACTTCCGAGAAACGGTATACCCTGTGGGAGGGAATTATTTACTTTTTGAATAGACCCCTTTTCAGAATAGAGGAAAACCTTTTGACAGAATTGCTTCCCCTGAGAGTGTATCGATTCCCCTCAAATGGTTCAAAGCAAATTCTTTAGTTCTCATAGTCTGTGTTCATGCCATTGTCGAAATAGAAAAGTGAACCGAACCGTTTGTGTATAAACAATGACAATGTAAAAGGTACGCCAATACATTTGCGAACTAGAAGACATCCTGCCTCTATTCTGCCTTTGCGGTCAATATATTTAACCCACTTATGTCGTGTGGATTCTTCTACTTTAACTCTTTGGAAGGTCCATTTCCTATATAAAGGGTGTCTGGTTAGTTTATATTATTGTCTTATAGAAATAGCGGAACTAAATGCAACCAGTGTAGACTCTGATCAGACGGCGCGTTCTGCGGCGTCTGATCTGGGTCTTCACTGTTTGCCAGTGTCCCTTTTACGGGACGCTAGGCTTATATGGTTTAAGGTGACCGGATACACTTGGTAGTTTAAGGGACACCACATTTGTAATTTCCTTGGTAACAAAGTAAACATATAAACCAAAGTTATCATTTCAGAATAATATCTTTAAACTGGCCCAGGTAGACGGTAGACTGGCAGGCCTGTACTTCCGTACAGTCCGGTCCTGGAGTTTTGCGATTCTAAAAGGATTTTTCTGGTCTTATTTTTAGTTATCCAAAGTGTAGTATAAATTTTAAGATCCTCTGTAAATTGATGAGCTTACGGAGACATTTCTTACCGGACTAGGCGCAGTTGCCGCGTGTATGTGCTTTTAATGATCTAATCTCATGTTTTGCTGCGTGATTCCATCTCCATATCCATATCGAAATGAAACAGAATTAAAAAATAACAAAACAACACATAACTTTACTCCTTTGAATGGCAGAATATTAAACCAATAAACAATTTTCCTCTATCAACATATAGAGGATATTGTTGGCACGAGCTACCTATACATGTGCTCGCTAAATGTAATAAAGCGCGACGATAATCTGTACTAAATGCATTTTAATCTCCAGGGCCCAGTTGTTCAAAGCTAACGACATCGTTAGAAAACGATTCGTTAAAATTTACACGAATGATACGCAAATATACTGAATTGTTTTGCTGAAAAAATGTGAGTAGCTCTTGCAGTGCAAAAGCTACTCACATTTTTTCAGCAAAAATATCAGAATATTGTATATTGAATCCGCTAAAACAGTGAACGAAATGACCCTTAACGAGCTCGTTAAGCTAACGATGCTTTGAACAACTGGGCCCAGACTTTTAAGAAAGTTTGTATGAGTACTTGTAGAAGGACGAGCGGCGAGTTGCTGTCCGGCAGCGTAGGTCGTTGCCCTTAGAGGCAGCAACAGTTGCTTCCATCGTACGAAATAGAAGAGAATATTTCCAGGAAGAGCCACGGTTACATATGACAACAATAGGAAGAGTAAAAAAAACTGACAGACAGAACTCACAAACCATTACGAAAACACGCATTACGAAGTTTCACCGCCGATAACTGAAAATGTTCAGATAAAAAAAAACTCTGACATTTTTCATATTTCTGCTCAAAACTTAATTGTGGGTACTCGTTAGAACCGCCTCAACGAGGCGGTTCTAACGAGTACCAACAATTTATGCTTTTGAGCAAAAATAAGAAAAAATAATGTATACCCCTGTAAATCCCAGTTTTACCATATAGAAGTGGGGTTTTAGGGGATCAAAATTATATAGGCATGTTTTCGTGAAAGAATAAAAACCAAACAATCAGCTTTTTTTCCCCGTCGAGATGATGACAATACCGGACAGGACCAGCTAAAAACAACAATAAGACAACACACAGGACAAACGAAAATTTCTCCGCAGCGAGTAGCCGTACGGCTCCACAAGTGGTAAATTGGAAGGAAGGTTGACCAGGAATCACTGCAATTACCTAACACCTTCCGTCCAAGATACCAAGGGGAAAGAAGGACACACTTAAAGCAACGTCACCACAATTAAAAAAAATCTACAAACAGAAAGCCAAAAGGACAGTCTCTTTCCAATAAAAAAATGGCAAAACGGCTATCCAAAATAAATAAAAATATCCAGGAAATACATGCAAAGACACACAATGACAGAAATAGTAAACCACAGAAAACTACATAAGGCAGCGGGAGTAAATCGATTTTATTGGCTTGGCACCTAATATTAACCCTGGCACCATAGGTTAAAATGATGTAAAAATGCAAAATTATTTTCGGTTTGCATGGACATTTCCTAACTCACTCAGTGAAACATTGTAGAAAAAAGACGTAAATCAAATTAAATTACTGTAATGAAACAAGGAGAAAGGCTTTTGGAAATATCAGCCAGCCAGAGCTTAAGAAAAGCATTTGATGAACCATGGCGGACCCAAACAAAAGGCCCGCTTACACAAGTCAAAGTATTGAAACACATCTCAGTAATCTATAAGGTTCAAATAATATGTTGCATTTATTAAATACTGGAATGGAGAAGGACAGATATATTGCCTGTCCTGTTCAAAGATTCTGCTCTCATCTGTCAAACCCATTAAGAAAACACGCCTCTTCAAATATATAGAAAATTTCGACTCCAGAAACTGAAAATGTTCAGATAAAAACTCTGATAGTTTACATATTTCTGCTCAAAACATAGGTTGTAGGTATTTGTTTGAACCGCCTTGGTGAGGCAGAAATAAGAAAAATAATGTATACCCCTGTAAACCCCAATTTTACTATATGAAGGCGGGGTTTAAGGGGGATAAAATTATATAGGCATATTTTCGCGATGTGTTTTTAAAGATCCCAATAAGAGGAGTATCCAGGCAATTTAGGTTTTTCTTATTTTTCCTCCAAATGAAATGGATCCCGGATCCCTAAGTACCGGGTTCAAATATCATGGCTATATACGGCGCTCCAAAGAGCCTTTCCATTACGAAAACACGCCTATACAAATATATAGAAAATTTCATCTCCAAAAACGGAAAATTTTCAGATGAAAAACTCTGATATTTTTCCTATTTCTGCTCAAAACATAGATTGTGGATACTCGTTAGAACCGCCTCGACGAGGCGGTTCTAAAGAGTAAGTACCACAATCTATGTTTTTGAGCAGAAATAAGAAAAATAATATATACCCCTGTAAACCGCAGTTTTACTGTATAAAAGTGGGGTTTGAGGGGGTCAAAATTATATAGGCGTGTTTTCGTGATGGGTATCGGCTTTCCAATGTTGAGGTAGACGTAAACACCAAACCATATTCAATTCTCCACGAAAATGTATCATGTCGGCACCAACAAGATATGGTTTCGTGGTAAAATACGAAAAATATCAACACAATGATCATGCCTACTATTTTTACAGTATTTTAAGAAGAAACCTTGAACAGTTTTTAACTTAAAGAGTGGACACGAAATAATGGCTAAAATAAACAAATGGACTTCATTACATAGGTATACGGTTCTTTTTCTCTGTGCATTATCTACTATTCGTACAGTTTCATTAAGAAATCGTAGACGGTTTTAAAGTTATAGAGCGGATACAACCTCATTATGAAATAAACAAAGGGGCGTAATTCTGTCAAAAGTGAAAGTAGGGTTATAGATCTATTTCTTTGCACATCGTCTGACCATGCCTTATATTTTTACTTAGTTTCATGAAGACATCTTAGAAGCGATTTTTAAGTCACAAAGCGGACACAAGCTCACTATATGATATAAGCAAAGGGGTATAATTACGTCAGACCTGAAAGTGGGGTTACGGCTTATTTTCTCTGCTCATCTTCTGACCATGCCTTATATTTGTACAAAGTTTCATGAAGAAATATTAAACAACTTTGAAGTTATAGTCGCATAAGTAAGAGAACAGAAACGGGTACCCTATCCTGACACTCAGTTTACAAAATAATGAAACTTTTTGTCCGATCAAATGCAATAACTAGAACCCTGAAGTTCTGTAACATATTCTATTGTAGTAATGATAAAACTGCTTTAAATAGTTTTTTGAATATTTCTACATTTGAATTACATGTAGCGTAGCTATATGCGTCTGGTAAAATGTTTAACATTTCTTTTCCTAAATGGAATTTCTAAATTGTTAGGATTTAATTCGAACTGTTATTTTTTATAGATTTATCCATTATTTCGGTTTCTTAACGTAATTTGGGTTGATAGCTTTGCAGGCCCTTCCTCAATCTGTTGTAGAATGTGTGCGCCTTACTGTTGCCGGAAGGACTGTCGTAGTCTAACTTGTGGTTTTCTTTTGCTCTGGTTTGAGATTGCAATAGGGCTACTGTTGTTCGTTAAGGGAGGGCTTAAACCAGTTTTACTCGCGCGAAACCTTACCTTCCGTCTTGATGCAACTCCACGATGGGCCCGACCAAATTAATAATTAGTCCGCACCAAACTTTACAAAAGGTTGGCGCGGACTATTTATGTCTTTCAAAATTTGATACAGATTCAGGAGGGAGGCACAATTTAGTCTGATGACTGACTCACTGTCATGCAATTAAGAAACCATGCAAGTTATCAACTATAATTAGATTAATATCCATGTACGCAGTTGGCCATATAATATCCATGTTGTGAAATATCTTCTTGCAGCGAGTGACAATCATTGTTCCCAAATTCATATTCTTGTATAACCTACACTATTGGTACATCCATCTCTTTAATATTAGTTGTCCTCTAGTTTTTGCTATTAGCTATACTAACAGACTCCTTAAACAGTAGTTGTATCTTCTTGTTGAATAAATAAGCTCATTTAATATAAAATCGCCTGCAGCAAAGGTTGCCAGCAACAACATGACGTCGTAACAACTTAACTTAGGACTATCCCCAGCTAGCATTCTTTCTAAATCTACAGCGGGCCGTTATCGGCCCGTCAGCTACCCTGACACAAAACGTAAACAGATTAAGTTTCATTGCGCATTCGTCCTACAATTTTATTTTGTTTAAAGTAAACTGCCTTAGAATAGTGAACAGCTTTAAATTGTTCAACACTTTCATGCATGGTGTTTGTTTTGTCATTGTTTGTTCCTCACCTCTTCTTCTTTTGGTGCCTAGGAGAGGCTGTGCTTCAGTTTTGTAAAATTTCGTTATAGTTTTGAAATGTGTTCTATAAAAAGAGGACCTTAACATGTTTTACCAGTAATCAACCCTCACTTTTAGCTCCATTGCAGTTGCGTGTACACTGAATTGATCTGTTTGTTCAACACTCGACCCATTCATTTGAAAGAGTGGAGATTTTGCTAATACCTTATGACATAAATTTGATTGATATTCTATGAACTGTCTCATCGGAAATTACATGCACCTCATAGGATAGGAGAAAAAATAGAGTGCGCTATTAGTGTCCATTATAAGCTTTAGCCTTGAATAACAATGTTGCTACATTAGACGGTATGCTGTCGACGACAGATAAATTATGTATTTGTCGCCCTCCGACCTTAAGAAACGGAAAAAAAAAGACTTACAAATTGCGATTTATGATGCATGGTTTCGGTTTTAATGTATATCATCTAATGTAATGGGTAGATATGTTGTTATACTTACGTTTGTTGCGATGGAGAGCTTTGTTAATAGGATACCTTAAAACTCTCAGCTTACATTTAAATTTCTTAACGTTTAAAACATAATTACTTTGTTGTTTTGAACGTAAATGAAGGCAGTGATCAGGAATCAATACATTAATCAACACCTTCTATCCAAACCACCAAGGCAAAGAAGGACGCACTTAAAGCAAAGGCACCGGAATTAAAACACCATAAGCAGAAAGCAAAAAAGGACAGTCAGTTTATCCAAAAAAAATGGCCAAACGGTTATTGAAAATGAAAGTTTGAAGTCTGCAATGAAAAAGGAAACGGCTATTGAAAATGAAAGTTTGAAGCCTGCAATGAAAAAGGAAACGGTTATTGAAAATGAAAGTTTGTAGCCTGCAATGAAAAAGGGAAATATATGATTAAACCACAAGTTATATAAAGAAACTGTAAATTAGAATAGAGTACATTTTACTTAAAGTTACGTCCGATCATAATTGTATAATTAAATACATGTACATGTATATTTTGGTACAACAGATCTACATGTTATAAACAAAATGGTTTCAAAGTATAAATAAAATAAAGTATTAAGCGCCCAACAGCTGAACTTTATGTTTTCGATGATGTCATTTTTGTGATGTGCTATGACATTCAACCCTTTTCGGTAGCATGAAAGAGCTGCGTTCCATGATTTTGGTCTTTCTTTGGTATATCTATATTAACTTTTGAGCTTTATTATTCAGAAGGAATCGGCATTTTTAAGCGGCATTCAATTTTCAAAATGAAAAGGATGGGCTCAATGACCACAAAGGAAATGAAATATAACCTGCACTATGATGACGTACGGGGAGACTTTTTACGGCCGCCACACGGCACAACACCAGCTACAGTAGAGTAAAGTAAAAGTCTGAAAAAAGACTGTCACTTGTTACAAAAAGAACAAAAACGTTAGGTAACAACGTGGATGTTATGCGGCAAACGTAGTACGTTAATACGTTGACGCAATAACTTTGCAGCACTAAAACTACATTCAGACATCCAAAGATAACAAGTCAGTTATAGATGAGCACAGAGGTCATACAGCCAAGTTAAGGTTAGAATTAAGCAAGGCAGGCTTCCTAAGTTATACAGATTATCAAAGACTAAAAACGTTTCACCGCGGATTCGTGTTGATATACTGTGACTGAGCTTTCTAACTTATTAGCTTCTTACCTCACCGCCGCTGAAAGATCATTCAATCAAATCAATTGAATACTAACTAAATACTAACACTTGGAACAAAAGTAGGTCTAGATATGTACAGGCGTTTAGTTTGTCGACATATAATTTTTTTTCTACACTTTGTAATACCTTGTCACAAAACGGTTTAATGTTAAAATTCTTCATTTTCTTGAAAGAACTTTGAAATCGAAAATTTGCTTTACTTGACTTGTAATAAAACCATGATAAACGTCAACAAGGCTACGTTTACTACCATTTACTCAACAACATGATATGACTGTGTAGCCAGCTTGTCGACACCTAAGTCGACAACACATTTAGTTAAAGACTATTACTTTCGGGAATACAGAACACTAATGTAAGTAATCAACATGCAGATTTCGGAGTTAACCATAGTTGTAGGAAATATGAAACATATTTGGAATTCGATCAAATGTAACTTTAAGAAACAAAAATAAGACCTGTATCAGAGTTGGATCAAATAGCTAGTATTTTAACGTTTAATTATCGATATACGTCATGTTGTAACCACGATATCTTGACAACACCGCATCAAACAGACAATCTTGCTCAAACAGTGTGTGCGGCGTCTAATCAGGCATATAGTACTTCCCTATCATGCACCAGTTAATGATTTCCCGCTATTGTGTAAAGGGAGACAACTTCCGTGATATCTGTTTTGCTGCATACCACACCATCTCCATAAAGATTCTAACCTAAAATGGAAGACGGCCACTTCTCTGAGGCATGATATAACTATTTTGAAGTGAATGCAGTATCATCATGAAAACATACCTATATAACTTTGACCCCTTTAAACCCCATTTTATATAGTAAAATGGGGTTTACAGGGGTATACATTATTTTTCTTATTTCTGTTGCTCAGACAACATAGATTGTGGGTACTCGTTAGAACCGACTCACGGGCGGTTCTAACACAATCAATATTTTGAGCAGAAATATGAAAAATATCCGATTTTATTTTATTTGGAAAGTTTCATGTTTGGTGGTGACATTTGCAATATATTTGAACAGACGTGTTTTCGTAATGAATCCTAAAAAGGGCTGAGCCCCAAGAAAGGTTCAAACCGTCCGGTAGAAAACTAGAGAGTGTTCTATATTCAGAAAAACAATTCAGCTGGGAGAGAAAGCATCCGTGTGAAATCCTATAATTTATCATCTATTCTTCATATTGACGGTTTAGCGGCAAATGATTGTCGAAATAATAAAATATTCATATTTAGGGATTTGCTGAATGATATTTCATAAAATCAGTATAACAATGGGATTTTCTGTAGTTTGATATAAAACAGTCTGTATGTCTGTCTGTCTGTCTGTCTGTCTGTCTCTCTCTCTCTCTCTCTCTGTATTTGTGTGTACAAGCGTATATGCGTTTTTGTTTAACACACTACTCTCCAGACCAAATAGGAAACATGGTGCTGCTGCTGTATAGACCTTATTATTCAGGCATGTATGTTCAGCATTTGTAAGATAAGAAAAGCTTTGATTAATAGGATTTAAGACGAGCTGCGAAAGGTTAACCGCGAATAGCCCGTCTTGCGATGTATTAAACAGAACAAACTTTTGGTGCGGCCTTACAGACCTGAGTCCTTCCCATCAGTAGTGCTTCTGAAACAAGTTTATTAGTACTGAAACAATTGGATGTGTTTCATTCTGCTCGTTTTTGTAAATCATTTAACTGATACTGAACGGTCGAATGAATGCAACTGTATGGCTTGCACGCACGCAGCATTAAGTAGATTCAAACCTGGCGTTAGAACAGTTCAAAATCATTACATTTCAAAAATCAAGGTTCTACTTTTTGTGTGTTTGTTCTGTGTTAGAGGCAATTGATTTTGCCATTTATGCCATAAACACGTTCTCTTCCTCTTGTCTAATCGTTGATGAACTGCTTTTCATCAGTGCTGCCATTTGTGGGTATTTCCTTTTCTATGTTACTCGTATATTGTTCATTTCCTAATTTAAGGCATTCAATTAACGATGGAATGACTGACACGTTGCAATTAATTGTCGATTATCCAAGAAGCTTTCGCCAGCGATCAAGCAATACTCCTGGGCGAAATTATATGCTTACGTGGTAAAATGTAGTAGCTTAATGTAGATAAATGGTGACTAATAACAGCTTGTAGAGTCAATAGTTGCGCAAATCAAACAGGTGTACGAAGCTTTGCAAATCCCGGATCCTGGTTCATTGTTCTGTCATTGTTTGTTCCTCATGTGTTCTCAATTATATTTTTAAATAAGCTTTTTTTCAATATGTCAGTTTCTTCTGGCACCCTTTTGTCTACACATATCGGTGTTAATGTGCTTAGTAATCAAAATAACTCATTTCCCAAATTATATAGTAAAACTACCATGGTGTATGTAGCTCTGTATAAGTAGGAGTCAAGTTAAATATTTTCCTATTTCTTCACACAAACACATGTTGCGGATACTCATTGCGAGGCGTTCTAATGATTACTGCCATGTTCGTTTTTGTTAAGAAACGAGAGGAAATATAATTTTGTTTTGGTTAAAAAAGTAAGAGAAAAGTCCAGGGAGTGTCACAATCACAAACCGCAGCCCTCCCCAGACACCAAGAGGCAGAGGAAACAGACAAAACCAAACAAACGTACGAAAAGCACTAAGATTGGTTCTCTCTTCCCCAAAAGGACTGAAAAACACATGAACAAAATAACACAAGGTAAGACATAAAACAAATCGCCTCGTAGAATAAACCACAAAGCAACAAAGAGTAAGACTAACACCGGGACCACCGCCTTAGAATGGTTAGTAGAGTAAAATAGAAAGGAAGGCAATGATCGGGAATCGATACAATTATCCCACACCTCCCATCAGAGACATCAAGGGGAAAGAAACACAAACACGAAATAACTGGACCCCAGTGGAAACGTCATTAGCAGAAAGCAAAATGGACAGTTACTACTAGGCTTTACGACAAACGGGATGACTTCAATTTTCCCATTGTTAACTTTCCATTCCTGAGCAGTAATATCCCTTCTACACCAGCATAAGGTGTTTACGTTTCACAGTTAATCCGTTATGCCAGAACCTTCATGGAGCGTGGGAAAGTGCTCACTACAAAGTTGTTGAGCCAGGGGTATCAAAAAACCAAACTGGTAGCAACACTAAAGAAGTTCTATGGGAGACATCATGATCTACTCAATCCCTACAATGTGGCAGTTTCCAGTATTGTTTCTGATGTTTTTGCCAGTGATGCACCATAAGTAGACGTCCCAAATCCCGGACATACGCTTCTACCGATATTTCCTTCGTTCAGGCCTATGGGCATGGTGGGCGAAGCTTGCTTACCAAGTAATGCTTACTATCCGCGTACGCCTGTCTGTTGGTCTGAACATTCTGATTCGTCATTCGTTTATGGATTTATGAGTTTGGATTACGGCTTTGACCGCAACTACTTACTTTCCCACAAAGTGGCCAAATAAATATCCAAAACAAGAAGATGTAAGCGACGCACACATTCAAAGCCGAACAATAACAAAAATAAACCATGACAGAAGAACCGCCATGGAACGGTCAGTGAAAAGTATTTCACCGTAAACAACCGGGGAGGGGGGGGGGACGGTCAGTGAAAAGTATTCCACCGTAAACAACCGCGGGGGGGGGGGGGGAAGGGGGTTAAAGCACTTTTACAACTAGCCAACTTCACCCTGGTTCCCGATGCTACTCTTAATACAGAAATACATAAAAATTCGGTTCGTTGATTTATCTAGAGTTGTGAGTAAAACTGTACGGTTTACATAGATGTGTTTGCGCAGTGATGATAACCCTGAACCGCCACTGGACAACACTCGTCAAATTAGTTGATACGTTTGGTTCGGTGTGTTTGCGACAGATGTAAATTTTGATTGTGTTAATTAACACTTTTAACCCTGAATTTCTGAAATAGAATTTTTCATCTCAGTATTCGGACAAATCCTTTGCTAACAAAAGGGTGGCAAGTGTAAATCAAGAACGGAATGACAAGCAGTGTAGATCCTCATGAGATCTGGATCCACACCGTTTACAAAAGGACTTGCTTTGGTCCACAGAGATGAAAGTGTTTAACGTACTTCAAGGGGAACGCAACCCTAATATAAGACATATTTCACAACAAAAAGCTTAACCAACCGTAAAAATGATAAAAGTTTGATCAAAGTTGGTCAAGTTATTTTTGTTTAAAGGATTTAACATTCAAGACACTGGCGCCGCCATTTTGAATATTTAATGAGATTTCAAGAATTTTTTAAACTTTAGAATTTTGCATTATTTTCATAATCGAAGCATTTGGTTTTTGAAAATAAGTTGCTTAGCATATAAGGAAAAAATGTTCAGAATCATTTAGACAAAATATCTATATCTATATGCTGTTTATTTTAATTATGCCTTTTAATAAGGGCTTAGTGACGTCACAAAGCCTACAAATGGCAGCCTCTATGACAGTTGGTTTTCAAATATCTAAACTCCAATATTTTTTATTTGCTGGTTGATTTTGATCAAGCTCGTATCAAAAGTTTTCGCTTAGAATGATCTGTCAGTGTTAGACATACTTTCTTTCTACATTGCATTTCGCTGTAATTTGTGAGTGAGTTTGATATGAATTATTATCAGATAGTCAATTATTCTATTCTTCAAAAATATATGGCTTTAGAAAATGATTAAAAGTTGCTGTACATCTAGGTATTACACTTTCATTCACTGTTGGAAGCGGATTAAATCTAGAGATTCTGAAAGTAGGTTAGGTTATATACAAGAATAAGTACTGGTATTTAATTCAGCCGATAACATCGACTTTTAATATGAACGAATACAACTTCAAAGAAATAAACAGAGAGAGAGAGACAGAGGCACAGAATGAGACACAGAGAGAGAAATAGCTAAATTATCAAAGTTTCCTCGGGTTGATGAGCTGAGTTCGGACCGTTATGCCCCACGAATAATACATGTAAAGAGGTTCAAAATTTCCAGAATGGTCGCAATGAGCACAAAAGACAAGATAATATAAACCAAAAATACAGTGAAGTTCTGGGAGACGATTTACGGCCGTCTCATGACACTTACAGCAGGTGTATTAAAGAAAGTGATTCCTAAATAGAATCGCCCTTAAGAACAAGAACACACTTTCAAAAATGAAAAAAAAAATGGCGTGTCGAAGATTTCTGTGATAGTCCTTACCTTAAAATTGCAAGTTACCGAAGGTGTATTTTGTGTATAACTAGTCTTATATGTTTCTCTGCAGCCTTAGCATGTGTTTGTTGTACGATAGATCATATACCATGTTCAAACTCCTTAGAAATATGTTTAAATACGCTTTGACTCCAAACCATTTCACATACATGAATCGTTAGAGTAGAAGAGTCCACTCGGCATAAATAGGTTAAGCCCTCTACTTTATTTCCTTGTAGTTTTGTGATCATTTGTGTTTTGTTATGTTTCAGTGACAAGGTTGGGGTCCCTTTGCGGTCCGACACATTTTTGTAATTTTGAGCTGTATCAGATGGAAAGGGGATGTTTCGATCGTGCATAACTAGTTTAAGGTCACCAGTATTTGTTTCTGCTGACTGTTTCAAGGCAGTGTTTCTTTTGCAAGTCTTCTCTATGTGCATGTCGGCTAGTGCTACCTTTGCCGTTGTGTCTTGCCTTTCTTTGTTCATCGTCTATTCTTCTTTCTGTACCACGGGAAGGCTGTGCGTCGTGATTGTGGCCTTTCCTAGTAATGCCATTTATATCTTTTGGACATATAAAATACCGTGGTGGTGGGAGGGTTTCGATTTTCATTTATTTGAATGTTGGTGACTCCCGAGAAGGAAGTTTCTGTCTTCGACTCATTGTAATTACCCTATTTCTTAACTTATTTAATGTAATGTATTACGTTTAAAGAAACGTAATATCTCTTCGTTAACACTAAATGAAGCGCTTCAAACTTCAGAGCAAAAATATAACACAATCCTAATTGCATTTGTAATTGAATTAAGTCCTTCTTTGCCAAATACAGACTTAATTATAATCCAATACTTGCACTAACTGCATCATTCGCTTAAGAACAACGATACTTTTGAACACGCGTCTAAGCGGTCTTAAGCTTACAATACTGGTTTGGGCTTGACGATATGTCTTTGGCTTGGCCCGCCCTGGTTCAACTATTGGTTTTCATTTACTCTGACATACAGTAGAATTAGCCATGAGTACTCGTCTTTGTTTTTTATAGTGATTAATTTGATTTTTGTGTTTTCGCTTTGATGCATTGACTGAGTTGTGAGCCTTTATGCGAACCGAATTTTTATGTGTTTCTGTATCGGGACCAGGGTGAAGTTAGCTAGCTGAAAAAGTGCTTTAAACCCCCCGGTGGTGTACTCTACTGACCGTTCTAAGGCGGTGGTCCCGGTGTTAGTCTTACTCTTTGTTGCTTTGTGGTTTATTCTACGAGGCGATTTGCTGTATGTCTTTCCATGTGTCACTTTGTTCTTGTGTTTTTCAGTCCTTTTAGTATTGCGATTACCTCGCTTGGGGAAGAGAGAGCTAATCTTAGTGCTTTTCGTACCTTTGTTCGATTTGTGCTTGTTTGGATTTGTCGGTTTTC
Source organism: Anodontia alba (assembly GCA_964016985.1). Taxonomy (NCBI): domain Eukaryota; kingdom Metazoa; phylum Mollusca; class Bivalvia; order Lucinida; family Lucinidae; genus Anodontia; species Anodontia alba. The sequence goes on from OZ024821.1 coordinate 28,988,549, forward strand.
TCATGTAAGAATTGTAATATGCAACATACCAGCTTACCAACCAGCAAGTTTTAAAACCAATCCAGCTAGCATCCGATTTAAGTTTATATATTGAGCAGTTATTTATAGTTAGATAATATTAGAGCTCGATAGCTGACTAAACAAAACATGCTGAAAAAAAGTGACAAAAAACAAAACAAAAAAAAAAAAAACAAAAACAAAAAGCCCATGGGCCACGATTCGCAAACCTGATAAAAACAGCTGTTGCATATTTGCAAATGCCATGCAACTTCTTCCAGTATTGCTACAGCAACTAGGACATAAATTTGACCATACCATAAAAGGCCAAAGGTCATCCTAGTATCATCATTTGAACAAACTTAGTAGACTCTGAGTCCCCCATGCTCTATGCCAAGAATTAGCCTTAAAAATTACTTAGTTCTGGTGACAAAGATTTTTAAGTGTTTATAATATTTTGGCATGGCAGCCATCTTGTAAATAGCACGGAATTTTCAACAAATTGTCAACAGCCTTTCGACAGAAAGCCCCATGTGAAATCTGGTGAAAACTGTTCAAGCGGTTTCAGAGAAGAAGACCTTTAAAGATTTTACAATTTATACATGTACACAGCTCAGGGGATAGGGCAGATATCCCCCAGGAACCAAAATTTAGATTGTAACTAAAATGGTTTTCTACTTCAATCATACATTGTAAATTTCAGCCATAAATCTTTAATACATTTTGTAAAAATGACGTTTCAACATTTTCCCCATATAAATGTATAGTGACGCAAATTTGACCTTGCTGTTAAAACGTTATTATTGTCAATCTACGGCCATCATTTGAATATATTTAGTAGATCTTGAGTCCCCAATGATACATACCAAGATTCAGCCTCAAAGCTTTCTTGGTTCTTGAGTAGAAGATTATTAAGTGTTTTACCATATATGGGCATGGCGGTCGTCTTGTCCAATGACGTGGAACCACTGAACAAATTTTCAATACACTTTCAACAGAAGGTCTCATGGCGGTCGTCTTGTCCAATGACGTAGAACCATTGAACAAATTTTCAATACCCTTTCAACAGAAGGTCTCATGTAAAATCTGGTGAAAATTGCTCAAGTGGTTCCACAGAAGAAGATATTTAAAAATCCCATGATTTTACACATGTATATAGCCCAGGAGCAAGGGCAGATAACCCCTAGCGGACAAATGTTTGACTATAACTGAAAACTTTAATAATTTAATCATACAATGTAAGTTTCAGCCATTAATCTTTAATATATTTTCAGAAACTGCCTTTCTAACATTTCCCCATACAAATGTATTGGTGCAAATTTGACCTAGCTGTAAAAAAATCAAAGGTCAATCTACGACCAATCTTTTAAACTAACTTGGTAGACTTTATTCATGGATGCTATATACCAAACAAAAAGGTAAGAGAAAAGACCAGGAAGTGCCACAATCACAAACCGCAGCCCTTCCCAGACACCAAGAGGCAGAGGAAACAGACAAACCAAACAAGCGCAAATCAAACAAACGTACGAAAAGCACTAAGATTAGCTCTCTCTTCCCGTAGCGAGGTAATCGCAATGCTAAATGGACTGAAAAACACAAGAGCAAAATAACACATGGTAAGACATAAAACAAATTGCCTCGTAGAATATAAAAAAGGTAAGAGAAAAGTCCAGGGAGTGCCACAATCACAAACCGCAGCCCTTCCCGGACATTAAGAGGAAGAGGAAACCGACAAAGCCAAACAAGCACAAACTGGCCAAACACACGAAAAGCACCAAGACCAGCCCCAAAGCGAGGCAACCGCAACGCCAAAAGGACCGAAAAATACAAGAACAAAATGGCACGAGGTAAGACATACAACAAATTGCCCCGCAGAACAAACCGCAAAGCACCAATGAGCAAGACCAACACCGGGACCACCACTCCAGAACGGCCAGCAGAGCATGAAAGCACAATACACCACAAAGCAACAGAGTAAGACTACCACCTGGACCACCGCCTTAGAACGGTCAGTAGAATAAACCACCGGGGCTTTAAAGCACTTTCACAGCTAGCTAACTTCACCCTGGGTCCCGATGTCACTCTTTATCACAACTAGTAAAACAGAAAGCAAAATGGGCGGCTGTTGAAGGTGACCAAAATGCTAGCATCACAACACAACAAGTAAAACAGAAACAGAAAGCAAAGTGGGCAGCTATTGAAGACGGTGACAAAGTTAAGCCTAAAAGCTTGTTGGTTCTTGAGAAGAAGCTTTTTAAGTGTTTTTACCACATATGGGCATGGCGGCCATCTTGTTTAATGGAACGGAACCATTCGAACAAATATCAATACCCTTTCGACAGAAGGCCCCAAGGGAAATCTTGTGAAAATTGTTCAAGTGATTTCAGAGAAGAAGATATTAAAAAATTACATAAATTTATAAATGTATATAGTCCAGGGGCAAGTACAGATAAACCCCAGGGAACAAAATTTTGATTGAATCTAAAAAAATTAATAATGTAATTATACATTGTAAGTTTCAGCCATTAGTCTTTAATACGTTTTGAGAAAATGACTTTTTAACATTTTCCCCATATGAATATATAAGGACACAAATTTGCCCTGGCCTTAAAATGTCAAAGATCAATCTACTGTCAGAATTTGAACAAACTTGGTAGACCTTGAGTCCCCGATGCTATATACCGAGATAGATTCAGCCTTAAAGCTTTCTTGGTTCTGAAGAAGAAGATTTTAAGTGTTTTACCATCTATGGGCATGGCGGCCATCTTAATTAACGGACTGTGACCATTTGAACAAATTTCAACCCCCCACTATAATAATTGTAGTGTGGATTTTATCGATGTGCAAACTCAGGCGAATCATTCGTAAACTAAACATAAAAGTGATTTGTGTGTTCTTTGTTTCCAAAGGCAATCCTTTTTGACTTGTATAAAGCCTTTTTTATGTTAAATTTCAGGCTTTATGTTAAGCTTTTAAATGTTTTGCCGGAATTTATGCATTGATAAAATTCACGAACATATGGGCTTTATGTAAAGCTTGGGAGTGATTCGCCGGAGTTTACACATAAAAAAAGTATCCTAAAGCTCTACATTCATAATATTTGATTGTCATATAGGGTAACAATAGTTTGTCTTGGATAACTGTCAATATGTAATGTTTATTTTATATAGGAGCCAAAACTGATCACCTTGAGAAAACAAATAAACTGCACATCAGAGTTTTAAATAATAATAATAACAATAATAATAATTATATTAATAATGATAATAATACAGAAAACAGTATAATCATAATATTCAAACTGTTATTAAAGATCAGTTATATCTATTTTGAGGTAGCCATAAAGTAATAAGAATACCTCTGTGATGAGAAGAACATTTTTTTTAATCCCTACGAAAGTTATGAAGGCTAATTTCGTAGCCAATACCAAGAAAGAGGCTTATGACGTAATGCCCCCACTTGAGATATATATCCAATCACCAGAGTCTTGGACCAAGTAGTTAATATAAGGTTACTGTGCCAAAATGTACCATGAATTTACTGGACAAAGGTATTAACCAGCAGCACTTATCCCCAAAATAAGTACTTATATAGTGTGTACTAGTGTATCAGTGTATATACTGATTGTCACAGATCCAGAGGTTTATAGACAAATTCAAAGATCAGTACATATATGCTTAAAGTGTCTGAATATAATTTTGGTTAAACCCGGTAAAACTGGTCAAAACCTCATTTGAAATACCTTTACTATTACCATGCCATGACATATCAGGATATGCCCGCAGTAGCAAACACGCGTCAATAAAACAAACTAGAGCCAAAGACAGGACGCCGACTCTTATCAAGAATAATATCTTGGATGAGAATAGGAGTCGCAAACGTCTTAATCCAGAAAAAAAAAACTCTTTATACAGGCACTTCAAAGCAAAGAAATGGCAAACCACAAGGACACGAAATAATATGTAGCGATCATATGTACATGTTATCAATAATAAAATAAAAAAAAGTTGCGGAAAAAGGATAGCAATTACGTTATACGACCTGGTAACTACTTATGAAAAGTTTTAAGACACCAAAAGCTGAAGCCTTTCATTTCTACAGACCAAAACAGACACTGCACAAACAGTGTAGATGAAGATGAGACGACTAGTACGGACCGTTTTAGGATCTCCAGTGTTTGTTCTTCTGTTTTTGATTGTAGACTAAAAGTCCTATTTGATCAATGAACATGTCCTGGATGGGAGAAACTCAGGGTTGAAAGGGTTATGGTTGAAAATCTCTCCTCAACATCCCTTCTCGAATACGGTGCCAAATTTACAAAATATGATTGCGAAAGCCAACAGTTGTACAAGAAGTACATTTGATATATCAGCTAGCTTTCAAATTGGCCATTATTTATCGTGACTATTTACCTAAATATGCAGCATATGTAGCTTGTATATAAGTACATATAGCTCACGCTGTTTACTCTTCGAAGATGTTGATTCGTGTTTACACATATGCTCAATCCACATCCGAACTTCTACTCTAGTAGATTGTCGCCTCAATGATACACAGCTGCAGTCAACCCCCTTTATACCGACACTTGATACAACGACAAAATTCGTTACACTGATAATTTGATTGGCACGAAATCTTCTCTCAAGAGGTAACAGTTAATGAGAAATTATAAAAGAACATTGTATTCAATACTTCCATAAACATGTTTTTGATATTTGTTAGAATCGCCTCACTGAGGTGATTCTAACAAAAATCCAAAACGTATATTCTGTGAAGATATTAGAATAAAAAAGCTTTCCATACCTACCTATTATACTGCTTATTAAAAAAAAATCTGTATAACAATAAATTCATTTAAAATGATAACATGTTTGGGAACAAGTGCTGTCAATGTAACAAGGGTGCACTGAACCATGATATTTCAGTCAAGATGCTACGTGCTGTTAAATATGTGGTCTAGAAATGAGCCGGGCCTCAAGGTTAAAAAACTCTTTTCATGCTCAACTCAGCTGAGCATGATATTTTCTCTGCTAATAAGTATGAAAATGCCAACGATGTTGGCATTTTCATATTTATTAGCAGTGAAATTTTCATGCTCAGCTATTTTTAGCAATAGAAATATATCAATTATTAGTAATTTGAGATTTATTAGCAGGACAAATTTCATGTTCAGCTGAGTTGAGCATGAAAAACGTTTTATAACCTCGGGACCAGGTCGCGCTAAAAAGGCTCTTCTGATTTTCAATTAAATGTGTCAGTGCACCTGCCTAGTGGCTCAGCAAGGCCTACCTCTAGCTCTTTGGCTGAACTTTTCCATTAGTCTGCCGCTTACGTAAGCGAACAGTATAGGTTCTGGTGAAACTACGCAGTTTCCTATGTTGTTTCCATCTGCTAGAACCGCTTTTTCCCAGGACGCGGTTTAAATAACTCTCAGTCGTATTTGACCCTCTTGCTTGCATTTAGTCTCAAGCTAATTAAGCATTAGACGGCAAGTTTACTTCAAAGTACAAAACCGTCAACATTAAATAAAATCAAAACAAATATTTTCTTGCTAATAATTAAAACTCGTACTGTGTATTTTGTACGATGAACTTACAGGTATACTATCAATAAGTGTGATTTGCGATACTCTAGCGACATGAAAAAAATAAAAATAAAAAAAAAATAAATAAATAAAAATTAAACAATAACATGTTTCTAGTCGTTTGATTCATAGAATGCTGAAATGCACACGCAGCATTTGAACAAACTGTTCGTTCAAATGCTGCGTGTGCATTTCAGCATTCTATGAATCAAATGACTAGAAACATGTTATTGTTTTATTTTTATTTTTTTTTTTATTTTTATTTTTTTCATGTCGCAAACAAGAAATAATCCATTAGTGTTTACACAATGTCGTCAGAGTAGTGCAGAGTTGTTTAATTCCATGAGAAGTGTTGCACGGAATGCATACAATGCCGAATAAATAACTTTTGCATCGTAGCAACAAAGTTTAATAAGTCTCACGAGAACAAAACAAACAAAACATAACAACAATATTGACCATTCAGCCTGGCAGACCAGAACAAATACCTGCGCAAACAGTGTAGATGCAGATGAGACCGGCTAACAATGAGCCGCCTCATCAGGAGCTACACTATTTGTATGTATATATGTGTGTGCGATATGTGTGTGTGTGTGTGTGTGTGTGTGTGTGTGTGTGTGTGTGTGTGTGTGTATACTCTTTCTGAAATGTTGGCTGGCAGAAAAGGCCTAGAACAAACTATGTAGTTAGTCTTATTAGGCCCTCTTAGATTGCCCGCTTAAAGATCGTTAGATACTTAAGATGTATTGACCGCAGAGTAGGACCTGATCAGACTGATCCGATGAATAGGTTTATCTAGGCCTTCGCAGTTCGTACACGACATAAGGTCCCTTTTTTTTGTTATCCATTAGTTATTTTTAAAAATCACGAGGTGAGGCAGTGCTACACGTCAATTCATAGTTTTCTTTGGAGAGTAGTTTATCTCCCTAGCATTTTTGCTTACAATTCCAAGTCAGTTTACTGTCCTTTCGACATCATTCGGAAAGACGTGTTTGCTTTGCGTTTTATTTTACTCGTAAATGAATATATTATGTTCTGATTGACCATATCTTATCAGATACTATTTGTCTTTTCTGTTTCTGTGTTTTGTTCTAAAATTAAATTTACGGCCATTAACTTGTCTGACCTATGCAATTTCTATAGTTAAGTGTTCTTTTGGTTTTGAAATTTTCGTCTTAGAAATTATTTTGTTTTTACTTTTCTTTGCTGAATTTAAATATTTGATGTTTCACAACAATATTGTGAAAATTTCATAAAAATTGAACAAGGGAAACTTGATGAAATTCTACCTCCAAGTTACCTTCCCTACAGATTTTTGCATAATTTGCATTCATGGTAATATGAGAAAAAGTGATTATAATAAAAAAAAACTTTTTTCGCATAGGTAGTTACGACAAATGGTTTTGCATTAAATCATGACAAAAGTTTGCAAATTTACTTCTGTGTAAAGCGCCAAGCAAAAAACAACTTTCTGAAAGATGTCGAAAGTACAGTAGGCGGTGTTTCTGGTTGTTTGTTCTTTTGTGTGCCTTTGTGGCTTCTTGCTGTGGCTTTTTTACAATGTCGTGTTGTTGTATGCAGTGGATCTTGTCTTATAACGAAAACACGCCTATATAATTTTGACCCCCTTAAACTCCACTCTTGTATAGTAAAACTGGGGTTTACAGGGGTATATATTATTTTTCTTATTTCTGCTCAAAAACATAGATTGTGGGTACTCGTTAGAACAATCTGAAAATTTTCAATTTTTTGGTGGTAAAATTTCCAGTGTATTTGAATGGGCATGTTTTCGTATTTTGCATTGTAATCACCTTGTTGTGGAAGAGGAGTTGGTTACTTTGCTTTTCTCTGGTATGTGGCTTGTGTACTGTTTGTCATAGTTTGTTTTCTCTTCCTCTTGGTGTCATTAGTAGACTATGGTCTGTGATTGTGGCAATTCCTAGACATCTTCTTTGCTATGTAACAATGTGGAGCCTCGGTCTACATATCAAATTCTCCCTCCGTTTCTTTTTTTTTCTATATCGTAACCTATCGATGTATACTAGCTTTAGGGTCACCTTCTTCAGATGTACATATTGCTTACAGTTTATATATCTGTACTGTACTCTTGTCTATCTTCTTGTTGGACGTAAGGAACAGCTTCAGAAGTGTACAATCGGATGTCATGCCCAGAGAGCTTTGCTGTTGGCCAATCGAAGGCACTATTTCGGGGTTGATCGCCTATTCGTTCTACTTGCATTAAAAAAAAAGGTAAGAGAAAAATCCAGGGAGTGACACAATCACAAACCGCAGCCCTTTCCAGACACCAAGAGGAGGACGAAACCGACAAAAACAAACAAGCGCAATTCTAACAAACGTACGAAAAGCACTAAGATTAGCTCTCTCTTCCCCAAGCTAGGTAATCGCAATGCTAAAAGGACTGAAACAACACAAGAACAAAATAACACAAGGTAAGACATAAAACAAACCTCCTCTTAGAATAAACCTCAAAGCAACAAAGAGTAAGACTAACACCGGGACCACCGCCTTAGAACGGTCAGTAGAATAAACCACCGTGGGGGTGGGGGTGGGGGTGGCGGAGGGGTTTAAAGCACTTTTACAGCTAGCCAACTTCACCCTGGGTATGTGTGATGTTTTTATGTAATCGAATCCTTACCTGATGCTTGGTTTCATGACTGTTGTCTTTTCTAGATGTCCTATTATTTACTTCATTGGGAAGACTTACTTAACCTTTACCACTCTCTGGGCATTTTCAGCAGACGACAAAATGATGTTATTTTTCTTATTTTTCCCAGAAAACAGGATTTGACATTTCATGCAAATTGTCTCCTAATATTTTTCTTATTTTTCCCAGAAAACAGGATTTGACATTTCATGCAAATTGTCTCCAAGCGTCTCTATTCACCTTAAGTCTGCGTTTTGCTAATACTGGTAAGTTACGAAGTGATAAAGAAATGCAAAATTTATCTAAATGACACTGAGTATCAGGAATCCCTAAATGATATAATTTTTACAACGCCATGTTATGTTGACCGTGATTGCCATTTTTTGCACACAAGGAATATGATTTCCTCCAGAATTTACATCGTGAACTCTACATGATATCATTTTTACGATGCCGCGTTATGTTGGTCGTGATTGCCATCTTTGCACACAAGGAATAGGATTTGCCTCTGAATTTACATCATGAACTGTAAAGAACGGACGTCTTAAACACTGACAATCAGTCTTGTCAGCGCACACTCTACCAATCTAGCATTCTACTTACATCTATACTGGACCGTTATCGGTCCGACAGGATTGACCGTTATCGGTCAGACAGAATCCCTGTCGGGTCGAAACGGTCTGATACATATTTAAGTAGAAGGCTAGCTGGGATATATTCACAATACTTTAAAGATGATCTAAATGATTTTTCTCATATCACATGAGACGTGTCGTCAGCTTTCTTACATTTACGTGTTACAAGGTAGTGACAAGCCTTAAGCCACTTTGATAAATCGTTTTTGTTCTGTCTGTTTATCCCTCGGCATACTAGTATATTCGCGTTTCATTTCCTGTCACATGTTACTTTTAGAACATCGTTTCAAGGGGTGCATTGGTTTTGTATGCATCAAGTATTCTTTAAAAAGATTTACAATTTTAAGTTTTCACTAAGTTCTGATATTGTTCGTGTTAGGTGTAACTTTGTGGCCCGTGGACCCACAGTTATTTTTCCCCAACATCTTTGGCGTTTGTTTTCTGGTTTTTGTTCTCTGTTTTAGCTTTGTGATTACCTCCTTGGGGTTGCAATGCTACACCTTTGCACATCAATCAATTAAGTAACTCTCAAAGGTGACTTTCTTACACATGTTTCACTGTACTATACTAATATTAAAATATCTCTCCAATATTGTATAAGTTATTACATCACGAAAACATGCCTATATAATTTTGACCCCCTTAAACCCCACTTTTATATAGTAAAACTGGGGTTTACAAGGGTATACATTATTTTTCTTATTTCTGCTCAGAAACATAGATTGTGAGTACTCGTTAGAACCGCCTCCCCGAGGCGGTTCTAACGAGTACCAACAATCTATGTTTTGAGTTGAAATATGAAAAATATCAGAGGTTTTTTAACTGAAAATTTTCATTTTTTGGTGGTAAAATTTTCAGTATGTTTGAATAGGCATGTTTTTGTAATGACTAGTATTCACACAATGTGTCATGCGATAACCGTATTATTAAACACAATAGTCATACAAATGTCATACCTATGTCTTTTCATCAGGTATTTTGTATTTGTTTCAAATAAAAATAAATTAAAGTTGTTTCGTGCCTCTTCCTGTATCCACAGTAAGTTTCAAACTGTATTACTTATATTAGAAGTTTTGTTTTAAAACTATCTGTCTTATTTAATAATGAACTTCGTAGTAACATTATAATAGAATAGTTTAACATAATATATATATTCAAGTAGCAGGGCATTATATTCACGCCCCTTTACCCACTGAAGGCATCCAGTAAGGAACGAAATAATGATTTGTTTACTCTCAAATATTTTACACGATTGATCGTTTAAATGACTTGTTTTGTACACAGTTTGGTACTTCAAATAGACTAACATGTCCTGTCAAATAGCATAAAAGCAGTACGTCTTTCTAATATCACGTTTGTATCGCTGAAATTACTAGGAATCAATTATTCTTGGCTGGTATTCTTGGATCAATTAATGCGAATATTTTAAAACGCCACAACAATAAGTAAAATATTATTGAAAAAGTAGTGGTGTACATATCTAAACTTAAAAAGAAAAGACACTCTTTCAAGGGCGTGACGTATCTCGGTAAAAAAATATCCTCGTCTGAAAAGAGGCCGTCTCTGTAAGGTACGACTTTGCTACCAGAGAGAACAAGTTCATTCTTTATAGAAGAGGACTTCGTGTGCAGGAAAGCAAAACAGGAACTCACAAACGGTGTCTCTGTTTTTCAGATGGTGGCTGAGTCTCCAGGTGGATCAATTCACCTTAGACATAATTATATCTAGTGTAAACCTAATGATTTGAAGTGAACAGAAATACGTGCAAAGTCACAATCGAAAAACGTTTGAATATATTAAAACTAAAATCCATTATATATATAAGGCATGCGTGTAGACAACTTTAAGAGCTTGATTTACCAAGCTGGCTGACTAAATTATTAATCGTACTGGAAGCAATTAAACATTGACACATCAGGCCCAGTTGTTCAAAACTAATGATGTCATTAGTTAACGGATCGTTAAATCTTTGATCATCAAATATGGCATATACGCTAACATTTTTGCTGAAAAAATGTGAGTAGCTATTGCATTTCAATTTTTTTCAGCAAAATTACCTGTAAATTAGATATTGTACTTACTAGAACAGTTAACATTTTGACCACTAACGACGCTTTGAACAACTGGGCCCAGATGTTTGTCGTCAGTCTATTCTGAGAGACAATGGTCCATTACGAAAACATATCTATATAATTTTGACCCCCTTGAACCCCACTTTTATATAGTAAAACTGGGGTTTACAGGGGTATACTTTATTTTTCTTATTTCTGCTCAAAAACATAGATTGTGGGTACTTGTTAGAACCGCCTCGGCGAGGCGGTTCTAACGAGTACCCACAATCTATGTTTTGAGCAGAAATATGAAAAAAATATCAGAAATTTTATCTGTAAAGTTTCAGTTTTTGGTGGTGAAATTTTCAATATATTTGAATAGGCGTGTTTTCGTAATGATAATTTGCACAGTGTATCATTAAGAATTGATAGAGCAATAAGTGAAGTATTAAATGTATGGTCTGCGCCAAGCGAAAACGTGGCTCTCATTACGCAAACACACCTATACAAATATATTGAAAAATTTAAACACCAAAAAATGAAAAGTTTCAGAAAAAAAATTCTGATATTTTTCATATTTCTGAGGCGGTTCTAACGAGTGCCCACAATCTATGTTTTGAGCAGAAATAAGAAAAATAATGTATACTCCTGTAAACCCCAGTTTTACTATATAAAAGTGGGGTTTGATGGGGTCAAAACTATATGGGCATGTTTTCGTGATGGAGCATGCGTAAACTGCTTCAAATTCATCCCACGCCCGCACGAAGTCTCATCCGGGCATTTGCTCTCCATTGATACATTCCATAGTATCTAATGATTCTGTTAGCGGACAGCGAAAGCCCTGATCAGACTGCACAGGCTGATTTGGACCTTTGCTGTCCGCATATGCCCGTAGATACGTTTTCGCATAGCGCGGTCTATATTGTTAATGGTGGAATAGTCTAGTTACTGTTGCTACGGTTTGTGTTAACTACGTCGAATTATTAATTGCAGAATTGCCTCGCGTATCATGTCCAGTCATCTGTAGACTATATTGTCCAATAATTGCCTTTAACTCGTACCATTTCACTTCCGTGAATAATCATTTGTATTTACTGTACACAGTTGGAAAGATTTGTCTCAATATTCGTTTTCTTTCATTCACTGCTATTAGCATACCATATTTTTTAAGGGATAATGAAACATTTTCTCGGGGCAGTAAATGTCCAAATTATTCAGCTTTTATTTCGAAAGGGGTCTACTCTAAAAAGAAAGAATTTGCTCCCACGGGGAGCAAATTCTTTCTTTTCAGAGTAGACCCACTTTAAGAAAGGACTTTGTGTATAGGAAAGCAAACAGGAAGTCACAAAAATTGTCTCCTTAATAAAATGGCTGAAAATTTGCACGGGTTATCCATCCCCTTAAATACTTAGACATCCTATCTCGTTATAGCACTTGTCATAAAATTCGAACAAATAAATATTACGTGTTACATGTTTGCGTATCTGAAATGACCCATTCTTGTCTGAAATACAAAATCGAAAGTAAGCAAGATTTTTTAGCGTTTATTACGAGATTATATCGTCAAGAAGTCTATTTGTTTTAATCTGGCATGAAGTAGGGGTCCTTTGGAAATGCAGAACAAAACAAAGCACAGATTATAGGAGACTTTGGTTGACTGGACCTATTCATCATGAATAATAAAATACACTTCGTATCTCATGTCCCCTTGAGCGAAGATCTACAGTAAAATCTCAGTGACACGAACGGCGATGAATCGTTTACCGTAGCTAATTCGAATTCGCTTTTGAGTCCCTAGCAAATTCTTCCGACATCTTAAGAAAAACAAATATTTTGGATTATTTAGGAAGTTTTCCTATCTTATCATGAAAATATATCTTGTGTTTACTCATTACAATCTCCTTGACGAGGCGATTCTAATGAGTGTACTCAATATACCATTATTTTTGACATCCCTATATTATTCTTATCTGTCTAATAACCAGGCGCTATGATTAACCCTCATCGGCTCGAACTACCCATAATTTGAACAAATTTCCATGGTTCCAAAGATGTTCGAACCATTGAGATTCGACTGTATCTTCACATATGATGCATCAGCTTGATAGTCCCAAAGGATCAGAACCTTTAACCCATTGTATACTGAATAGTCTCGCCCACATTATATATTGGAAGAGTCTAATTTCAATTTTAGGTACGTCCGGCTATGAGATTTACATATTCCTAGAGAAAAGTGACTAAACTATTTGCAAACAGTGGAGACCGCGAACTGCGGCGTCTGATCTGGGTCTGCACTGTTTGCCAATTACCCTTTTACGGGTCTCCACAATGGTTTAATGACTAGACTAAAACCAGGACATAATAAAAGTATTTCGTGAGGATTACCATACACTCATTAAGGATAGCACTCCCGAGGCACCAAAAGAAAGAGAGACGTGGAACAAATAATGACAATATAAACTCCATAGGCGAACAAACAAAGAAGAACTGCAACAGAGGAACCCCCTTGGAACGGTCAGCAGAAAATGAACTGGGTGGTGGGGAGCTTAAACCAGATTTACTTGCGCGAAACATCCCCATGAATTCTGATGCAGCTTAAAATAACAGACATATGTTCAGTCTGCATATGGGTCCTGTACACCATCTGTGCAACAATGAAGGTGAAACGCTTTCTCTCAGCAGGTTTCCGTGGCCTGCTGGAAAGGATGAGACATACAGACGTATCAGGTCACAAAACAGTAACTAACATAAGTAGACACAGAAGAAGCTATAGGTATAGACCAAACTGACTTTCGACAAGAAAAGCTCTGTGGAAACATATCACACAACTGTAACCAAACTTGCATACCTGTACAATGGGGCAACGACCTTCATTTCACAATATTTACCTTTACCACACAATAATATTCAAAGATATGAACGCTAAACATCACAAAAACATGCCTATAAAATTTTGACCCCCTTAAACCCCACTTTTATGTAGTAAAACTGGGGTTTACAGGGGTATACATTATATTTCTTATTTCTGCTCAAAAACATAGATTGTGGGTATTCGTTAGAACCGCCTCGCCGAGGCGGTTCTAACGAATACCCCCAATCTATGTTTTGAGCAGAAACTTGAAAAATATCAGAATTTTTTATCTGAAAATTTTCAGTTTTTGGAGGTGAAATTTTCTATATATTTGAATAGGCGTGTTTTCGTAATGCCAACAAGGATACTCATAATCTGTGTCAGTGTCCAAGGTCATTTACTGGAAGCTGCAAACTCCAATACTGACGTGATCGCCACAAGTAATAGAAATATTGGTCTACGCCCATAGGCATAGACAATCTTAAAGTAATTGCTCAGGAAGCATTTTATAAAAGGTCATGTATTGATCCAATGCTATTTTTATGGACTGTTCAGCGTTATTTTCATCAAGTATTAGCTTTCACAAAAAAGCTTGGTTTATGCTTAGCGCACATTTGTGCGCTAAGAATAGACCAAGCTTTTTGTGAAACCTTATACTTGTATTGACTAGGCATATTAGCCTCAAGAGAGCTTCAGATGAAAATACACCGTAAATTGGCTATACGTAATCGTTAAATCACGATGTGCGATATTTGGATTTTAATTAAAAAGTTGACTTAGTTCAAGTTTTTCCTATGGTATAGATTCATATCAGTAGATATCGATCGATCACCTTTACTACCGTATATACATACAGAGCATGCTAGGGCAGAAAAAAAAGCATTGTTGATTGAAAAAAAGAACCTACCGTATTCGACATAATTACCATTTAAGCGCACAATTAATCAATTTCTGAGTCTTCACATTACCGCCAATGTATCACTATCCAGTTCTTTGTAAGCGCATATGTTATGGGAACTCAGCTGAATCGCATTGACTTGTCGACGCGATTCATTTGAGTCCCCACAATATATGTACTCAAATGATTCATATGTATTCAGTTGAGTACATACTGCATATGCTTATACAAAGAAAATCAGGACAAAAGCTTCGAACAAACATCATTAAAAACTCCTCCTATGAATTCCTCTGCTGATCAGTTTTGAGTGTGTCCTTATTAGATGGATATTTTACGTTATACATTTCCAGTAATTTAAAAAAACAAAACAAAAAAAAAACAAAAAAACTAAGCGCTCATTGCGGAAATAAGGGATACAGTAGTGATTAACGTGTCATGGGATTCCATTATAGCATTTGGCTCAATCTTGACGCTGAGATATTCCATTTCTTCTAAAATGGGTATTAAACATAAGCCTTAGACAAACAAAATACATCAAGAATGAGGGGTCTATTAGCATGTTTTTAAATTTTTTGCCCTTCGTTTTGATGAAAAATAAACGCACGAGGATTAGAAGTTAAGTAAGTCTACGTTATCAATCACACAAAAATGATCACTGATAGACGCCGCATTCTGTCTGAGTCTGCACTGTTTGTCAGCTACCTTTTGGCGTCTAAACTGGACTAAGTCTTGAACACGTGAATGAAGACATTAGTGCCTATTTTTCCACGCTGTTTATCATGTGTGATAAAATATAAATAAAGACATATAATGTCCTTAAAGGTAACGTGTTATTAAAGAAAAACAGCCTGATCTGTTTGCTACAAAATAAGACTGTATAATATGATGACTGTATAGTGACTGGATTGGACTAAAAGAATTTCACTGCCTTATCATGTAAGGGGCCTACATGAAGGGAAACCGATGCTGTGATGAGGTCAATACATTTTCTTATCCAGTTAATTAATAGGCTACCAAACACTATTAGTATCCATCTTTAAACAGTTCGATAAGAGTTATATAAGGGGCAACGAAACCATTATCAACACACGATGTGTCCTACTCGTACCATGCAGAGGACGTTTGAGCCGGGGCACAGCATTTCCCATCACGAAAACATGCCTATATAATTTTGACCCCCTCAAACCTCACTTTTATGTAGTAAAACTGGGGTTTACAGGGGTATACATTATTTTTCTTATTTCTGTTCAAAAACATAGTATTCGCGCTAGTCGCATATGCAATCTTGTTGAAATTGCTGTGCCCCGGATAATGTGTCTTTAACCCATTTGTGCCTAGCGTCCCATAAATGGGACATTGGCAAACAGTGTAGACCCAGATCAGACGACGCAGAACGCGGCGTCTGATCAGGGTCTACACTGTTTGCATTAATTGCAGGCGTTCCTATAAAACATGACAAAAATAAAAACTGACCAGACACCCCTTAAACTGGAAATGGACTGGTCCAAAGAGTTCAGATAGAAGAGTCCACTAGGCATAAACGGGTTAAGGTGAGTATATATACTTTCCAGTGAGGCTACTCTTTCAAACATTTTTGTTTCCCTCCTGAAGGGGTTTTCTCTAAAAAGGAAAGAAAATTATTAACATTTAAAGAAGACCCCTTTTGCTATTATAAAGAATAAATAGTATTACACGGACTGCTATCTGAAACCTAAGAAATTGCTTGACTATTCGCTTATACACAATGTAGGGGTATGTGCAATTAGATCGCATATGGTAATTGTTTGATCCATCAAAAAAACATGCCTATATAATTTTGACCCCCTTAAACCCCATTTTTATATAGTAAAACTGGGGTTTACATGGTTATACATTATTTTCTTTTTTCTGCTCAAAAACATAGATTGTGCCAAGGCGGTTCTAACGAGTACCCACAATCTATGTTTTTGAGCAGAAATATGAAAACTATAAGCGTTTTTATCTGAAAAAATTTTCAGCTTTTTGGAGGTGAAATTTCCTATATATTTGAATAGGCGTGGTATCGTAATGATTGTTCGCTTATAGGGGTATGTGCGATAATTAGCTCGAATACGGTAATTGTTTGATCTATTGACTGTTCCAAGACGGATCTTCTTTTGTTCTTCTTTGTTCGAACGTCAGGTTATCGAAACAATGGTTTGATTTCAGCTTTGTTTCTGATCTCTTTTTCATGTCGTGCCTCTTGAAAGCTGCTTCGTGATTGTGATTTTCTGTGTTACTTCAGTTTTACTTATATTTAAGCTTTACAGAACAAACAGTTTATTTATATATAACCCTTTCATCCCTGAATTTCTTATATTGACTCGTCCATCTCTGCATTGGGGCACATCCATTGCTACCAAAAGGGTGGCATTTGTAAATCAAGGACGGAGTTACAAACTGTTTAGATCCTTATGAGACGGCCCGTTACAGTCTCATCTGAATCTACACCGTTTGCACTATTAACTGGTTGCATTGTTAACAGAACAAATAGTTGTGAACTGTTTATTCGGCACTTGACAAATTCTCCTTTTTACAACCTGTGCATTTCTATTTTTACTTGTCAGTGTAATGACACAGAATGGATTATGGCCTTTAATTTTCCATTACATTGCATTACCTTGCGGTAAACGAGAAGTTCCTCCTGCTATTTTAAGACAATATACAATAAACTTCTGTTAAAAGCATTAAATGGATGCATAACGTAGTTAGATATTCGATCAATGCACAGCAAATACAATCAGGAAACAATTGGCAAATTCAGCAGACGGCGAACTGATGACATTTTTTCTTTCTTATTTTACCTAGAAAATAGGATCAGACACTTCAAGAAGTACACTTTAGGAGACAACTTGCTTGAAGTGTCAGATCCTATTTGTTGCAGACAATTTGCTTGTGGTGTAAGACCCTATTTTCTAGAAAAAAAAAAAGGAACATATCATCACTTTGTCATCTGCTGAATGTTTTACCCAGCATTCAAAGTGTAAATGATTACCCAATAGTTATTTGTTTGGATTAATAACAATAAACTGAAATTGCTCGGTCTGATTGAATCTGTTCTTCAGAATAATGAAAGACGCCAACATTGGCATTTAAAACTGATCGGTACACTTTCCGTGGTGACAACTCTATCAACATCGTTTTTGCATCTCTTCTAGAGGAAGTCTACCATAGCAGCGCCTAAAGCGGGACTCTTTTTTCACATGTAATGTATGAGCTCAATAGCCCCAAAAGTAAAGAAAAGTTAATAATAACATCAGCATTATATTGATACATGGGGCGACGTTAACAGCCTCCACGCTAAAATTTAACGCCAACTTAACAGCGATCATAAAATATACTCAACTTGGGATTCTTCAATATACAGAACAAAGCAAAAGACAGAAAAAAAAATGACTTGACTTGACCAAGTCTGTTTATGAGGGATAATAAAACTGCCTTTATAATTGGGCCAGCGCACGACAAAACCGACAAAAAGAATTGTGCGACTAGCGAAGACCCCCATTACGAATACATGCCTATTCAAATATATAGACGATTTCACCTCCAAAAACGGAAAATTTTCAGATACAAAATTCTGATTTTTTTTCATGTTTCTGCTCAAAACATAGATTGTGGGTACTCGTTAGAACTGCCTTGGCAAGGCGGTTCTAACGAGTACCGTCAATCTATGTTTTTAAGCAGAAATAAGAACAATAATGTATACCCCTAGAAATTGTCACCTCCAAAACTGAAAATTTTCAGAAAAAAAAATCTGATATTTTTCATATTTCTGCTCAAAACATAGATTGTGGTTACTCGTTAAAACCGCCTCGGGGAGGCGGCGGTTCTAACGAGTACCCGAAATCTATGTTTTAGAGCAGAAATAAAAAAATAATGTATACCCCTGTAAATCCCAGTTTTACTATATCAAAGTGGGGTTTAAGGGGGGGGGTCAATATTATATAGGCATGTTTTTGTGATGCGATCAGCCTGAGCATCCGTGCAGTCTGATCAGAGTCTTCGCTGATTGCAAGAGCCCTTTTTAGCCTCTGACCTGTCCAAAGAGGGATAAACCTTAGCCATACTGGATAGATGTACAGGCTGACTTGAGACTTTTCTGGTCACACAGGTCTTATTGTAGGTTTTGTCGTGCACTGACTTAATTTGTTTTGAGAAGAACGGATACACTTGGTAGACCCTTTGCCATTTCTTCCAATAGGGACACTTTTGGTAACTTCCCCAGCGTGCACCCAACGTTGAAACAACGTCGATTCATCGTCTTGACGTTGAATAAACGTTGAATCGACGTTGTTTCAACATTGTGTGCCTCCTGGATTCCTGTTTGCTTTACTGCATGATAAGCCCCTTCTAAAACGGGGTTTCCTCTATAAGTCAAGAAAGTGGGAGCAATTGTTTTCCTTATAGAGTATACGAGGGTGAGTCAAATAGTAACCAGCCTAACTTATTTCCGGTTGAGATCCACCTCTCCTTTTTCGATGTAGTTGCCCTCTAGTGTGATGCACTTAGACCAACGGTGTTCAAGTGCCATCAGACCAGAACTGAAAAAGTAAGGGTCCTTTCCAGAGACCCACTCCCCAACTGCCGTCACGACTTCTTCATCAGACCGGAAATAAAGTCCACGGATATCCTTTTTCAAGTTTGGGAATAGGAAGAAGTCGCTAGGAGCTAGGTGAGGCGAATAGGCAGGATGTGGTATTAATTCCCGTTTATACCCATTTCGCTCTACAGCATCCATTGCAACTTTGCAAGAGTGGACTCTCGCGTTGTCCTGTTGCAGCAAAACACCTTAATAGAGTTTACCTCGGCGTTTTTCACGGATGGCGGTTCTCAGCTGGTCTAACAAGTTTGCATAGTACACTCCGGTTATTGTACTTCTCTTGGGTAAAAAGTCCAAAATAATAACGCCTTTTGCGTCCCAAAATACTGTGGCCATCACCTTGCCAGCAGATGGTTGCGTCTTGAACTTCTTTGGCATCGGGGACCCAGGCCCTACCCACTGACGACTCTGAGCTTTATTCTCTGGCTCATAATAATGAACTTAAGTCTCATCTACAGTCACCAGACGCAAAAGAAAATCATCTTTTGACCTTAAACGCTTCAACAAGGCGCTGCATACTGATGCTCTGGTTGCCATTTGCTCATCGCTAAGGAATTTGGGGACCCAACGGTCTGTTAGCTTGCGCATACCTAAACGATCATGTAAGATTGTTGAAACGCTACCATGTGAAATGCCTTATGCCTGCACTATTTCTTCCACCTGAATTCGCCCATCAGACTATACCAGATCCCAAACTTTCTTACATATTTCTTCGTCGGTGGCATCCAGTGGGCGATCAGACCTGGCTTCATCTTCTAAAGACGTTCTACCGCGTTTGAATTCCCCTACCCAGAATTGAACCTGAGCATAAGATGGTGCAGAAGACCCATAAACATCGGCTAACTCGCCGTGTATTTCCTTGCGTGTTTTACCTTTTAAATACAAGTACCGAATTACAGCACGGAACTCAACTTTAGATGAAAAGCACGCCTTTGCATCACTAGCCATGTTTGACATTCAATATCTTATTAAAACAATGATTCGATACTTGTGCAATTTTGTACCAATTTTGTATTTTGCAATTTTGTATAAAACGTATATTGAAACAAAGCATGAAAATTGTGACCATCTCGGTCCATCGGAAATGGGATAGACTGGTTATTTATTGACACGCCCTCGTACTTTTTTCAGAAGGGGACAAAAACAAGTTTGACAGGATCATCACCCTTAAATGCGTATCATTCTCATACCGCTTTTAAAAAAAATGCCAGGGGGAGGGGATATTATGACAGTTAAACCCCTTATCAATCTGTCTCGGAAACAATATGGAATAACAAGGTTGCAAAATGAATCGAAAGCAAATATATATTGGTAACCAATAAGAAAACTCTAAATCCTATTTTGTATGCAATGAGACAAAATGCCTACACAGAGCAAATACAGTTGACTCTCGTTATCTCGACCTCGCTTATCTCGAATAACCGCTTATCTCGAAGTGAAAATCTGGTCCCTGCCTATACATGAAAACCTAACAACCGATGGAAAATATTGTAGAAAAGAGGAGAAATTGCTCCTCAGGAGCAATTTCTCCTCTTTTTCACAATATTTTCAATATATCTCTAACTTCAAAAGTCCAATTACCTATCAGTTTGTTAAATGTGGTTAATCAAATTATTTTTTCCTCAATTCTGCAAACCTGATATGTCGAACTACGGATATCTCGAAGTATTTCAGAGAGTCCCTTGGAATTCGAGATAACGAGAGTTGACTGTAGTTTTGACAGAATCTGACAGTAATCGTTGATGATGTCAATCAGAAATTATTCAAATTTAGGCTGCCTTTTTGTAGGATTGTGTTTCCAAGCAGACAGCCTCTTGTAATGAAATTGTGATAGGAAGAACAAGCTCTTCAATAATGCATTAGTCGAGAAACAAATTCAGTATATTGGAGAGGCCAGCTGGCCATGTATGGTCTGCTTTGTCCTATTATTTTGATGTGGTATGTTGCAATATTCTACTGGCTTACTGTCTTTTAAACGGACTGTATGCACTTATTTATTTACCGCCATTCTGTACAGGGGCGACAACTGGCTTCTGCACATTATGTTTCTTCTGTAAAGGGATATATTTTGAAAGGAAAAATGCTCCTTTTAGAGTAGATCCCTTCTCGAAAGGGAGCAAAACATTTTGACAGAGACGTCTCCCTTAAAAACGTATCAGTTCCCTTAACAGTATTTCAGTTACATCAGATATATGATATGTATTAAGGCATGCACATATATTTCCAATTGAGGCATGCACATGTGTATATCCCATTTAGGCTTGCACATATATATCCTTGCAAATAAATCATCTTAAAGATACCTTGGGAAACGTCAGTGTACTTGTACCAGCAACCTATTGCATAATATATCAAGACTGTATAGATCAATAATATATCAAGACTGCGCCTTATTACCGAGCTATTCGGATTACGTGTACACATATTCATCTTTGACACATGGCCTGAGTAAGGTAATAGCGTATAATAACCAATTGTATACTGAATAGACTTTCCCACACTAATTTAGGTACGTCCGGCAATGAGATTAAACATATTCCTAGAGAAAAATGATTAAACTATTGGCAAACAGTGGAGACCCTGATCAGACGCCGCGTTCTGCGGCGCCTGATCTGGGTCTGCTCTGTTTGCCAATTACCCTTTTACGAGTCTCCCGATTACAATGGGACAGATATCTTTGTTAGGAACATAATGTCAATATCATGAAAATAATTTGTTGAGGTTTGTTTCCACCCTTTTAGCACGAACGTACACACGCACACACACCGTTGCTAAAATCCGTTGTTCATATTATAGGTCTTGAATCAGATCCTGATTGATTTTGTTTACTTCTGGTTAACCAGATACAAGAAGATGGAGATTTTACGAAAAGAAAATTAGAACAGAATAACAGTTTGGAGAACCATTATGTTAACAAACCTGTGAAATGTACACCTTATGATATACGAAAAAAACATGCCTCAAAAACTGAAATATTTCAGATAAAACTCTGATATTTTTCATATTTCTGCTCAAAACATAGCCTGTGGTAATTTGTTAGAACTGCCTGGAATTCAGTGTAGGGAGAGACTGGAGATGCATGGAAGGGTGGGGTAGAGCCGTAAATTAGATAACTGCAAGCTATCTACTATCTAACAAGTACCGTTGGATTATCTTGTTGTGGGACCTTTATCCTGTTGTATGGCCATTTTAATCAATGGCATACGATGAGACATTATACCAATGAGGCAATATGCATGGTATGCCAAAACCTGTTGTCTGACGAAAAAAAAAAAAAAAAAAAAAATAGTAATAGTATACGAGAATTTCAATGTTTCATCTGCTGAAAAGGAAATCGGGAAACGTTAAGCAAATACGTATCATTTGAGTATCTTGGTGTTGCTGTAAACTTTTCTCCAAGAAAACATATATTGCGGTACTCATAACAAACTTTTAACAAGACACCTCTAATAGGTACCATTAACATATGTTTAATAGAGATATAAGAAAAACAGCAATGCGTTTTGGTTGGTAAAACGCCTTACCCAGAGCTATGTGCTACGCAGAAGCCCTTAACCTTACAAGCGTATAGCAAAATTGTTCAGAATCAGAAGTTTGTCCAATGACATTTATTCACCAGGACCTGTGAGATGTGAAAGTAGTCTTTAGCTCTCACCAGAGAGATAAACCTAGCCACACCATCCTCTGCACCGTCAGCGAAGGTAATAATCGAATCTAGAAGGACGTTCCAATCTCTGATTGTTTGAGGGAAGAATGTGCCCTTGTAAATGTCAGTTCTTGCAGCGGGGGTCTGACAAGTTAACAAGTGATGATTTCTACTGCGCCTAATTGGGTGGGTGGGGTGGGAGTGGGGTGGGGGATAAGGTCTTCAGTTGGAATACTTGCAGCACTCTTTAGACCTTTGTACTTTAGTCTATTGTCTCTCCTTATTTTTATGAGAGACTCCCATTTTAGTTTTTCCAGTATTGCAGTCATACTCCCAGTTTCAACGCATAAATTGCTAGTTACAAACCTAGCAGCCCTATTCGGAACATTTTAGCTATTTCTTGTTGAAGAACCACTCCTTGGGAATTCCAAACACAGCTCCCATACTCCAAAATGGGGCGAACAAGCCCCTATATGCTGCCTCTTTTACATCCTGAAGAACATTGATAAAGATTTCGTCTCAGGAAACCAAGAGTTCTATTTACCAAGAGTTCTATTTACCTTAGTACACAAGTTGCTGATAGGTGTATTACATCTCAAGTCATGTATGATTGTTACTCCAGGTTGCAGACGACATTATAATATTTTTAAAATGTTTTTCAGAGAAAGTAAAATTTGGTATTTCATGCTGCTAGGTAGACAATTCACAAGAAATGTCAAACACTCTTCCTCTAAAAAAAACAAACAAAGGAAAAATATCGTCTCCTACAATTTTGATTAGAACTTTAAAGGTTACAAGGCGCCAATAATGAGATTGCAGACAAAACATTAAAATTAGCACCTAAAACGCTGATAATGTGATAACTGACATTATATTGAAATCTTAACTGAAACAATGTTATACAAACTTTCACTGATGTCAGATATGCTGAAAAAAAATGAAATGAAACGTTTTACCTTCAAGCACGAAGCTGTGCAATATGACCATCACGAAAACATGCCTATATAATTTTGAAACCCCCTTAAACCCCACTTTTTTAAAGTAAAACTGGAGTTTACAGGGGTATACTTTACTGTTCTTATTTCTGCTAAAATACATACCGAGGCGATTCTAACGAGTACCCACAATCTACGTTTTGAGCAGAAATGTAAAAAATATCAGAGTTTTTTTTTTAATCTAAAAACTTTCAAATTTTGGTGGTGAAATTTTCAATATATTTGAATAGGCGAGATTTTGTAATGACAATTCCAATTTTCTGGTAGAAAACAATAAACGCACAACTAGACCTTTATTCAGAAGATATCTAGAAGACATGCTCTTGGTGTGACTGCAATGTTTATCAGAATGTAAAAGACATTTTATTTCACTCAAGTGTATCATTGCGCATCATTCTAAGAATTCGGAACAGCAATTACGAACACTGTCAAATGTTCCTGTGGAAAAACAATTTCAGATAATGTAGAATGTCTCCAAACGTTGGAAACTGTAAACCACAGACAATATCATTTGCTACAATACGCTATAAATGAAGCATTCGTCAACCATGCTATCGCCGTGGGATTAATTTTCATTTACTCTTATTGTATCGATAATCCATGGTCTAAACTGTCCAGTATAATTCGCAAGTTCTGGACAAATTGGGCTGCGTCAAGCGAAAGAGTGCCTTCGAGCTTACGTAAAATACACGGATTCAAGTCATCGTGTGCATGCGCAAAGTATCATCCGGGCATTTTCTCTTTATTCATAAATTCTGTAGAATCAAATGTCAACTCGGTTGGTTTACCTAATCATACTTTTCATGGGCAGGCTAAGTCCTCTACCCTGTTAACCATTATTTCTGCCGCAGTGTTATAGCAAGAACAGAAATACAATTCTATCGGTAGGAAAACTAGCTTTTCTGACTTCCGGAATATCAGAGCAAATTTGTGTCTAACACCATATTGAAAGCTTTGCTTGCAGTTATAGTTTCCTGTGTTTTAAAACATTTATGCCGCGTGGATTCTTGACTGTTTGGAAAGCTCCCTGTATAAAATGCAAACAGTTTTGACTCTGGTCCAATGCCGCGTTTCCATGTTTTGCGGCATCTGATCCAGGTCTTCACTGTTTGCCAATGTACATTTCATAAAACGCTAGGCATGAATGTGTTTAAGAAAAAAAAAACGGATTTGCGATAGAGATGCAAAAGTGCTACAAAATTCATTCAAAGGTATGCGTGAATCTAAAATAGAGATACACTACTTTTTTAATATCGGTAGATAGATCATAAATTGTTAAAACTCTTTTTGAAAAGTTACTAATGCAGTAATGCACGTTATCTTGATATTAACCTTGATGACCAGGGGCGAAACTACATTTTTTGGATTGGTACGGCCAAAGACGAGGGGTCTGGATGCCACTAAGGCCCAAGCGGGTCCAGGGCAGAGCCCTGGTTAGGGGCCCAGGGGGGCGAAGCCCCCCCCCGCCCCACTCGCGCTAGCTTCTGCATTCTAGCGATTTTCTATAGTCGTGAACGCTTTTGAAATCAATCGAATCTGACTTTTTACTAGTGTCTAATTCGGTAAGGGCGGTAACAGTAAAAAAAAAATATATATATATATATATATGAACAAGTCCTGTCTTCTCTCTATTAATAAACATTCAAATCTTAAGGAACGTTCATTAGTTGCATTTGTAGCAGGCATTATCAAAACAAGTTGCAAAAGCTTTGAAACGTCTGACAGCCAGTTACGAACAGACTTCGATTCAAAGTATTTCACTTTGTCCGCAAGGCAATATCTTCACGTTTTTTGTCACTTTCAAAATTTACTGAACGAGCCTGTAGTTGACTGTTTAGATTCTTAGGAGACAGTTTTCATGAAGTGTCATTTCCTATTTCTAGAAAAATAAGAAACAAGAGGGCCGAGGGGCCCTAATTCGCTCACCTGAGTGTCATTGTCCCAAACCATCATCAGATACTCCAACAATTTAATGCAACATAGTAGTTTTCATGATGAACTTCTGACAACAGTTTTCATGGAGGCATTTACAATAAATTTATAGAAACAATGCTGAAAAGGTGAAAAAAATGCCAAGCCTTTGTTGACTTTTAGTTGTTTTGCTAAACTGTTTGCAAAAACGTTTTTACAAATGGTGATGGATACTGAACCTTATTTCAATACCTCGATACGATACATATCAGCTGTTGAAATGGTATATACCTTTGCAATGCTGCAACTGTATTATAGCAGTGTTCCTCAATTGCATTACATGGTTGCATTGCAATAGCGAAACAGTGTGCTGAAAGGTATACAAAATACAATAAAACTTCATATTCTTCGGATAGCTAAACGAATAATTTGGGATATTTTAGAGACAGTTTCTTGCCATGACAGTATACGTTGTTTGTACTAATTAGAATCACCTCATCGTGGCAATACTAATAAGTACACTTAACATACAAGGACTATATAGAAGATCGAAAATATAACCCTAAATTATCCCGACTCTCCTCAGGAGGAGAGTCGGGATAATTTAGGGTTATATTTTCGATCTTCTATATAGTCCTTGTATGTTAAGTGTACTTATTAGAATTGCCACGATGAGGTGATTCTAATTACCTGACGCAATGATTAACTCTCGGTGACTCGAACTATCCATATCTAGAACAAATTTCCATGTGTCAAAGATGTTCGAGCTATTGGGGTTCGACTGTATCTGATTTCACAACAACCAGATACATCTGGACAAAACTAGAATAGATATACACAAATGTATTTTTTTTTTTTTTTGTTGTTGTTTTTTTTTACAGATCCTTGCTAATCATATTGATGTTGTTTGTATAAAGCCAGATAATTAAAAGAACCAATATAAAAGCTCACAATATCAGCGCTCCATTTTCCAACTTGAATGTTCTTCCAGTTGATATGATATACTTAACGGCTCATTAAGCAATCATTGTTACGTCGTTAGAGAAACTGAGAGGGATTACAGCGCCAATCACAACTGCAGCAGACGATATTTTCAACTATTATGAATTTACTTTTCGGTGAAAATAAATCTTGATATTTTATTTGAACCGTCTGCCAAGCAGACGATTCACATGAAATATCAAGATTTATTTTCTCTGACAAAATAATAAAAAATGCAATATCGTTTGCTATAAATTTTGCTTTGGGCTTCAATGGTTAAGATTATTGGAACTTTGCTTGAGTCGAGACACAGCAAAGTGTACACAAAAGAATGATTGAACAACGTTATGACGTACGCAGTCGGAGCTAGGTCGTTGTCCACGAATATAGAATTTTTCTCGTTTAAAAATCAAACAACGCGGAGCATTACGTTAACAAGTCTATGTTATGTGCACCAAATGTTCGCCTATCATATATAGTAAAGAAAGCGCTGCAAGCACTGCATGATGCCCCGCAACGGCACATATACAATGTATCAAGTAAGTACCATAAGTATGTAACAAATGGGGAAGGTACATCAGTCTTTCCTTAAATATTATCAACACTGATGCATGTACATGTGTTAATGTTCAAAGGACAGCAGCTAGTAGGTAAACGGTTTTTGTGTTTTCGCATGTTGTTTCATGGTGCTTTACATTTGTGAGAAATCTCATAATAATATCTCGAATGGTTTTCAACTTACAAAGCGGCAATAATTCCAAAAGTAGGTAAACCAGAGTTACGGTTCATGTGTTCTGCAGTCGTCTTATAGTGCTTTACATATGTGTGAAGTTTCGTGTGAATATAGAGCGGACACGAGTACATAGTAGAAATGGCTATTTTCCATATCTACTATGTTCAAAGGGCGCAACTCCAAACGTAGGTTAACAAGAGTTGTGGTTTTGTGTTCTGCACGTTATTATATAGTGTTTTACATTTGTAAGAAATTTCAGAATAATACCTTGAACGGTTTTCAGCTGACAGAGCGGACACGAGTACACGGTAGAAATTGGTATGTTATATGTAAAAAGGGCGATAACTCCAAACATAGGCAAAACAGTGCTACAGTTGATGTGATCTGCACGTCCTTTTACAGTGTTTTACATTTCTGTGAAGGTTCGTGAAAATATCTCGGATGATATCAGAGTTATGGAGCGAACACGAATGATGGAAGCGCTGACGGACGGACGGACAGACAGACGGAGGAACAGATGGACACTCAAAATTTCGCAGGGTATATCATAATACCCTCGCCACATTTTTTGTGACAGGGCATAAAAAAGTGGGGTGCAGGGGTCTGCATTAACCCATTTTTGCCGAGTGGACTCTTTTGCCTTAACTCTTTGGACGGGTCCATTTCCAATAGAAGGGTCTGTGGTTAATTTTTATTATTACTATGTTTTTCAAAAATTTCTAATTTAATGCAAAACAATTTTGTTCTGGGACGTCTAATTTGGGTCTACACTGTTTATCAATGAACCTTTTATGGGACACTAGGCATAAATGTGTTAAAAGGAAGAAATTTGCCATTCGTACGATTGCATTGCATGCAAAGGGGCTCCATTTTAACTATAAACCCCAATAGGGACCATTACTATGACATGAGAAATAGGTATTAGAACATTAATTAAATTGTTAAACTCTTTTTATATACTACAAAGTATGATTATTTAACATTTATATTTCTGGCAGTTCGTCATGCCATTATTCATGATTATCTCGTTGAACCAAGCACATGTACGCTGATTAGCTCACACAGAAGGCACAAAACAATCAGAGGGTTTGGCACAAATTAGCTGAATATAATAGAACGTCGAGCATCGCGTGCGTCGCCCAGGAATCCCAGGCTAGTATACTCGGTGCACCGAATTGTTCAGATGGCAAGCTAGGACAAATCGGGGTAAAAAGTGAGAGAGGTATAGAAAATGGAGCAAACTTTTAGAGAGAAATTAATCTCGAGATTGTTGCTCGGGAACGTTGTTTACTTTGCAAGTTACATTACGTCATACTTTGGTCCGCATTTATGTTACCTGACTGGGAATAGTACAAAAACTAACCCTTTTTAGACTGAAATAGACTCACCACACTATATATTTGAAGAGACCCATTTCAAGTTTAGGTATGTCAGGGTGCGAGATTTAGATATTCTTGGAGAAAAAAAAGCTAAACTATTTGCAACAGTAGAGGCCCTGATCCGACGCCGCATGTTGCGGCGTCTGATCTGGATCTGCACTGTTTTCCAATTAGCCTTTCAGGGGGACTACAGACTTAGATGGGTAAATCGGTAAGACGTTTTTTTTCAGGGTAAAGCTGATAAATAAATATTAAGCCAAGAATACCATTAAACTGTGTTTAGATGAGCTAGCCTTGAGGCAACAGGTTAAAAAATGTCAAGGGACTACCTGTATCTATACATTTCCCGTATGCGCTAAGAGACCGTTCTGCTCGATGGCTCTACATACATGTAGTTATGTAGTTGTATAGTTCCGTTTTGATATTATGCTTATTCATGCTATATTAGCGTTATTTTAACAGAGTGTAGATAGTATCTTTGAAATATATGTAGGACTTACTATTGATGAAACGGAAAGTTTGTATTCAAGTGTTAATAATATATAAAGACAACTGATTACATTATGGGTTGGAGAGAGACGCAAATGTATCGAATATTTAGGCCGCGCCACGTGTCTCCTGGCATTTGCGGACGGTGAAGGCCCAGATTATTCTACGCATCCGCGCAGACTGATAAGGGCTGTCACTGTCCGCCAACAGAATCATTGGCTACTACAGCATATTTAACTGGAATTATTACGAAAACACGCCTATTAAAATACATTGAACATTTCACCACCGAAAACTGAAAGTTTTTAGATAAAAATTCTGATATTTTCATATTTCTGCTCAAAACATAGATTGTGGGCACTCGTTAAAACCGCCTCATCGAGGCGGTTCTAACGAGTACCCACAACCTATATTTTTGAGCAGAAATAAGAAAAATATGTATACCCCTGTAAACCCCAGTTTTACTATATAAAATTGGGATTTCAGGGGATCAAAATTATATAGGTATGTTTTCGTGATGGTAAAGGCCCGGATATCTTTGCGCATGCACATGATCATCTGAATCTGCTTGTTCGAAGGCACTTTTTCGCTTGACGTTGCCTATTTATTATTGGAATTAAGACACCAGATTAATTCTTATCTATGTTCTTTAGTCTGAAGATACCGAACCATTTGTATTCCATTTTTTTTTTTTTTTTTTTTTTTTAATTGACGGTAGTATTATTCATTCGTTCTGAATCTCGACTTACTCAGAAGAGCATTTCACTTGACCAATGAGAACCCTCTGCTTGCCTAAACTAAAGAGCTTTCGGCGTATATGGTTAAGTGTATAAGGTGTTGATCACACAAACAAACTGCCAAGCTGAGAAGACGACTTTCGTCAAAGATAACAATTCTTTATTTGAAAGCTTTGAATTGTAGTATTGTTCCGACCAATGAATAAAATACTCAATTTTAAGCAAATTACAACTTACTATCAATGTCCTTTAGCCGACGTGTAAAAATGTAAGGAAAACAGACGAACGTTTTATTTATTAATGTGCGTGACAGTCAGAACTAGTTTTGGTATCGGAAAAAGGTAATTGTCAGGTACTTTTTTAAGTTGATGTTTAAGGGCTTCTCTCTCATGCATCACGAGCCCCTTTCACTTGTAGATGTTTTGTCGCCTACTTACACACTATATGAAAGTGCATTAGTTGGGTCAAGGGTTACATGGCTACCGAACCCGATGTTTAAACAAACAAAGTGGTTTATGCATTATCGCACACGCACACATACGAACCTCTGTCGTAATAAATCTAAATCGTGGAACAGATAGGCCTGAACAAACATGCAGCCCAGATCAAACGCCACAATATGCGGCTTCTTATCAGGGTATATACTGTTTGCGCCTCATTAATAAATGCCTATAAAATAGATCAGAACAACAGATTGATTTCTGATGTTTACACTTACTTTCTTTTAGACAACGCCAGGAAAGAACGATTTACCTTGGCGTCTTATTCCAGACATCTGACTTTGGTATTTCATGCAAATTCCTTAGGAGAAAATTTGCATGAAATGCTAAAGCCTTTTTCTGGACAATATGTCGTCTGTCAGCATGCTAAGCGTTAAAACCTTTATCACTTACTGAGCCAGAGATAGAACTGACTGATAACCATAAGTAAGCGGTATATGGACAAATACATAATACCTCCGTTGACAGTTTTTTTTATCTCAGATAATCTAATATCTGATCTATAGCTCTAGCTAAAATGGGTATTCAGATACATGTAAATGTGTTGTTTAAAGTCTGCAGATTCCTTAAAACTAGACATTCTTTTTTATCCAAGAAAAGTTTAGTAAATTGATATATAGTATTAATACGATCATAAAATGGAGCATCTGATAGCCTGTAAAATTTCAGTGAGTCTCTCATTTTGAACTGGATAAAAAATGAAATTAATTTTAATCGTATCGCTGAATTAATGTTGACAATACGATTAAAAATCATTTAATTTTAAGAACGAGGGACTAACTGAAATTTTACAAGCTGTCAAGTGCCACATTTTATGATTGAATTTAAACCATATATCAATTTATTAAACCTTTCTTGGATAATAAAATATCTAATTTTTAGGAATATGGAGCCTTTAATAGTTCTCCAAGAAAACGTATGTTGAGTGGCCACAAAAAAGAACATTCACAAGGCGCCTATAACATGTATCTACAACATATGTTTTCGAGTAGATATAAGAAAAAGAGCATTGCGGTTTGGTTGGTTAAAACGCCGTACTTAGAGCTGTGTGCTATGCAGAAGTCGTTCACCCTAAAAGCGCATAGAAATACTGTAGCAGACGGCATCATAGATATTTTCTTTCATCGTGAAATGTCAAGCCTTATTTTCTCTGAAAAATAATACAATAAATAAAAAAGTAAATAAATAAAATATATATCGTTTGCTGCAATTGTGATTAGCACTTTACGGGTTTAAAGCGCTAACAATGTGATTGCAGACAAAATGTCAAAGTAAACTGAAACAATGTGATACAGAATTGCAAATTTCAGATAAAAGATACTGAACCTTATCAATGTATAAGAGAGAAATAAGTGATAAAAAGAAATGTCAATAAAACAAAATCAAACTATTTACCGTCTAGCAGCACTAAATAAGCAATGTAACACTATTCCAATAATCTGGAAAAACACAATAAACTCTCAATTAGGCCTTCATTCAGAAGACATTTAGAAAACAAGCACTGCGCATTCCTGCAAAGTTATCCAAAATTTGATCCAGTATTTTATTTCACTCAAGTGTACCATCGCGCATCATTCTAAGAATTCGGAACAGCAATTACGAACACTGTCAAATGTTCCTATGGAAAAACAATTTCAGATAATGTAGCATGTCTCCAAACAGTGGAAACTGTAAACTACAGGCAATATCATTTGCTACAATCGGCTGTGAATGAAGCATTCGTCAACCGTGCTATCGCTGTGGGATTAATTCTCATTTACTCTTATTGTATCGATTCTCCATGGTCTAAACTGTCCGGTACTGTTCTCGTATTCTGGACAAATTGGACCACGTCATGCGAAAAAGTGCCTTTGAATATGCGCAAAATGCGCAGATTTAGATCATCCTGTGCATGCCAAAATATGAAATTAGTCTTTGATCTCTAGTCAGACATTCTACATTCGAACTTCAATGGCTCGAGCATCTTGGGACCATGGAAATTCGTACAAGATATGGGTAGTTCGAGCCACTGAATCGAGGTAATCATGGTGCCAGGTAAGGAAGAAAATAGCGATAATTTTGGGAAATCTTTTCGATCTTCTGTATAATGGTATGTTGTGTGTACTCATTAGAATCGCCTCCATGAGTCGATTGTAATGAGTACACACTACATCTTCATGATAAAATAGAAAATTTCCTGAAAATATCCCTAAATATTCGTTTTCTTGAGCTATCGGAAGAATTTCCTAGGGACTCGAAAATGAGTTCGAATCATCCCCGGTATACGAGTCATCCGTGTTCGAGCCAACGAAGTTTTACTGTGTATATAGTATCCAATGATTCTGTTAGCAGATAGTGAAGGCCCTGATCAGACTGCACGGATGTGCAGGCTGATCTAGGCCTTCGCTGTCCACACATGCCCAGAGAGGTTTCCGCATGGCACGGCCTATATACTGGACAAACTGAAAGGTTTTTGACCGAATGTTTAGGCGAGAGTAGGAATGCAATTCTATCGGTAGGAAAACTAGCTTTTACGACTTCCGCAATATCAGAGCAGAACTGTGTCTAACGCCACTTTGAAAGCTTTGTTTGTGGTAACAGTTTCCTGTGTTTTAACCCATTTATGCCAAGTAGACTCTTCTTTCTCGATTGTTTGGAAGACGCTGCATTTCCAATACCAGGGGTGACTTTTTTTATCATAACCTTATTTTATGGAACGCTGTATTTACTGCAAATAGTGTAGACCCTGATCAGACGCCGCATTCTGCGGCGTCTGATCTGGTCTACACTGTTTGCCAATGCTCCTTTTATGAGCCGCAAGGCAAAAATGGGTTAAATCAATCGTTTAGTTTTCTTAAATAGTATCATTTAAGCATTTAAGTTAATAGCACACTGACGTTAATAAATCTAACAATTCCGAAGGTAATAAAGAGTGTTATATATACACTAAGTATTTACCATTGTCAGTTTTCATATCAAAACTAAAACTAACAATACGGACATTATTTTAGAAGTATAAAACAACAACCACAACAACAAAACAAAACACACACCACACATACATACACAAATAAATGAATAAATAAATAAAAAATAAAATAAAACACACACACACACACAAACCAAAACAGGTTTGCGATAGAAATGCTAAAGCGCTACAAAAATTCATTTATAGGTTTTCGTGGATAAAAATTGGCGCTATTCTCTCTTGACAATATCGACTGTTGAGAACATAAAATATTTAAGCTTTAGTTTGAACGTTAACCATGCAGTAACGTACAAATTATCTTAATAACATTGATAACATACAAAGAAGAACTGTATTTATAGTGGGTGCTCGGACAGACAGGCCTGAACGAACAGTGCACACCAAGATCAGGCGTTGCAGAACGCGGCATCTGATCAACAGTGTTTGCCATTTATTCATCAATTATTCACACACATCAACGGGTCATTAAATGGACGTCCAGATTTTAGGACCAACAGGAGCCAGCGCACGACAAAACCTACAAGAGGACTTATGTATCCGGGCAGTCTGATCAGAGTCTTCCCTGATCGCATGTGCCTTCTACAGCCTCCAGGCTGTCCAGAGAAGGAAAAAAAGGGAACCCTTGCCATAGTTGGTGGATGTACAGGCTGAGCTGAGTCTTGGCTGGCTATACAGGTCTAAATGTAGGTTTTTGTCGTGTGTTAGATCATATATCAATGGCTGTAGGTGTTCGAATGCTTAAGGTAAATGTGGTAGTAATACATGTATAATATGAAGCAGGGCACACCATGACCTACATTACTGCATGTGCGCGCAGCGAACACTTAAATTGGCCAGTGCATGCATGCAGTCTGACCAGAATCTTCGCAGAGCACCGCCTCGACTCAGTCATTCTGCCGCAAATTTACTATGCTTCTTGCTTGGCAACATGAATGTTGTAAAACTACCAATGTTGCTGCATTAGTGCTGACATTTATCAAATATTTTTTCAGGTCATCGCATACATACTGACAACAGTTTCCATAAGTACATTTACAGAACTTTATCAAGCCCTGTCATGTTTTTTTTTTTTTCAGCAGCATATTTTGCTGAAAATTTCAATAAAAATGCCAGTGCTTTGTAAAAGTTTAGTTCCTTTTCTCGAAAACTCGATACGACTACAAATCAGTTGTTGTTGGTATATAAAAAAAGAAGGTAAAAGAAAAGGCCAGGGAATGCCACAATCACAAACCGCAGCCCTTCCCAGACACCAAGAGGAAGAGGAAACCGACAAATCTAAACAAGCACAAATAGAACAAACGTATGAAAAGCACTAAGATGTAAGATTAGCTCTCTCTTCCCTAAGAAAGGTAATCGCAATGCTAAAAGGACTGAAAAACAAAAGAACAAAATGACACAAGGTAAGACATAAAACAAGTTGCCTCGAAGAATAAACCACAAAGCAATAAAGAGTAAGACTAACACCGGGACCACCGCCTTAGAACGGTCAGTAGAGTAAACCACCAGGGGGTTTAAAGCATTTTTACAGCTAGCCAACTTCATCCTGGGTCCCGATGCTACTCTTAATACAAAAACGCATAAAAATTCGGTTCGCATAAAGGCTCCCAACTCAGTCAATGCATCAAAGCGAAAACATAAAAATCAAATTAATCACTGTAATAAACAAAGACGAGTACTCATGGCTAATTCTACTGTATGTCAGAGGTAATGAAAACCAATCGTTGAACCACGGCGGGCCAAGCCAAAGACATATCGCCAAGCCCCAACCCACTGGTTAAAGTTTTACGAAGAGGCTGTCATTGAGTCTGAGGCCCTAACTGCCGGCGTGCAATTAAAGAGTGAAGCATAGCCATCAACAATGATTGGGTTGACAACTAGGCATGCAGTCTGCCGCATAATATCCAGGCTATAGCCATTTATTTTATAACTGGTAATAAGTTTTCTGAATTGCTCCGAAAAGTTAGAGTTTCCTATTTTTTTCTAAATCTGTACACTAAGTCTACGTAAAATTCTGGTTCCGATATACCTTGTTGCAGACGTGTTTTCAGACTGATGCTATATCTTAAACCTTTGCTATGGTTAACTGTATGTAGGAGCGTTCCAAACTGGCATGACATGGTCACAGAAGTGCTGATAAATGGCGTACAGTAACATTTCAATGACTAGGAAAACCGTTGTCTCACATCACGAAAACATGCCTATATAATGTTGACCCCCCTTAAACTCCACTTTTATATAGTAAAACTGGGGTTTACAAGGGTATATATTATTTTTCCTATTTTTGCTGAAAACATAGATTGTGGGTACTCGTTAGATGAGGCGGTTCTCTAACGAGTATCCACAATCTATTTTTAGCAGAAATATGAAAAATATCATTTTTATTTTATCTGAAAACTTTCATTTTTTGATGGCGAAATTTTCAATATATTTGAATAGGCGTGTTTTTGTAAAATTGGGCGTAGATGATTCGAACGCGTTTCGAGTACCTAAGAACCCTCAGTAGCTCGAAGAGGCAATTCTAACGAGTACACTCAATATACCATTATTGTAAAGCATAATAAAAAGTCATCCCTAAGTTTTCTCCATTTGCCTCCTGGCCAGGAGCTATCTTCAGTGGCTCAAACTACCCTTTTCTAAAACTAATTTCCAAGGTCGCAGAGATGTTCGAGCCATTGGAATTCGAATGTATCAAAAGTGCAAAGTGACAGCGAACGTTTTACCCTGGATCCCTGTACCTAATGACAATCGTCAACAGAAGCAGGGATCCATAAGTAAATCACTCGTGAGTAACTCGCACATTTGAACGCAGCCCAGATACATCAGGATAAAAATAGAAATGATGTGCGTATCGTTGCGGTTATTTTCACAGGTCGTTTCAAATCATATTGGTGTTGTTTGTATTAAGCCGGAGAATTAAAAGAACCAATATAAAAGCGCAGAATATCAGCTTACCATTTTCCAATATTCTTCCAGCTGATATGATATACTTAGCGGCTCATTAAGCAATCATTATAACGTCAAGTCACAGAAACTCAAAGCGATAAATGTGCCAATCGCAACTGCAGCAAACGACATTTTCAAATAATTTTATTTCTTTTTTTCAGAGAAAATATATCTTGACATTTCATGTGAATCGTCTGCTATGCAGAGAAACTGAAAAGGATTAAAGCGGTAGTCACAACTGCAGCAGACGACAATTTCAAATATATATATTTTTTATTTTATTTTCAGAGAAAATAAGTGTTGCCATTTAATTTTATTCGTCACGCAGACGATTCACATAAAATGCCAAGACTTATTTTCTCTTAAAAAAACAACAACAACAATATAATGATGTCTACTTAAAATTTTGCTTGGCGTTTTCTGGGTTACATGAACTTGTTTTGGCGAGACAAACAAATTGTACTTGGTGTCTGGGAAGGGCTGCGGTTTGTGAACGAATAACGTATGACGCACGCGTTCGGAACAGGGCCGCTGCCTATGATGAAATTATACCTTCTCGTTCAACCTACTTTAGATTGAACAAACTATCCCCACACTATATATTGGAAATCTCCAAGTTAATGTCAGGCCATTTTATTTAGATATATCTGGAGAAATAAGGCTAAACTATTAGCAAACAATGAATACTCTGCGTCTGCACTGTTTGCCAGTTACTCTTTTCGGGGTTTCCAGACTAAAATGGGTTAACAGTCCAACAACGCGGAACATTAAGTTAATAAAAAAAAGGTAAGAGAAAAGTCCAGGGAATGCCACAATCACAAACCGCAGCCCTTCCTAGACCCCAAGAGGAAGAGGAAACCGACAAATCCAAACAAGCACAAATCGAACAAACGTATGAAGGCACTACGATTAGCTCTCTCTTCTATAAGTCTATTTTATGTGAACTTCATGATCCCCTTTAGTACTCCGTGATCTCCTATAGTATATAACCAGAGGACCAATGGTCCTATAGCTCACCTGAGACTCTTTGTTCTGAGCAAGCTTATGGTAACATTTTTAAAGAATGAAACACATAGGTATGGTAACCAGTACAGTTTGAAAAACTTTTGATCTCTGTATCCTACAGTAACTTAGTATGGAATTTAGCTTTACTTCATTTGACAAAATAAAATTTTCACATAAAATATGGCTTTGATAAAGTGACATACCAAATATCAAAGGCCTGTGCCCTACTTTCACACAAGAAGATTTTTAAAATGTTTGAAAAACAAGTGACCCCCAGGGCTATAATATGAATACTCTTGGTAAAGATCCACTAGATAAAACCAAAGGCTTTGGCCTTCTATATATATATATATATATATATATATATATATATATATATATATATAAAAGACAAGTTACCTCTGGGATGAAACCATTATGATCCTAGGGCAATAGTTTAAACGGTCTTGGTAAAGCCCTCTAGCTGAAGGTATATGCCAAATATCAATGCCCTGGGCCTTCTAGTATCTGAAAAACATTTTTAAATTGTTTTCCCTACATGTGTCTATGTAAAATAAATGAGCTCCGCGGCAAGGCCATTTTTTTTTATCCCAGTGCTCTAATTTGTACAATCTTGGTAAATGCCTACTAGATGAAGCTACATACAAAATATCGAAGGCCTGGGACTTCTAGTATCAGACAAGAAGATTTCTAAATGCTTTCACTATATGAGTCTATGTAAAACAAATTAGCTCCGGGACTGGGCCATTTTTAGCCCCAGGGCTATAATTTCTTGGTAAAAGCCTATTCGATGAAGTTCATACCAAATATCAAAGGCCTAGACCTTCTAGTTTCAGAGAAGATTTTTAAAGTTTTCCCAATACAAGTCAATGTAAAACATATGACCCCAGGCGTGGGGCCATTTTTGACACTAGGGCTGTAGTTTGAATCATCTTGGTAGAGGCCCATAAGATAAAGCTACATTCCAAATATGAAAGGCCAGTTCTAAATATCAAAGGCATTGACCTTGTAGTTTCAGACAAGAAGATTTTTAAGGTTTTGCTTAGGTAAAAAATGATCTTTCCGTAGATGATGGCTAAAAACAGGCCAGTTTATCTACCCTCTCATTTGCTTCATTAAACAAGTCAAAAATTGCGAGTAACACCTAAAGGCTGGTCTTATGGTAATAGTTTTTTCTTGACAAATCTTGCAAAATGAACATTTTCCCGTCAAATTGGAGGAGCACTAGTGAAATGTAGGAAGCTGGGACCTTTTGGAGAAGTTTGCGGATGTCTCGCGCTACAACTTTGTCGCTGAACATGTTTCGCTATAACCAAAAGTAAAAAAAAAAGTTATTGCGAAAAATTGTGCGAACACATATCAAAAACAGATTAGTGTTATCATAACAGAGAATGGATAACTTACTATTGATGAAACGGGAACTTTTGTATTCAAGTGTTAATAATAAATACAGACAGCTCATCACATTATGGTTTGGAGAGAAACGCTAATGTATCGACTATTTGAGTTGCGCCATGCAAACATGTATTCGGGCATATGCGGATAGGAAAGGCCCGGATCAGCCTGCGCTCCGCGCAATCTGATCCGGGTCTTCCCTGTCCGCTCCGCGCAGTCTGATCCGGGCCTTCCCTGTCCGCTCCGCGCAGTCTGATCCGGGCCTTTCCTGTCCGCAGCGTGCAGTCTGTTCCGGGCCTTCCCTGTCCGCTAATAGAAACATTAGATACTGCAGAATGTATGAATGGAGAGCATAGGACCGGATGATACTTTGCGCATGCACAGCATGATCTAAATTTGCGCTTTTTGCACATGTTCGCAGGAATTTTTTTTTCGCTTGACGCGGCCCATTGTTATTGGCATAAAGACAAGAGACTGATTCGTATCTGTCTTCGTTAGTGTCACGTCCCTGTTTTATCTTGAATATATTTTACATGTACATAGTATAAAAAGAAGTTTGTATCGATTTTTATTAACCAGGTTAGATTAATGCATTTGTAACTGGAGCGCTGATTATGATGACAGTTTTACTTTTTAAGCAAGTAGGTACACTTCAGCTTTCAGGTTACGGTATTACGGTAATCACGAGCTAGTTATGCTGAGGATGTATTTGATTATTCACGTCTATATACTTGAGCGGTTACCAGAACACTATATATTCCGAGTGAACCTAGGTTTGGTGATCAATATCTTCACTGTTCTGGGATTGATTTTCGTCTCAAGGCTATCTTTTGAAAGGGGAGACAATTTTCTGTCGTAATTTTGCAGTTTTGTAGCGTTCCGAGAGAAAAATGTTTTTTGCTTCATAGTTTTAGCAGTTGCTGTATGAAACTTTGCACCGTTCGGTCAATCGAACAGGTTATTTTAAATCTTGACTATCACAGTATTCTTGTGAATATTATTTTTAGATCTTGAATTTCACGGATTACTTGTGGTTGATTGAGTTGGGGTTTAACGACACGTCAACCCTTGTGGGTCATTTTGTGTCGTCTCCCAGAGAAAGGGAGAAAAGAGATAGAAGAGATAGTAGAAGAGATGAAAGAGAGGAATAGAGAATGAAGAGGAACAGGAATGAAAGTGAAGAAATAGAAGAAATAAAAACATTCACCCTCTACCCTTACCTGCTACAAGGATAGCAGGCCTTGCCCAACTGTAAGCCAATATCAGTTGGATTACTTGTGGACACAATGTTTCAAAACGTGCCACATTACTATAAAAGTTCCCTGGTTGAATAGAAGATACACACTATAAATTCATTTCATCGAAGACTGATCCTTGTCTTCCTTTTACTAATCTTCATGTTGTGTTGTATCTGGGGAATCTGACCATGGTAAGTCAATAATTTATTTTAATTTTATTCTTGCAATATTCTTGCTCGTCTTTACCGCAGCTAAAATTCGAGTAGGTTAATTTATTGCTTTACTACGTTGCGATTTTATGTATCATTCGTACTTACAAACCCGGCATGATAAGTAGATAGACCCTGATCAGATGTGTATACTTTGGTTATATGTGTAGACCCTGATCAGACGAATAAGCCGTGTCGGGTGTGTAAACTATAAACCGAATAGGGAGGTTAAGTTTGATCGATTCTATGGATCCTGATCAGTCTGGTGAGTCTGATAGGTTCTGTAGACCCTGATCAGAATGCAATCATTAATATTTTTATTTGAATAAGATAAATGGATATTACATATTCTCATCTGACATGTACATACCAGACATATACGCTTAAATGTAAGACACAGTTAGGCGTTATGTTGTTATGTTAACCACACACACCGTACATATACGCGTAAAAAGACGCTACCGTTAGGCGTTATGTTGACTGCATACACATTCATTAGTTAGCGCGATTTACACAAATGACAAAGACTATATTCACCTTGAATACATATACAGAGGTCCTTTTTATTTTAATCACAAGTCTGTTTACTAGAATATTTTACGGTGAAATGGCTCAAGCAGCGAGGAGTCATGTTTGAGGCTATGACGATGGCATGTTGATATTGTACCCAATGATTACGTGGGGACGATGTGTGATCGTGTAATCATTGTGGTATAATGGCAGTTATAATTTATTTTAGCCTTTAGCGTTCTAAAGGGATTCTTACAGTGGAAGGCGCATGGGTTCTTCCTGTAAGAATGTGTAATCGTCGAGATGCCATTCCTCCGATTAATACAGATGTCAGATATATTCTGACTGTGTGTCTGCCTGTGTTAAATTTTGTTTTTACAATATTATATGTCATTAACAGCGTCCATGTGGTTTTAGGATCTGATTTTGCTATATAATAATCAATTGCAACGGACTTGTCGCATTTATAACATTTGGCATACACACTCTGTATATCTAGTGGAAATTGATAAGGAAATATCTTGTCATGTTTGATATCGAGAGTTCTAGGACATGATACTTATTTTCAGGTCCCGTATCCGTATCTGTATCCGTATCCATATCCGTATCAAGTATCTGTTTCACCACTGTTATCGTCACTATGATTGACCATCAAATGTTTTCCGGCAAGCTGTGTTCAAAGTTCTATGGGTACAAGTGTTAGTGATAACCGGAAATATCATGGAGGATACATCTGTGGACAAGTTTCAAGTTATGTAATTAATTCAA
The DNA here is from genome assembly GCA_964016985.1 of Anodontia alba. Classification (NCBI taxonomy): domain Eukaryota; kingdom Metazoa; phylum Mollusca; class Bivalvia; order Lucinida; family Lucinidae; genus Anodontia; species Anodontia alba. The sequence continues at coordinate 29,030,255 of OZ024821.1, forward strand.
ATTTATATTATATTTAATTATGGAAATATAATTAAATAGTTTCAGATAATGAAGTTTAACAGTACCTATAGATTATGGAAGCTTCGGAACATAGAAATTGGAACATGGAAATTTGAACTTTTAATTATAGTTTTTTTGTTTTTTTTTTTGTTTTTTTTTTGAACTTTTTAAATACATGCTTGTTTTTATTTTACAAAGTGTTGTGTTTATCCTCTGATTGCTTGTGATTGCGTCTAGTCCATCGTCACCGTGCCCAACGCTCGTCCGATCACGTGACAGTTAGTCCATAGCTACTGAATCATTTGCCTTCTATCTTTTTCGTATTGACGTTAGTCTTCTATTATATATATATATATATATATATATATATATATATATATATATATATGAATAGATTATATATATATATATATATATATATATATATATATATATATGTGTGTGTGTGTGTGTGTTTTTCCTTAAGCAAACAAAAAAAATCTTCTATAAATAGAGCTATGCGCTGTTTTTCCTAACACAAAAATTCATATTTCTCTTCGATTAATAGATCTAAGCGTTGTTTTTCCTTGTGCACAAAAAAAAAAAAAAAAAAAAAAAAAAAAAAAATAAAAAAATTCTTATTTCTTTTCTATTAAAAGATCTCTGAGTTACTGTCCTTATGCAAAAAAAAAAATCATTTCTCTTCTATTTATAGATCTTTATATTGTTTTTCCTCATGCAAAAACAAAAACAAATAATAATAATAATAATAAAAATATTTAAAAAAATACCCTATATCTCTTCTGTTAATAGATCTACAATGTATGCGTTGTTTTTCTTCGAAAAAACCCCCCAAAAAACAACAACAACAACAAAAAACAAGAAACAAAAACAAAAGAGCATTTCACTTGACATATAAGAACCCTCTGCTTGCCTTACACTAAAAACTTTAAACGTATATGGTTAAGGTGTTGAGGTGGATTTTCTCAAAGTTTACAATTCTCTTCCTTTTGAAAGCTTTGAATGAAACATTGCTCTGACCAATAAATAGAATTAATTGTATTTTCACAGAATCATATACATATGAGCTATGTATTTTCAGACTTAAAGCATTTGAACCTAATTATTAAAACTTGCTAACAAGTTGATTTATATGTTTGCTATTCCTGCGTTGATCCACCGATGAGTTTAGGAACTCATACGCGGACCGAACATCAACGTGTAGCTAAATCTGTACAAACTGTACCAGGATTAAGAATGACTGTTGGCTATCCATATAATCTGTTTTCACCGTTCCAAGGCGGTGTGACGATGGCAATTCCGTTTCGTTTGTTTGTTCTCTTTACGTTTGGTTCTGTATTTAACGTAGTGCTGTTCTGTTTTCATCACGAAAATACGCCTATATAATTTTGACCCCCTTAAACCCCACTTTTATACAGTAAAACTGGGGTTTAAAAGGGGTATGCATTATTTTATTATTTCTGCTCAAAAACATAGATTGTGGGTACTCTAACGAGGCGGTTCTAACGAGTACCCACAATCTATGGCAGAAATGTAAAAAAAAAAAAAAATCAAGAGTTCTTTTATCTGAAAATTTTAAGTTTTTGGAGGTAAAATGTTCTATCTTTTTGAATAGGCGTGTTTTTGTAATGTGTCATTTTGTGTAATTTTTATCTTGTCTGGTGCCTTGGTAGGACTGTTGGCCGTAATTGCGACCTCTTCAGTCTATCTTCAAATCATTTCCCGGTCTGGGTTAGATCCGGCCTGGATCAATCGGCTCAGTCGTGCCAAGCTCTAGAAGCGCACAACTTGTTCTTAGCTTCTTTCTCTCTTTCATACGTATCTTTATGGTACCAAACCGGGCTTATTTTTCTCATGTTCCTCTAACTTTAAGTGAGTTTCAATGGGCGGCGGCTGAAGGGTCAATTGGTGGGCTTGTATTGGGGCTTTGGCGGAAACCTCTGTGAGTGGAGGCTGTGGATAGGGGGATGAACTCAACTGTTCATAAATTTTTCTATGGAAATTTAGATGAATAGGTGGGAAATCATCTAAGCATGAGGCCGAGCTGAAGACTCTGATCTTGACACCGAGTATAATAGCAATGTAGCCTTGACGTTAGAAATAGGAGATCCATTTCTGTTAAACGTCCCCTTGTAGGGCTCCATGGAGGGTGGGGCGCATAGCTATCGAATCAAAAATTTCATCACCATGGCATCTCGAAAACGATTTCTGGCGTTCGACTCTTCGGAGGACGACACGCAACCGACTACTTTTACTTTCAAAGCAAATGAGAACTTCGCTAAATTTTTAGTGATTTCGAGTAAGGAAGACAAACCAATTACTTCACTGTCTCCTTTCATCATAGAAAAGCAAATAGAATCTTTAATAGGCACTCCAAAAAATGTAAAAAAATTAAAAAATGGAACTCTTTTGGTCGAAACTAACAGAAAATCTCAAACTGATAATCTCTTGAAAATTACAAAATTCTTTAACATTAATGTCTCTGTCACGGAACATAAAACACTCAATAGTTGCAAAGGTATTATCCGTGACAGGATGCTAAAACATGAAACTGAAGAAAATATCACAGAATATCTTAACACACAAGGAGTAACAGCTTGCAAACGTTTTAAAATTAAAAAAGATGGAAACTTTATAGAAACAAATACACTTTTACTAACTTTCAACACCACAACTTTACCGAAATCACTAAAAATCTTTTACCGAATTATACCGGTTGAAGTCTACATTCCAAATCCTCTGCGGTGTTTCAACTGTCAGAGGTTTGGACATCATGAAAACGGCTGTCCTGAATTACCTGGATCAGTATGTGAAAAATGTGGTATGGGTGACTTTGATCACTCTACAAATGCTTGTAAAAATGAAGCCAAGTGTGTGAACTGTCACAAAAACCATCAATCAAAATCAAATCAGTGTGAAATTTGGAAAAAAGAGAAAGAAATCATGAAAATTAAAGTTACACAAAAAATCACTTATTTGGAAGCTAAAAAAATACAAGAAAATCAACCTGAAATCACCTTTGCAAAAGTTGTTTAATCCCTAAACACTAAACCTGAAACCAAAGAAATTTCTACCCAGTTTAACGAAAAAGATTCTGTCATCAAAGCAAATTCAAAAGTTATTACTCCTACTGTAAAACCTAAACCTAAACCCACATCTACTCATCAGTCTAGACCACCAACAAAATCTCAAAACAGTTCACAAACACAGCCGACTAAAACAAGTGGATCACAGCAGAGATCCAGGTCCAGGACAGCTGACCAGAAAGGAAAAAATGCAAAAGAAAAAGATAAAGAACCAAATCCATATAGTAAAGGGGCGTCGGCCGATCCGATCAAGTTGGTCAATCGGTTCGATTCCCTCGACAGCATGGAGTTAGAGATTGACTCCTCCATGCTGTCGCAGACCCGGAAAAAATAAAAGGATTAAGTTCCTTATTTTAAAATCATCTCTCCATTCATCATGGATAAAAAATCAATTATTCAGTGGAACTGTCGAGGACTAAAAGCAAATTATAATGAAATTTTAATTTTAACAACACTACTTTCTCCGACTGTCTTTTGTCTCCAGGAAACCTTTTTAAAAAATACAGATAATATTAATTTTAAAAATTATAGTTTATATAATCATATCGCAACTGAAAATCAGAAAGCCTCAGGAGGTTCATCTATCCTTGTAAAATCAAATGTTCCTCATAGACAGATAGATATAAATAGTAATTTACAAGCTGTTGCTGTAAATGTCACTCTGTCTAAATCCATAACAATTTGTTCTCTATATCTTCCTCCACACTGTAAATTTTCTAAACACGATTTAGAAAATCTTATAAACCAGTTACCTCGTCCTTATTTATTATTAGGTGACTTTAATAGTCACAGCAAACTATGGGGTTGTCTGGATACAAATGACAAAGGAGAAATAATAGAAAATTTTATTGCAGAAAATGATTTATGTTTATTTAACGATAAACAACCAACTTATCTTCATTCTCCTACAAGAAATTATTTTGCTTTAGATTTGTCTATATGCTCTCCAAATATTTACTTAGATTTTGATTGGTCAGTTTTAGATGACCTTCATGGGAGCGATCATTTTCCAATTAAAATTGAAGAAATTGAATCGACAAATGAAGACCATCATTCCCGATGGAATTTCAATAAAGCAAACTGGGAGAATTTTATGGAGCTACGTAATGAAAAATTAAATCCTGAAATGTTTAAAACAGCAGATGATATACAAGCTTTTACTGATACATTAATTCATGTAGCCGAAAAATGTATTCCAAAGTCCTCGACACGTTCAAAAAGAAATAGACCTTGGTTTAATAAAGATGTTAAAAATTCAATAAATAAAAGAAAATCTGCCTTACGAAAGTTCAATAGGCAGCCAACAAAAGAAAATCTAATCCATGCCAAACAAATGCGAGCAAAAGCTCGCAAGACAATAAAAACGGCTAAAAGAACATCTTGGCAGCAATACGTCTCCAAACTTAATTCTAGAACTCCAGCAAAGAAAATATGGGACATGATTCGAAAAATTACTGGCAAAAATAAAAATAACAAGCATGTCCATATTAAATCAAATGGAAATATATGCTCAACGACTAAAGATATTTCCAATGCACTAGGAGAGAATTTTCAGAAAAACTCTTCTAGTGCAAATTATTCCGAAACCATTCAAAACATAAAACAGGAACAAGAGAAAGAGCATCTAAATTTTACGTCACTAAATCATGAAAAATATAATGTACCATTCACAGCTTCAGAATTATCAGATGCTCTTAATAAATCTCACAATACAGCTGCTGGTCCTGATGACATCCATTATCAAATTCTTAAACATTTACCCGATAACGCTTTAAAAACTTTATTAAATATTTTAAATGATATTTGGATCACTGGAAAATTTCCAAAAGACTGGAGTAAAGCAACGATTATACCTATACCAAAACCAAATAAAGATCATACTGAAGCTACTAACTATAGACCTATTGCTTTGACAAGTTGTTTGTGTAAAACAATGGAGAGAATGATTAATGATAGACTGGTTTGGTTCTTAGAATCAAACCAGCTTATAACAAAATATCAAGCTGGATTCAGAAAAAATAACTGTACAAACGATCATTTGATTCGTTTGGAATCTTTTATTCGTGATGCCTTTGTTAAAAAAGAACATGTCGTAGCTGTATTTTTTGACTTAGAAAAAGCTTACGATACTACCTGGAAACATGGCATCATGAAAGATTTACATAAATTAGGCCTTAAAGGCCGATTACCACTTTTTATTCAAAATTTTTTATCAGATCGAACATTTAATGTTCGAATAGGTAATACGTTATCGGACATATTTAAACAAGAACAAGGTGTACCACAGGGAAGCATTTTATCACCTACCTTGTTTGGCATTAAAATTAACGATATTGTTAAATGTGTGAAAGACCTTGATTGTTCACTTTTTGTTGACGATTTTGGAATATTTATTAGATCGAAAAATATGGAAACCATTGAATTCAAACTACAACGATGTTTAAACAATATAGAAGATTGGGCAACAGAAAATGGTTTCAAATTTTCAAAAACAAAAACTCAATGCGTTCATTTTTGTCAGATACGTCAGCTACATTTAGATCCTCATCTCACCATATACGGTAGTCCAATTCCAGTCGTCAGTGAAGCAAAATTCCTGGGTCTTTTGTTCGATAACAAATTATCTTTTATACCACACATCAAAGCTTTAAAAGCTAAATGTTTAAAAGCTTTTGATATTCTTAAAGTTCTCTCCAGTTCCGACTGGGGAGGAGATCGTACTGTTCTTTTAAATCTCTATAGATCTTTAATTAGATCTAAATTGGATTATGGATCCATAGTTTATGGATCCGCTAGAAAATCTTATTTGAAATCTTTGGATACTATTCATCACCAAGGTTTACGTCTGGCTCTAGGGGCTTTTCATACTTCCCCCGTCGAAAGTTTATACGCTGAATCAAATGAACCATCATTGTATATAAGAAGAGAGAAATTGTCTCTTCAATATGTTACTAAATTAGCCGCCAATCCACGTATTTCAGCCTATGATTGTGTTTTTAATCCTAAATATGAAAGATTCTACAACAACAAACCAACGGCTATTAAACCCCTAGGCTTGAGAATACAACCGTTACTTGAAGAGGCCAATATCAATATTAAAAATGTTCAGCATTTTTCTTTTCCATCAAAAGAGCCATGGACGTTAAACCCTCCAAAGATTATTTTAGACCTTCATAAAAATAAAAAAACAGAAGTCGAGTCGCATATTTTTAAGAATGAATTTTTAGAAATCAAATCAAATTATAAACATTACCTGTCAATTTATACAGATGGTTCGAAACAAGATGAGAAAGTTGCTTGTTCTGTTATTAGTCCAAATTTTACTGACAGTATCAGATTACCTGATAATAGCTCCATTTTTACCGCCGAAGCCAAGGCAATAGATATTGCACTTTACCATATCAGAGATCAGTCTGAAAAACAGTTTATCATTTATTCAGATTCTCTTTCTGTATTAAAATCTCTTAAAGATTTACACCATACAAACCCATTAATTCAGCAAATTCTTAAAAAATATTATTATCTTTCCGCTTCAAAAGAAATTGTATTTTGTTGGCTTCCCAGCCACGTTAATATTCGTGGAAATGAATTAGCAGATTCAGAAGCCAAATCTGCATTATCCTTAGTAATAACCAATTTCAAAATTCCTCACTCCGACTTTAAATCAAACGTCTGTCAATACATCAACAACAAATGTCAGTCTGTTTGGGAAACACAAACTTATAATAAATTAAATGAAATCAAACCAAATTTTAACAGCAAATGCACATTTTCTAATCTCAGCAGAAAAGAACAAACAAAAATCACGAGATGTAGACTTGGACACACTAGAATTACTCATTCTTATATTTTAAACAATGAACAAGCTCCATTCTGCATTCCTTGTAATGAACCTTTCACAGTCAAACATTTTCTTATCACTTGTGCTGAATTTAATCACATTCGCACAAAGTATTTTAATATAAAAACTATAAAGGAACTTTTTGATATGCCAACTCAGAAAATACTCGACTTTCTTAAAGAGATCGGACTTTTTAATAAAATATGATCAGTATTTTTAATCACTTAAAATCATTGATACTTTATCTCTTTAAAATAAATACATCAATCCTAGATATTTTTAAATTTCTCATTAAATAAAATCATCATATAACATAAAACTTATTAGACGCTATATGCCCTTTTAGGGTTGAGCGTCTATAAACAAAATATCCATCCATCAAATCATTTCCTGAATGGTTTAACAACTAAGCGTGTTGTGCAGACTGCCGCATAGTAACCACAATTAAATTAGGATCACAATAAACCCTGCTGAAGCGTTTTCAAGCCAGCATTATATTTAGAAAATGTAATTTAGAAATTTAGCCTCTTGGTCTTCTATTAATATAATATATATGTTTTTTTTTTCTTTAAGCAAACAAAAAAATAAATTTCTTCTATAAAAAGAGCTATGAGTTGTTTTGACTTACATAAAAATTCATATTTCTCTGAGTTACTGTCCTTATGCAAAAAAAAGAAAAAATCATTTCTCTTCTATTTATAGATCTTTATATTGTTTTTCCTTATGCAAAAACAAATCCAAATAATAATAATAAAAACAACAACAAAAAACAAAAACCTATATCTCACAATGTATGCGTTGTTTTTCTTCGGAAAAAACAAACAAAACAAAACAAAAACCAAAACACAAAAAAAAAAAAACAAGCAACAAAAACACATCTATCTCTTCTAATAATAGAGCTTTGTGTTGTCTTCCTTAACCTAAAGCCTAGTGTGACCCAGGCAAAATCTAAACATGTAAAAGTAAAATGAAGTCTTTGCAGATGTTCAAGCAAATCATTTGTTGATTCTCTCTTCTAATTTTATTTGTTGATGATTTATTGCAACAACTAAATAGAAAGAAAGGCAATGATCAATAATCGATACAATTACCTAACCCCTTCCGTTCCAAGACAACAACGGGAAAGAAGGACGTACTTAAGGCAAGGGCACCACAATTAAACCACTACAAGCAGAAAGTCAAAAGGATATTTTCTTCCCAACAAATGACTAAACGGCTATCCAAAATAAAAATTGCACAAAGACAAACATGCAAAGGCATACAGTGACAGATATAGTAAACCACAATAGAATCGCCGCCTTCGAACGGGCATTAAAATAAAATATTTTGGGGGATCGGGGTGCTTAAATCGATTTTATGTGGCCACAACTCTCGCCCTTTGTCTGCCGTGGTATACACAAGACATTTGTTCAGTCCGTGTAAAGGGTTTCTAACTCATCAGTGCAAAATCTCCGAGAACATAAAAATCAAACGAATACAGAGATGAAACAACGATGAGCACTCGACAGCAAGAAATAACTGAAATACTGAAGCAAAAGAAAACCAACAGGAGAACTTCGGTGGGCCCGAACATAGCCAGATCATCAGGCACCAACTGAATTACTTAAAGTCTTTAGGCCGGAGCCGTCAGAGTGTGAGGCCCGACCCCCCCCCCCACCCCGGCGTGCAACCAAAGAGGTAAGCTAAGTTATTAACCGTGACTGGGTTAACTACCATGCATGCAGTTTGTCGTATTACATTTATGTTGTACCCAATCTTTATATATCGAAGAATGATTTTACAAAATTGAGTGCTAAAATCATTGCAAGCATATATTTTTTTCTGAATTTATATACTGTCACCATAAAATTCAGGCTCCGATAGGCCATATTGCAGAAGCGCTTTAATTCCAACACTGAATTTTAAAACTAAATCGAAATGACGTCTATAAAATAGAAAAGGCTTTGCGGAGTTTATGGTACCGATAACCACAAAATATTGAAGTAGAACGTCTTGAAATATTTGCTCCAAACTGTCTACCGCATCGATTTCTGCATAAGTTACAAACAATTTAACAATGGAAAATAACAAAAAGTTACATTTTAAACCGATGGATAGATTACAAAGTATCTATATTAAAAAGCCATTACTTCATGATTGCATTTTGGCAAATTTCTGAATAAAGCGATCAACAAACGCTCTCTTTCAGAGATTTAAGAAAGACTGTATATGCATGTATTGTATAGAGAAAATGCCTGTTTTATGACTTCTGGTTGTGAAAATATATATGTTGGCCTTCGTTCGTATCACCGGACACTGCTACTAAAACTACCTACACGTGGTTTGTAGAGCTGATAGTAACCATAACGTTTTATGATTATTGTGAAAGCATAGGAAACGTAGGAAGCTGTGTGATTTGTACAACTCAACGTCCATAGAATATTGTCACAGAACGTGTTGCTGTTGTCTGGAATTTCCAGAGTGACAGATTTATTCAAAACAAGAAATTTAATAAGTGGCCTACATAAGACAAAATGCCACTTTAATTTCCATGGACCAGACAGTATGCTAATGATACTGAAATTTGAAATAAATCTAAATATTTGTCTGAAAAAATCTCTTATTTAATGGGATATCGTAATGCCATTAGCCCATCAATAAATTATCTAAACTACCATGTCTGCGAAACTAAATCGCGTTTCTTTTCAAATTGTTGATGATATTTTAAATTTGCTGCGCCAAAGCAGCAAACGAAATATTTTACCATAAGTATTAACATACAGTGTATTTTAACAAATGTTGTTTACTGCTAGGCCTGTTCATCTTTTCACTAATCCTAACCCAGTGTACAGTCAACTCTCGTTATCTCGAAGTCGAAGGGATTCTCTGAAATACTTCGAGATAACCGTAGCTCAATATATCAGATTTACAAAATTGAGGAAAAAATAATTCGAACAACCAGATTTCACAAATGAATGTAATTTTACTCCTGAAGTAAGAGATATATTGAAAATATTGTAGAAAAGAGAAGAATTGCTCTTGACGTTAGAGATATATTGAAAATCTTGTAGAAAAAAGGAGAAATTGCTTTGGAGCAATTTCTCCTCTTTTCCACAATATTTTGTTAGTTATTATTAGATTTTCATGTTTAAACAGGGACCTGATTTTCATTTCGATATAAGCGGTTATTCGAGATAAACGAAGTCGAAATAACGGAGTCGACTGTATTGCAGTCTACGTATTGCATTGCCGCCTAATTAACCTGATATAATTATCACCTCTTTGATTTTTATCAAAGTCAAGACATAAAATGTCACGTAGAGGCATAAACAGATTCAGGTTACCTCTTGCTGCACAGAGGTAAATAAAGACACGCAATTTTACGATTTCTTCTGCTCCCTAGCTTGCATAATAAGCGCTTGGTCAAACCCCATCTCTAAATAAGCACATTACTGATCATTAGGAATGGAAAACTTAAGATCAACCGGCTAATAAATCCTACATGTTCCATCAAAAATTTAAATAAACGTCAAAAAGATTGCCTTTGGAAACAAAGAAAACACTACTGATTAGAAAATGGTAGTCTGTTTTATTTAGACTGTTCATAAACAGTAATAAAGTTTGCAACACTGCTTACGCCCTCTAGCGTATACATGAGCAGACCTCCATATTCTAATATATCACAATGTACCAATGATCCCAAGGGAAATGAAATATAATCTGCACTACGGTGAAGTACGGGGAGGCGTTCTTCCACAGCCACACGGAACTTTCAACAGCTGCAGTGCAGTAAAATAAACGTCAAAAAGACTGCCTAGTAGTATAAAAGTGGAGTAAGAGGGACTTGTCCCCCTTCTCGGCCCCTCCTCAGCCCCTCCTGCCTGTCCTATTTCCCCCACCAAAGTTGTGAGGAGGGTCATGTTCTATATTTTCCCGCCAAGGTCAAGAGGAGGGTTATGTCCTATTTTTTCCGGGGGGTCAAGTATTTTTTTTTCTTTTCTTTCTGTTCCCACCCAAGGTCGGTGGAGGGTGAAATGAATGAGGTAATTAGACAGCAATCTGCCCTACATTTTTTTTATCATTATTATTATAATTGAAAAAACTAATCATCCAATGAAATAATAACTAACAAAAAGCTACGCCAATAAGGATACAGTTTTTTCCCAATCTTTGTGCTCTCTACCTATGTGTATTACTTGCTATAAAATAGGTCCTCATATAGCATCGATGGCTCAGGCGCAATTAGAAGCTGTTCACTTTTCTTTAAATGACAGTGAAATAACATGTGTATACTTTCAACCTAACAAACGTGAAGTTACTTGCTTGATCGACGAGACAGTATCTCAAGTGGTGAAAAAGACTAAAGAATCTACTACAGTTTTTCTGAAAGATGGAAACAAAAGTTTAAAGCTGTCGCCGGATAGTTTTGAAAGATTGTGTGAATTACAACATAATGTTAAATTGCTGATATCATTTATACAAGGAAAGTTTTCATCTTGTGACTAGTAATGTATGTGATGGATAAATCAGAGCTATCATCAAAAAAATATTTTGCGCTGTTTGTGATAAATGGCTAACTGGTTGTTATGCTTCTCGACATGTAAACAGTCAAAAGCATCAAGAAAAACTGATAGCTTATAAGACTGAACATATACATAGTCTAGAAAGGCCCTCCACATCAACGAAAAATCTGCTACAGACACCAGGTAAGCAGCCAAAGCAACAAGACTATGATCATTATCGTATAGAGGGAAGCACCTTAAAAAAATGCCCCCACAAGCACAAATCCATATTGCATAAATGTAAATATTTTGACAAGCCAGGAGATGTATCCGACGAAGATTGGCATGTAAAACAGAAACTGTTCGAACAAGAACAAGAGCAGCAAAATAAGTATCCAGATATTTTTCAACCTACCGATAGTCAAGTATCATTCGACGATATGCAGCCTTATCCGGAAGAACAACAATTTGAGCCTATAGATCCTATCAACGCTGATGATTCTAGAGAGGAACAGGAAAATAGGTCTAATTTTTATGTGGAGGAAATTAGTGAGGTGGAATTTAAGCACATTTCAGATGACAGTGATGAAAGCGACGGAGAATGCTTTGTAACTCACAATAATCAGGAACATCAATATTCATGCAAGAAATGTAATCCAGCCGGTTATAAGGAATACAGAAAAATACTAAATGAGAGAGAGAACATATTAAGGAATGTAGGACATTAGAGATTTCCAAAAGAAAGTTGGTAGCCAATCTCATTATTTTGTTTTCCTCTTCACAATATTCAGATTGTTATAAATACTTTTACCCCATTTGCTTGTATTGTTTTATCTGGTGATACTCTGCTTCATCTTAGCTTAGTTTCTAACAAACAGTCATCTCTTTTATTTCTATTAAAAGAAAGAAACACAATGGTTCTGGTTTAGTTTGATCAGAGCATTTGACTATACTGCAAATTAAAAAAAAAAAAAAAAAAAAAAAAAAAAAGATTTTAACTTTGCTCTGTATCATTCATGAAACTGTAGCTAGAAAATTTATTCCTTATTACAAATTTAAATATGAGGCAAGAGAAGCAGCCAATCGTCTCATCGCAACCTTTGAGAATGACTCAAAAATATTTTATATAACAACAGAGCACGTTAAACTGTAGTCAGTCAATTGCTTTCATTTACTGAGTCTACAATGAACTTCTTGTCAGACAGCAGCTTGTATGGAATGCATTTATATCTGGACCAAATACTGACATTTCATAACTGGCCAAGGCAAATCATACCGGATAAATTTTCTCTCGCTCAAGCAGGATTTTTATTATACTGGACAGAGTGATGTCACTGTGTGTTTCGCCTGCAATTTAAAAGTACGTAAATCAATGGGAAAGACACGATAAGCCTTGGGAGGAGCATAAAACACTTTCTCCAGACTGTCGATTCTTGAAAATGACTGGATATAGAGAGACAATCCAAAAGGAAGAAGCCATCGTAGAAATGTCTCCATTTACATTTTTTGCCTAACGATACGTCTCCACAGAGTCAGCAAACATGTGCGTTACTTTTTTTGGCTTATTCTAAGTTATTTTCAAAGTAAATGAATTATGCTGATTATTAACAGCAACTGTTGATATGATTAAACAAAACTCTGTCGCCAACGTTCAGTTACAGGTTTGCTGAAGTGAAAAGAGGAATAGTTATCTTAAGTCTGTGAGCATGCGGAACATGTTGGAAGACTTAGTTTTATTTACATTTTTCTTTTCTTATATGATATTTGCTGTATAATTGTTCATTTCTGATTCACATGTTTTATCCATATTTAATTTAAATAACATTCTTGTGTTTTGTAATTTGTTTGAGACGTCAGTAGAATCTGTAAGAGCTGATCTTAAATAGCAAAAGCTATCTGCACAGCGGTTAATTTGGTCTTGTCTTCCTTGTGTCATGGATGAGAACAAAAAAGAGAAACTGCTCGAGAAATATTATCAGACCCCATCTAATCCTGTTGCATTTTCCGGACCTCTAAAACTTTACAAATCCTGAAATTAGAAATATCCAAGAAAGTTTTCTCTGCAGTACATTAGAAAGTGGCTTAACAACCAAGACGCTTATGCTATTCAGAGACAAGTTCGTCACAGGTTCAAAACGCCAAATGTCCGTGTATCTTTTATCGGTGAACAATTCCAAGCAGACTTAGCAACAGTTTCTAACTTGAGTAAAGAAAACGATGGAGTCAATTTTCTGCTCTTTGTTATTGATGTCTTTTCCAAATACCTATGGGTCAAACCTTTAAAAAACAAGACGGCATCATCTGTGATAAAGGCTATGTCAGCAATTTTTAAAAAAAGAACACCAGAGAAACTCCAAACATAAAGGTTCAGAATTCGTTTATCGCCGGTTTAAGAAATTCCTGAAAGAACAAAATATATATTTTTTTACCACCCATAACATTCAGAAAGTCAGTATAGTAGAACGCAGCCAAAGAACTATAAAAGGGGTATTATATATGAGACAAAGAAGGAGTTATCGATATACTGATCACCTTGAACCTTAACTATAATGCCACTCCTCATAGCAGTTTGAATTATGTGGCTCCTAAAGATGTTAACAAGGCCAACGAAGCTGACGTTTGGGCATACATGTACGTGAAAAAATCTAGACATAAAAAACCTTCTCAGTTGAAGAAGACAAAATTCAAACCGTCTATCAAGTTTAACGTAGGCCAGTTCGTTCGCGTCAGTTTTCAGAAACGACCTTTAGTTAAATCATACATGGATCAGTTTAGCACCGAAGTATTTAAGATAATAAGATAATCAGTAAGACTCAAAGAGAATATACCTATGTATAAACTTCAAGATCTCCAAGGACAAAGTATTAGTGGATATTTTTACAATTTCGAACTTTTGGCCGTAGACAAAGATGAGCAGAATCTATGGTTCATAGAGAAGATACTGAAAAAAAAAGAAGGCAGACGGGAAAGCTGCAGTACTTTGTAAAATGGGAGGGGTTTCCTAAACAATTTAATAGTTGGGTAGACAGTGAATCAATCAAAGATAAAAGCGAACCCGGTCTATGAAGGTGGATCGTTATCTCTACGTGAACAGCGATGAAAGCGATAATTATTTTTCTCTTAATGAAGCCCATAAATTCAAAGTCCATTTGAAAGTGCCTCTACAGTTTTCCGGCATATGGACAGTAGGTCTAGTCGAATTTCACGCCGATATAAACAAAAGTAGAATGTCAAACGTGACGAAGGGATTTCTATATTTTCAAACATATGCAAAGGTAGCATAGTAAATGGTGTTGAAAAACCTATTTTAAGGCGATTAGAAATGAACAGAAAAAAATGGCTGGCATTCTATGTTTGACTCTCCAATATATCTGCCTATGAAAAGAACAGAACTAATTGAGTTTGAGTTGTATATAAAGACGGACGATGACAAATTTACCATACTTTTACAGTCACCCATACACCTGACACTTCATTTCAAGCGATATCCTTTTTTTTGTAGATATTGAGTCTTTATAAACTAGCAACTCTTTAAAAGGCAAATACATAAATTTCAGACTTCAGTTTGAAATTCGTTTTTGATCTTAAACGTTTCACTGATAATGGATCCCTCCAAGCTCTATGTACCTAATCCTCTAAAGTGGGTAACGTTTTACAAACAAGTGGCAGATGGAAAAATAAAACTTAATATTGCAAATCAAATTGGTGCTGGGAAAAGCTCTCAATCTTTCATTGTACCAGTCGATAGATATATCAACCAATCCGAAGACCAAACAGCTAAGCAGCCAGCTGTCAAGCTCGTATCAACCACAGAACAAATGGTGGATCAAGCCAAAAGTGAGTTGAAACGCGAGGGTGAAGATTTAAAAGATTTGTCTGGGACTGCTAAGCGTCATAAGAGAAATAGCAAGAGACGCAAGAAGACCTCCAGACTAAAAATACTTAAGAAAAAGAAACTGGGAAAAAGCAGTGTCAAGACTAAGAAACCAAAACGTGTTAAACAGGAAGGAAAACAAATATGAAATCTAGGAAACCAACCAGAGGGAAACGGGACTTCAGGCAAAAATCAGTTGCTTCTGGCAGTAAACATAAACGGTTGAACTACATCCCCAAAGATATTTTTGATAGCTAAGCTTACAATGTGTTAAATAAAGAAGAATTTACTGAGGGCGTTCCGAGCGAACTGTCACTATTTGATTTACCATCCACACAAACAGCTGTAACAAATATATATTACCAAGAAGTACGACCACTCAGCCAACTCGCTGGAGATGGGCCCGTTGAATTTCGTATAAGTGGGCAAATTCATTGGATTATATAGATTTAGCAGGTTGTCAGCTGTACGTCAAGCTAAAGGTAAAAAAATCCGATGGTTCTGATCCTGTTTCAACCGACAAAGTTGGTCCCGTTAACTTGTTTCTTCAGACTCTGTTCTCTACCACTGAAGTGACTTTGCAGAATAAGGTTGTTGTCACATGTAACTACAATCCTTGCAGAGCTATGATAGAAACGCTGCTGAAATTTGGTTAGGATGCTAAAGGAACCCAGCAAATAACTTCTCTGTTTATTAAAAATGACTGGGATCATCCTGAAGATACCGATCCAATAGGCGCAAATAATGGACTATTCTTGAGAGCAAAATACATATCTTTGTCTAAATATTTAGATCTACAAGGACCAATTTTTCACGATCTGTTTTCCATGTCAAGATATCTCATCAATCAAGTAGATGTAAAACTGAAACTTTACAGAAGCAATCCAGCTTTCTGCTTAAGCTCTGGGGACTCCTCTCCAGACTATAAGATAGACATACATGATATCTACCTGTTGGCGAAAAAGATTCGGGTAAATCCCGCCGTGATTTATGGTCACTCTGAGATACTCAAGACGACGAATGCTAAATATCCTTTCATCAGGGGAGAATGTCGCCTGCAAAGCATTCCTATAGGTAGTACTTCTTTCCACTGGGACAATTTGTTTCAAGGACAAAAGCCAAATAGGGTGGTGATAGGATTTGTGATATCCAAAGCTGTCTCTGGAGACTACAAGGCCAATCCTTTCGATTTTACAAACAGTGGCATAAGATCAATTTGCTTAAATGCTGATGGTATACCAGTAGGTGGAAATCCCCTGAAGTTGGACTTTACTGCTGCCAAAGGCCCAACCGTGATGTGAGCATACACTGAGCTATTCCAGAACTTTGGAAAATGGCACAGGGACTCAGGAAACGATATACTTTTAGAAGACTTTATATCGGGAACCACACTGTTTGTCTTCCAGTTAGAACCATACTTTTCTGAACATGGGAACTATCTGTCCTTGATAAAAACTGGGAATGTCAGACTTGACGTTCAGTTTCAAACAGCTTTGTCGGCTAAGACGTTTATTCATTTGTATTTATGTTCGTAAAGTCTAACTTTATCTTCAGATAATCATGAATTGTCAACCGCATGATTACACTTTTTGTAAAGATGATACTATCGCTTTTAACTTTGTTATTATAAAGAATAATCTTACCTCATTCATTCATGTGTCATTTATATACCGATCATTTTTCCCTGATACTTTTGTATTGTTATTATTACATTTTGTTTCCTTTCTTTTTTTTCAGAAACAACAAGCTGTATAGTATTTAGTCAGAGTCCTGGTTATTTCGAAGTGTCTCAGTCGAGGGATATCATAACGGAATGAATACTTCAGAGCTTCAGTGCTGTATCGACTGCGATTATACTCTCAAAGGACATGTTAATGTGTGTGCAGCTGACTATTTTCCAGATCTTTTAGGCCCATTACCATGCGGTATTATTGTAAATACTGATGTACATTATAAATCATTGGTGCGCTATATTTTTTGATGAAAATGGAAATACAGATTTTTTTGATAGTTTCGGTTATCCTCCAGAACATTATGGGCACTTCATTAGAAATTTTCTTCAACAAAATTATAGAGGAAGCTTGACAGTGAATTCTAAACGAATTCAAAGTGACTATTCATATCTATGTGGTTTTTACTGCTTGTTCTATCTTCATCAAATATTTCATGGAATCCATATGAATACTATCTTGGAAGTGTTTTCTCCTGTGAATTTATCATTGAATGATATATTCATTTACAATAATAATATGTTGCGTATTTTTCCATATTGCATCATTAATAATTGCGTAGCAAATCAAACTTGTGTCTCCTTATTATCTGTGTTGTCTTAAACTGTATGTATGTGTGTACGTATAGATGAGTAATATTATCAGTAATTAATGTTTATTTGCTTGTTGTTTTTTTTTTTCACATATATGTATATATGCGCATGCGTGCGTGCGTGCGTGTGTGTGTGCGTGTGTGTGTGCATGTATGTGTGATTTCATGTAATATAATAAAATCCTCTGCTAGAATATTTTTGTTAATAGTTATTTGAAATCTTATAATTCCAATCCCACTTCAACTGCCCACACACTTGTGAGAAATCAGATATTCTGCTTTTGTTCTCAACTACTCAAATATGCATGAAATACTCTTGAATAGCCTTGAAACCCACTATATTTATTGTTTCCCCAATATTCGGTTTCGAACCCTCGGCCTGCTTTTCTACATATAGACACTCTTCTGACTGACACGTTTCAGCGCGTAGTATATTAAATAATCAACACATATAAGTAATAATATTTATTTTACAAAAAGTGATATCAATTTCATCAGCATAATGATAGCAAGTCGTTACAGCACATATCAGGACATAAAAAAATATAAACAGAAATCAAGTGTGCTGCAGTTCTTTAAGCTTGTAATGACCATAAGGTTAACTGTTAATCGGGTCTAGTAGGTACCATTTGTCATCGAAAGGCGAAAGCGAAACCCCTTGTTTAATTTTTCACATGACAGCTGATGTGCATTACTTCTTATTAAAGTCATACTTGATAGTCTTGACTTTTCATCATTCATACCGATGGGTACTAATTGTGCACCGTTACTTGCCGACTTGTTTTTATACTCGTATGAGGCGGAGTTTGTACAAAGTCTCCTCCAAGCAGGCAAGAAACACCTCGCACAACAATTCAATTTCACCTACAGATATATAGATGATGTATTGTCTCTGAAAAACACAAAATTTACAGAGTATTTAGAATTCATCTACCCTCGTGAACTTGAAATAAAGGAAACAACGGAGACTTCAGCCTCCTCCTCATACTTGGATTGTTATCTCTACATCGACAATGGAAAGCTTACTACTAGGCTTTACGACAAACGGGATGACTTCAATTTTCCCATCGTTAACTTTCCTTTCCTGAGCAGTAATATCCCTTCTGCACCAGCATACGGCGTTTACGTTTCACAGTTAATCCGTTATGCCAGAACTTGTTCAAATTATCAGGACTTCATGGAGCGTGGGAAAGTGCTCACTCAAAAGTTGTTGAGCCAGGGGTATCAAAAAACCAAACTGGTAGCAACACTTAAGAAGTTCTATGGGAGACATCATGATCTAGTCAATCCCTACAATGTGGCAGTTTCCAGAATTGTTTCTGATGTTTTTGCCAGTGACGCGCCATAAGTAGACTTCCTAAATCCCGGACATACGCTTCTACCGATATTTCCTTCGTTCAGGCCCATGGGCATGGTGGGCGAAGCTTGCTTACCAAGTAATGCTTACTATCCGCGGACGCCTGATTACACCCTTTGTTCTGGGGTCCATGTCTGTTGGTCTGAACATTCTGATTCGTCATTCGTTTATGGATTTATGATTTTGGATTACGGCTTTGGTACCATGACCGCAACTACTCAGAGTTGCTTTATACATTTCCAATGTGAGATCATTGAATATTTCTGTAGTGTAATTCGTAATTTTTTTTATCGTCTAAACTGGTTATAAGTTTTTCAACTGATGCTCTAGGCAGCATCTTGTCTGTGTCTTTACGCTCATTTCACTTTTTCCGTAACTGTTTGGCATATGGTGAGAGTTCTTTGTCCTTCATATGCCTTTTCTCTGGAGCAAGAGGATAGTCCGCATGTCTATTATGCAAGGTCTTTGGATAATCCAATGATACTTCTAAAATGTAACCAGTAGAGCCATTTTCAGGAATCGAAAGAATGTCTAAACCTTCTATTTCATCTTCTTTTTGAAAACGAAACATACTCGTTTGAAGCTTTTGCGTCATAGCATACCCGTAAAGGTTATTCATATCCAGATATTGTATGTATGATGTAGGCTGTTTTAGATCGTATTGCTCTTCTCCCAATAAGGGATTGTTAGCCCTCTGATAACGGTGACTTATCTGCGAAATTCCACCTCTCATACCTCTTTCGATGAAGTTTAGTTGATCAATGTCACAAAGCAGCTCTAAACAGACACCGCTTTTCTTCAGACAAGCACTCCATGAAAGACCCGGAGAAGTGTAATAGTGACATGGATCCAAACCATATTGCTCTAAGCACACGTTTTGAAATTGTTCAAAGACATCACATAATAAAACGACATCAGTTTTGAGATACAAATCATGATATTCACCCAAGTTTTTTAAACCGAAAGTCTTATATACAGTTAATGCATGGGCATATTCCGACTAACTGATAGTTTCAGCTTTGATTTGGGAGTAGAATGATTCTATTGGTGGTAGTTCTATTTCCTCAAAACGACTTTCACTGTTTATGTATTCATAGGGATAAATGCCTTTTCTCAGGAGCAATTCTGAGTGTTGATGAAAAAATTCCTTTTTGAAGCACTGAAACGCATGTGCACTATCAGATGCAAGGTTTTCGACCAAATTTTCCAAACTTGAGTTCAAAAACTGGAAACTGTCGATAAATCGCAGTTTATCGATTGAAAAACTGGTATAATTTTGAGAATTTGAGGGTAGGCATTTAATCTGGTTCTCTTTAAAGAGCCCTAAACTTTGCATCAGTATATGACCATCGAAATGCTTCAGATTATGAAAAATGCAGGGGATGAAAGAAACTTTCTTTGCCATTAAATTGCATCGATTATGCGCAGGACCAATAAAATTTGAATAATTTTGAGTTTTCTGACTTTCCGACACTAAAAAGTGCTGATGATTAACTATTTTATCATTCGGGCCAAAGGCTTTATTGCATATGCAACAATGTGTAGCTGTTTCTAAAGCTTCTTCTTCTTCAGACATTCTTATAGGTTCTACATTCTCTAAAATAGTGTCTATTTCTTTTTTTCTTCTAATAAGCATTGGATGAGGTTTTGAGAGGTATCTGTACCTCTGTAAATAACAGTTGGTTTAGTATATTTAGGATTCTGACAGACTACTTTATAGCCGAATGAAATGGGTTGAAGTAAACTCGTTGTTGTTGTATGTGATTGCTGCGGATTAGCTGCGCAACTCTCGACTTTAACGTTAAGACATTCATAAATAACAAACGGAATCTTGAGCTGTTTTTCGTAGTCACTAAATTCACGAGTATCATTTTGACCGGGTTTTGGCAATTCGACTTTTTGAGGACCATGAACAAAACCGTATGGCTTGTGTTTTTTCAGTACTTTTCTGAAACAAATCCATGTAACCAATAAGGACAAAAATATGTCTTGCATTTACGTGGTTTTGTTTTAAACAAGAATTTGTTTAGATCCTTAATCAAGCAATAGTGAGAAGTTTGTTCGTTTGTTAATAATAACAGGTCTACATGACGGTCCCTTCCTGTATATTTTGTTATTCGTAATGGCAAAATTTCATTTTTCTCAAAAGCAAATACATTAACGAAGATATTGTGATTTTGTCGTTCGAATTTATCAATCTTGGATAAGGATACTGGATAATCTAAACCATGCATATTCAATTGCCCCTCGAATGCCGTATAATTTTCAACAGCTTGGGCACGTGAGTGGATTGGGTGGAGTGAGGCTAAAATGCTCCACGCAAAACATTTTTCATCATCATTTATCACATTCAAGACAGAGCATGACTTCTTTAGAGATAATGGTAATTCGATGTAACTAGAACCTGTAAGAGGTTTATAAATAACTGTGTGTACTTTCAGATGAAGTACCTTTTTAATACTCCAGCCTGAAGCATTTCGGAGGTAACTTTCAAGACTGGCCGACATTTTTTGAAAAGACTCATTTAGTTCATGTTCACTTAACGTTTCACTGGATAAAGTAGCATAAGTTAAAATCCTGAAATAAGGCTTATCCGTCAAAATTGCCTCATCAGGCGTTTCCTTATATATTTCAACCTGGGAAGAAAGATACCATTTAATTCCATGTTCTTTGAGTTGTGACTGCAAAAAATCTCTAATTGCTTCCCTTGAGTTGGCACAAAAAGATAAAAGATCGTACACGTCTTCATTTTCAGGGAAGATTATTCTATTTTTCACACCGTCATTGAGTGCACTTTCTTGGGAAACTTCTATCTCTTTTCTAGCATCCTTAACTGATTCATCTTTATCTATGTTTTTAGTCTTTTTCTTTTGCTGCTTTGTCTCATATCTATCTGTCGAGGTGTTCTCGTCATGAGGAAGTCTACCGCCAGTTTGATTTTTAATAATTGGATGATTGTCCTCTACATGTTTTATAAGTTTGTCGTAACTGCTCAATATGTAGTCACAATGATTACATTGAAAATTCCTAAGCTGTGACTTTGAATGGTGTATTTTTATATGGCGATTCAAATTATCACGCCTTGAAAATGTTTTAACACAGTACGAGCACTTGAATCCAGTCCTATCTTGTTTACCCGGCACTGGCATACAATCACTGTTATCATGTTTGAACTTTCTGTGACGTGTCAAGTTACCCTGTCTTGAATATGTTTCAGCACAGATAGAACATGAAAATCTCCGTTCATGCGATAACATATGCCTCTTTAAATGAAATTTCCGACTGAACGTTTTGCTACATTGTTCGCATATGTATATACACGATTTTTGGCAATATAATTGTCTTTTGCAAAGACTGCTCTTTGCTTCTTCATTACTATTTTCTTCATTAAGTTTTCGTTCCAAAGTTTCTAGTTCTGTTTCAAAACGTTTTGAATTACTGGGGTACTTTTCCACAAGTTTATCTAACAACTGGTCCTCCATCGTGAAAGCTTTAACACAACTGTGATTCGCTAAACAATTGATATAGCTTAAATAGTAAGTTTAGTTGCTTGAGATTATTTTACCCTCCTCCCTTTCATCCATATCAGTTTTCTTCCCGTGATAAATTTCCTTTCGTGTCAAGGAAGACTTTTTTTTTATCTGATAAGCGATGCTAGACAAAACATTTCAATGTGATTTTCACCCTCCTCTTTTCCAAACAAAGGAGGTTAGGATTTCAGGATCTGTTTTTATTGCTTATTTTAATAATATGATATGTAGTTAACTCACATTTCCGCGTGATTTTCACCCTCCTCTTTCCCAAACACTTCAGTAACATGATATTTAGGATCTGACGTAGTTAACCCATTTAGCTTTTTTAGGTTTCTTTCCTGTTGATCTAGACCGCTAAAATAGAGATCCATATCTGATATAGTGCGTTTTACGTGTAATTTACGAGGTACTTTTGCAAGCTTTTGTGTAACAGGAATAGATTTGAGTTTCTCACTGACATCTTGTTCTTGTCGGGACTGCCTGAAGTGCATTTTTCTGTCTCTAATTTGCCACCAGTTTGATTGAGTTCTGTCTTCGGGGGGGGGGGGGGGGGGGGGGGTGGGGGGGGGGGGGAGTGGGGGGGGGGGGCTCATTAATGGCAAAAACTCGCGCGCCATGGTTACAATTCTGTTTGTACTGATTTTAGCAATAACAATATAAATGTTGAATATTTCAAAAACAGCTTTATCCTATTCTTATGTGTTAATCCTTTGGAAATAAATTGTCGAATGAATATTTTATGCTTCAACATTTTGTTTTTGGATTGTGTTGAAATATCTCTGTTTCCATGAAGCACATTGTAGACAATTTGTACGACAGCTTTCATTTGTGTACGTGTAGTAGTTTTGTTGAGTGCCTTTTGCTGTAGACTGGTAGTATTTAGCAGCAGCCGTATAAAGCAGCTTTCTTTCTTGATTAACTTGTTCATTTTGTGTTTTCTGGTAGATGAACGCTCATCAACTGACCAGGCAATATATTTGAACGAAGTTTATATTCTGGAAATTTTGAGTGAGGCGACAGGTCAATCAAGAGATATGAATATTTTTGTTCTGTGGCCTTTTTATAAGCGTTTGTCCTGGAAAAAATTGGCATTCTAGTGTCTTTATTTGAAGCTGGTCTCTCAACTGTTTCAGCAGCAAGAAATAATGGGTATTCAGACTAATGCATCTAATGCCATCTTCAAACAAATTTTGTACCACGAAAAACGTCGTGAAGTTTAAGTGATGACTGTACTGACAAAATAAGTCAACGATGTCGGTGCTTTTTGCTGCTTTTTGAAGCAAATCGTCTAGTATCAGGATTTTATGCCCTGAATCTGTTCCCCAAATATCTAGATTGTCTTTTGTCGGTAAGCCCTAAAAAAACTCTAAATCTGAGACGTTAGCTTTCATTTCATCGTAAAGCCCTTGATAAACACCGTAACAGTATATAATTATTTAAGGTGGTACTGAAAAGATTCCGTTGCTATGTTTCAGTATTTCAAGAGACAGGTTTTACCACTTCTTGTGCAACCTGCCAGAAGACATGTCGATGGACTTTCAAATTTTATGAGAGCTTCCTCCTCCATTTTAGATGATTCGTAAATGTTTTATTTTTTAATCTTACGATGTTTACGCTAGCACATTTATTATTAGACTGAAATAAGTTGACACTAACATGGTTATTTATTTTTTTTTATGGTGTTTCTCAAGGTGAAAATTTTCCCCTTCTCTTTATAAATGATATTAAGCGATTTGACAATCAAAAGTACATTAATCCTCTAAGAATTATATCTCACAACAATACTGTACCTGACGCTATCACACAGAGAAAGAAAACAGAGATTACAATAGCGTCATACCCTCCTCCTATATATTTTATCTCAAATATCTGATCCCTTTTAACCTCTTTATAAAAGAATGTAATCAACTGTTAACCACTGACATGTGTTTTTTGATGAAAAAATCTTGTTTTCACGTGGATTTATTTTATTGGCCCTCCCAACAAACTAGGTCAGTATGATGAAAGACTTTATTCCCCCCCACCCCACCCCCCCCCCCGAGATAATTATTTAGCTATCCTCCTCCATCACAATTTACTATATAAGTCTTCTCTACAGCCATTCAAAACTGTAAAGCAACTTCAATTTTTGGTGACTGAAAGCATTTGTGCAGCTGAATAAAAAAAAGCAAAATATGGCGACTAGAAAATATTTTTATAAAGGACTAAACAACCATGGACATTTAATTAAAGTCAGTAAACGATTCGGATATATGAGAGAAGTTACGCTAAAACTTTATGAAAATAAAAAAAAAAGGTAAGAGAAAAGTCCAGGGAGTGCCATAATCACAAACCGCAGCCCTTCCCAGACCCAAAGAGGAAGAGGAAACCGACAAATCTAAACAAGCACAAACCGAACAAACGTACGAAAAGCACTAAGATTAGCTCTTTCTTCCCCAAGCGAGGTAATCGCAATACTAAAACGACTGAAAAACACAAGAATAAAATGACACACGGAAAGACATACAACAAATCGCCTCGTAGAATAAACCAAAAAGCAACAAAGAGTAAGACTAACACCGGGACCACCGCCTTAGAACGGTCGGTAGAGCAAACCACCGGGGGGTTTAAAGCACTTTTACAGCTATCCAACTTCACCCTGGGTCCCGATACTACTTTGGGTTCACCTAAATGATAACTCTAAGTGTCTCACTGAGGACAAAAGATTTGATATAAGCAAGGGTAAATCTATTTCCGTGCAGTACGACGAAATAAGGGAGCAGATGTCTGTACTTGAACAGCTTGAGCCTTACAAGAGACGAATGTTTGGAGAAAACATGATGGTGAGTTAGCTATTATGCGTATTTTTTTTTAAATACTTTTTTTAAATACTTTTTTGACATGTGAATATGTCTGCAGATGACTGTTATTTAGAACACTCTTTACGTTAAAATTCATTTCATTTTTTTTTTCAGACTGATTCGCAAATTGGGAGAGACAGTCAGGCAGTGACCGCCTATCAAACAGCTCAAAAGATATGGCGACCGACTCCTGCGCCTCCTAGAACTTTTTACGGCCAGCAGTAGTGTTGATGGCAACTGTGTGACAAAAGAAGCTCCTATACTGTCTTGCTGTTCAAAACACTAATCTGACATTAATATGACTGTTCAAAACACTAAACTGACATTAATATGCCTGTATATATGTGCTTGCAAGGATAAAGGGTGGGGCGGGGTGGGGCTGGAGGGAGGACTCTCTCGGTCCTCGACTGGATACAGATGGGCAATAAAGAATTAATAAAACGTTCCTATACACTAGATTATCTGTTGAGAGTTTCCTATAACATCAGTTTTTTTTTGTTTATCAAGAGACCAAGCATTGGCCGGAAAGAAGAAAAATACTTGCAATCTTGAAAGCATGGCCTTAATGATATAAACTTTGTGATCCAATATTCGAGATTGAATATGTAGCGCGTTTAAGAATGGATGTTTGACTTACGATTTTACGCCTTTTTAACAGTATTTCAACCATATCAGAATAATTGGAGGTCTATAATGAAAGACTTTGTATAATGGAACCCCGTTTAGGGTTGGAAAAAATTACCTCCAAACGCACTGATCTATATGCTCCTTTTGCTAAACTTCTTGCATCTCACCCTCTCAACCCCTATCAGTTTTGAGGGTGAAAAAAAATCTATACTCAACATATACATAATTGCTTTTTATGTAAGTATTCAGATTAAAGTATAACAGTCATTCTGGAAAGAAAGAAGAACGTATATAGCTTGCAACACACAGTTATCGATCTTGAATCAAAACGCGTATAATATTGGTTCCCGCTTCCAAGAAAAACCTGTAACCGGCTAATCACCTAAATAGATTCGTGAACGATAGATATCTTTCAACCGGTTTAAAAAACGGATGCATAATCGGTAGGGTACAGAGGAAGAGCCTTTTTTGCTGCTAAGGGTAAAGAGGAAAATCTGCTACAAATGTTGATAGTGCTACAGTTCCAGATTATTACTTGAACGAATGACCGAAGGGTCGAAACGCTCACAAAACAGATTCCGACTTTTACCCTAAAATTAGGCCGGGAAACAGTCATGAAAAAAAAAAAAAAAAAAAAAAAAAAAAAAAGGTCACAAAAACAATGGCGTGCTTTAAAACATGGATTGTTTTTTGGGTTTTTCTGATTTTGAAATCAGAATGTAGTCACTGACATTTCGCCAAGTTGCAACGACGCACCCCTATGCTTTATTTCATACATTGGTATCGGAGAGTATTATTCAAAAGATATTAACAACATCATTAAAAGAATAGAAATAGATCGCCTGACTGGAATTTTCTCAACGTACAAAATTTTACAGTTCTTCGGAGTGTTACCATTCAGTTTAAATCTTCAGGTAGAAAAATTCCGTGCCAGCAACTCAAGAACATTAGAGAAACAATAACACTGTATGTAGAGGAGGACAAAAGACAAGAATGTGTATGTAATGATTTTTTTTCTCTCAAATGTATCAGTCATTTGTAATATTTGGGGGATAGTGGAGCTAATGTGCTGGCCAGTAACATTCTGAGTTCTCCCGCAGTGTCGGGTAAGTGCAGGGCTTGTTATATTACACAAACATACCTCAATGAAATTTACTATTTTAAAGAGCGGGATTACACTCCGCAGGTCCCGGCAGTGCAGAGCTGTAAAAAGTGGCCTGTTATTGTCCGCGCTATTCCCCCGGAGTGGGCGGGGGGGGGGGGGGGCGGAGGGGAGCAACAGTGGTAACAAATGACTGGTGCATAATACATTGGCAAATGTGGATGTTCAGAAGGCCGAATGCTGTCATCTCACGATAACCAGACAGGTTTAGACTGCCTAAGTGGTTAATCAATACTTAGTATTCAATAATTTCATCACTAACTTGCATAATGTTTGTAGAATTTATAGGGTATTTTCCTAATAAGATTAATTACTGGTAACAGGTTTGAATGACAGTCTCTCACAATAAACAACAGTAATATAATGATATAATATTTCTTATCTGTTTGTTTGGTTAAAAAAGTCAGCAAGAGGATTGCAGCAAATGCCTTCACTGACTCAGTATAAAGAAGAGTAACAACAACTTCTCTAATACAGGGCTGTCATTATATATTTTCTCATTGCAGAAACAACTTGTCAGTTCCACAACAAAAATTAAAGTCATTCTAACAATATCTATGACAGGAACAACAACCAGGACAGCAGCAGCAACATCTACTGTAGCAGAGAGAACATCAATCATGACATCAACATCTACTGTAGCAGAGAGAACATCAATCATGACACCAACATCTACTGTAGCAGAGAGAACATCAATCATGACACCAACATCTACTGTAGCAGAGAGAACATCAATCATGACACCAACATCTACTGTAGCAACATCTACTGTAGCAGAGAGAACATCAATCATGACACCAACATCTACTGTAGCAGAGAGAACATCAATCATGACATCAACATCTACTGTAGCAGAGAGAACATCAATCATAACATCAACATCTACTGTAGCAGAGTGAACACATCTTTCAACTGTGCTCTGGCCACTGCAGCCTTCATCATCACTCAAGTCAGAAGACTCACATATCAGCACAGGTCAGTCTGCTAACACTTGTCACCATTCTACGATGCTGTGAACAGCTAACTGTCAATTCAGGGCAGCTTATCTCCACTTACAAAGGCTCTACCATAATGCCAGTGGCTAGCTCTGTCACAGAGCCTACTAGTTTTAGCGATAGTATACATTTTATTATAGTGATAGCTGTATTAAGCTTGATAATTATAGTGTTGTTTGCTGTTGTTTCACGACAGTATGTAAAAATTAGACGGACAAGTCTGTATGTTCCACCTCGAGAATTTAAGTTAGAGTCATTGGCATAAAGTATTAGATCTGTATTACTGGAAGAAGCTTATTTACACAAATGCGGGCATGAATGGCATAGATAACCCATTCTGACAACGGTCTTCACTGGGCGTAAACCTGAATGTCCGAAGGTACTATTTATTACGTTGCAGATTCACAGGAATGAAACTGCTTTAAGCTGCTCCTTACCCTAACCCTAGCATTCACCACACGTTGAACGTTCCAAGGCGGGTATTCTGTTTCATTTGTTCGTATGTTGATTATTACAAATGACATGTTTTGTCATTGTTCCACATTTCGTACCCTTTTGGTATCATGGCAATGCTGTGTTTTGTTATTTTTGCTTTCAGCGTAATTTCATTTGCATATTCACCAGCAGATACAAACAGAACAGATTGCGGTGAAGATAATTGTATTTTACTACAGCGTCTGCAAGATTCTATTCAACATGTTTAAGAGGTCTGAATACACGTGATAAAGTTGCCGCAATTTTGTATCAGGGAGACGACTTTTTGACTTCTTGTTTGTGTTTCTTCACGCTTATCCCCTTCTGCAAAAGGATCTGCTAAGAAGGAAATAGTTTGCTCCCAAGAGGAGCAAACTCTATATAGACCACTTTTCATAAGTATAGAGTTGCCGCCCATGGTTACGCATCCGTTCGTCATCAAACGATACGGCTGCATGTGTTGGCGTACATTTATATAACAAGACTAATCTTTACGTTAACGTACCTTTTTAAATTAAACTCTAAGCCATATATCTACATCTAAATGGGTTTGTTTCATTTCTCTATAAGCCATATAAACTTGTGGGCGGTTTCGATTGAGACATGACGTATGTTTGTGGAGAAATAAAAACACATTTTTTTCGGATATACCTCTGATCTAGAGCAATGTTAGATATGACACTCTCACCATATAACATGAGAAATAAGTAATATTTGGTTATTAAGCAAATTAAAACATATTCATGTTGTAAACTATTATAAGAAGTACAAACACCACCTGAAAACTGGTATAAAAACGTCTAAAAGCTGAAAATCCGCCGAATAAAGTAGAACCGCCTCGACGAGGCGGTTCTAACGGGTACCCACAATCTGTGTTTTCAGCAGAAATAAAAAAAATAACGTACACCCCTATAAACCCAAGTTTTACTATATAAAAGTGGGGTTTATGGGGGTCAAAATTATATAGGTATGTTTTCGTGATGACAGTGTGAAAAAAGCATATATAGTGTTCAGCATACCGATTTATATTAATCGTTTTATTATGAATATTTGTTTTGACGACATGGGTATCACTGATGGTAACAGCAACGTTTTAGAAATAAAAATTGTCATTTAGAAATACATACATCATTCAGTCTTTATATCAATGGATGACAGTTATTCATAGACACGACTAATTCCTGTAATTTATCAAAAGGATTGAATAAGTTCAAACTAACGATTCCATCTAGAAATAGAAAAACATCTGTTGATGCCTCTTCTTCAATGGTAAACCAGTTGAATCATTGTACGGTTAGTGTAGAAAATGGGAAATTAAAGAAACAAAAGGACGATCTCGGTAAATGCATCCTAATCTGAATTTGTTAGCATGTTCCCCAGCGTCGCCCCCACATCCCCCTCCCCCTCAAACGCAATATTGGAAAAGTCCAATTTCAATACAAAGTATGTCATTATGTGACTTATGTAATCTATAGAAAAATAACTAAACAATTTGCAAGCAACGGAGACCCTGATCAGATGCCGCATTCTGCAGTGTCTGATCTGGTTCTGCACTGTTTGCCAAAATCTCTTTTGAAGGACCAGACTAAAATGATTTTACAGAAGTAGTTCTTGTAATTATCTGCTTGCTTCTGTTTTGATACAACTGCCACTGGGATAGAAAATAGAAAATATGATCTATAAGTGTTGATGATAATAGATTTCTGTTAAATCTTATTTTAAAAAAAAGAGGCCAAAGTGGACGTAAATTGTTTATTTGTCACAAAAGTTTCACTATACAAAACATGTAGAGGTAAAGTTATGACATGTATATAGCGTGGTAGTATATATGCCCTAGGCTTAACATCTTAATGGTAAGTGCAAGCCTTTGTCCCTCCTAACTTCCTCTCCTTGCTTTCAACAAATTAATTTGACCACGAAAACATGACTATATAATTTTGACCCCCTCGAACCCCACTTTTATATAGTAAAACTGGGGTTTACAGGAGTACGCATTATTTTTCTTATTGTTGCTCGAAAACATAGATTGTAGGTACTCGTTAGAACCGCCTCGCCGAGGGGTTCTCTATATTTTGAGCAGAAATAATATTTTTTTTTTATCTGAAAATTTTCATTTTTTGGAGGTTAAGTTTCTATATATTTGAATAGGCGTGTTTTCGTAATGAGGAACATCAGAGTAGTAACAAATGAAAACAGTAGATACAATACCACCAACAAAACATTATTATGGAACACTTGTATTTAACATAGACTTTTCGAGACACCAAGAAACAAGGAGAGATGAGGAACAAGTAATAACAAAACAAACGTCATATAAATACACCCATGCACAAACAAAGAATTGCAGAGGGACCACCTTTGAAGGGTCAGTATGAAAATTTCAGGGTCGAAGGCGGGGTCGGGGTGGGAGTTGGGGTGGGAGTGGGGGTCTTACACCAGTTATACCCGCTCGAAACATCATCCTTATTTCAAATGCAGCTCCAAATTACAAATATATGTTTGGTTCTCACAGGGGTACTCTACCTCATCTGTGAAACATCACGGTGAAACACATATAATCAAAATCAAAAACACTAAGATAAAACAAAGCTAAATATCTCAATGGCGATCTGAAGGTTGAACACAAGGGAAAATAAGGAGGGCCAGCAGGGGTGCGACCGCAAACATTAATAGTCAGGCGTCAACCATATGAAATAGATTCAGCCGTCATTTAGTCTGAGGACCAACAAAAGTAAACAAAATTGGCATGCAACATTAACTGGGATTTATATAATGTTCAAATAAAGCAATATAATATTAATGTTTTATCCATTCAGTACAAATTTCTAGGAATCTAATGATGGAGAATTCTTTATACTAATAGAAATGCTGTTCCACAAAATTACTCCAGAGAATGTAAGACTACCCTGATATATGGGTTTACATGTCTCATTTGGCAAAGCTATTGCAAATAAGTGGGCGCTAATTTATGCATATTGTTTTATTAATTTAAGAAAATATTTCATATACTTGATTATGTCATGTTTTATAAACTCAGCGGTAAAAGGATATGCGACCAAAAATACCCACAAAAGATTGCTGTCCGCTGGAATTTCATTACGAAAACACGCCTATTCAAATATATTGAAAATTTTACAATCATAAAAGGAAAATTTTCAGATATAAATTCTGATATTTTTCATATTCCTGCTCAAAATATAGATTGTGGGTACTCGGCGAGGCGGTTCTAACGAGTACCCACAATCTATGTTTCTTAGCAAAATAAGAAAAATAATGTATACACCTATAAACCCCAGTTTTACTGTATAAAATTGGGGTTGAAGGGCGTCAAAATTATATAGGCGTGTTTTCCTAATGTCGGATCTACGCGTGGTTTGGTCATTCTGGCCCCATCTGTGGAATATAATAGTTCCGATAAATGTCTACAAATGTGTTAGGAAGCTTGCTTCTAAAGTATGTCCTAATCTAATGTCATCACAAAAGCAAACTATAATAGCTCACACTATAAAGTAGTCAACAGGGAAATATATTTAGCTTTGGAAGTAAAACAGCTAAAATAAGAACGTTCTTTTGAGCAATCGATACAAAACTAATTTGTACTGTTTGATCATGCTAGTTTAAAATCGGAATAAAACAACTTACGTGAAGTGGAAGAGAAAGGATTGAACAATGTCAAACGTTCAGACAACTAGATATAAATCATGATTATTATGACTGAACACTGCAGTTGATATCGCTTCAAGAGGTCGCATCTTTTATTTGTTTGGTGAACCCTCGTTACAACGACAGCATTTGTTCTCAAAGACGTTGCCATTAACATGAAATTGCTGCGGTACACAATACTTATGCTATGTTCCCACTATCACGATTCGCGGCAGTCTTAATCGTGGACTAATCGTGGTGATCCTATCAGATCTTGAGGTCAGTCGTCGCAATCGTGTTAATCGTAGAAACTTTTTGAACGGTTCAAAATTTTTCTACGATCAACACGATCAATCGTCAAATCGGGATCATCGTATCAGATCGTATTGCATCGTAACAAAGCGTGACAGACCGCATCTAATCGTGCTTCCAAATCGTGGTGATCGGGATCGATCTTGGACAAGACAAACACCACGTTCTGTTGAGATGTGTTGCGATCTCCCACGATCTGTCACGATTTGTTACGCTCTGTCGGGTCCCATTGCTCAAGACCTGACACGAGTGACTCACGATCAGATACGAGAAGATGCGAATAAATGCGAGTAGATACGAGTAGTTAGGGTTTTACACGATCGCTCTCGATCTGCTACGAGTTCTCGTGCCCATGGATTGCTCTTCTCTCTTAGACATGGTCGCACCCAGAACTGCCTGACTGCAGCTCACCTGGCCCTTTGTGGTTGGGGTTGTAGCTGGTCTGTCTGCTGCTCGTCTTCTTCCTCTCTGGCGATAATGTAACTATACAGTAATACTGCAAATGCCACGTTGTCATCGTCCGCAACTCCTGCCATCATCAATGGTTGAGGGTCAGTGTTTATGCTGTAAAAACTCAAGAAACAATGAACTCCATGGTCAGTCCGGCTGCATATATATATACCCATCGGGGTCCAGTCGTAGCTCAAATCGTGATCATCCTCGATCTTGATCGTGAAAAACATCGAAACCACAATCGTAAACTATCGTAATGGAGCGCATATGATCGTGATGAACGTCTCGGAACGTGTCTGCACGTATCAGATCGTCCCAATTCGGGGAACCCGATCGTGATGATCGTGTCAGATCCAGACCCAATCGTAGACTCGATCGCAACAATCCTATCGGAACGTATGTGATCGTATCTGAACGGGAGATCAGACCGTGACTGATCGGGACACCTGAAATGACAAATCGTGATTGGATCGCATCCGAGCGCAACAAATCGTATTAGAACGTATCGACTCGCATCACCTCGTATCCAAACCTGAAATTTCAGGGAAAATTCCACGTTCTGCTACGAATGGCTAATCGTGGCATTCGTAACGGATCGCACGACAGTGGGAACCTAGCATTATCAAATATACACTGTTTATTAAAACGACTGAGCGTCTGCTAAATCCAAAACACAGCTCCGGTGTTAGCACATTCAACAATAAGGTTGCCGATAGCGTTACATTCTAAATTTTTTTTTCGAATTAGCTAAGCATTGAGCACGCTTAGTAAGCCAATATGTGGCTATTTTTATCTTCATTCTCGATTGTCATAAGGCTTCCGCAATTTAGTTAAACCACGCTCCCAAATGTATTCTAAAAACATTATTTTGTTTCGGAAGAACAGAGCCTTGAGAAGTATATACAAATTGCGTATTCTTAAATAAAGCATAAAAATAGAGAACAACAGTAATCTGTTTGAGTCCTTGCTCGTACTTGTTAAACGATACACCAAATTGATGCTTTACTTTCTAAAATGTTAATATACTCAATTCTAACTATCCTCTAAGATTTTTAATTATGTTACAATAATTCTATGGTGATTCTCTCAGACATGTTGCGAGTAAATGTTGCTCGCCTAAAGGCGACACAATTTTAACGAGTACCCATAACGTATTTCTTTATAGAGTAACAATAAAATGTATCCCAGAAGCATGCCAAAGTACTCTCTATTAAGTAGTCCTCTGTATAAACGGCTTGCGATGTCTTCTTTTCCACTGTAAACGTCAGGTAGCCATCTCTCTATGCCCGCTGCAAATGGAATTACGCATTAAAGCCAGCCATATTACTTAGAGTCGAGGCACAGCATTTCCTACAATATCGCATGACTGCCGAGCAATGATCAGAGTCATTGCTTCGCCCTATGTACGTACCCAAACATCCAAGCTTTCTTTAGGTTCTGCTTAGAATGTGTGAAGGCGCGAGCTGATATGATTCTTTGTTAGGCTCAATAATAATAATAATAATAATAATAATAATAATCGACTTTATTTATAGAGGGTAACACATTTAGTAATCTAGTACTAATCTTCCATGTGGCCCTCTGTTTTCCTGGGTAGAAACCAGTACTAAGCAATGTGGATAAAGTCTCTTGCTCAAGGAAACAACACTTGCAGTTAGTGGGGATCGAACCCGGTACCTCTCGATCTCGAGTCCGACGCTTTACCACTGCACCACAACGCTCCACAACAATGCAGTCTTGTAGTAAATCTTGTCTTCCAGATCAAGTGTATTATAATGATTTACATCACAAAAACATGCCTATATAATTTTGACCCCCTTAAACCCCACTTTTATACAGTAAAACTGGGGTTTACATGGGTCTGTATTATTTTTCTTTTTTGTTGAAAAACATAATTTGTGGGTACTCGTTTGAATCGCCTCGCCTGCGGTTCTAACGAGTACCCACAATCTATGTTTTGAGCAGGAATATGAAAAACATCAGATTTTTTTATCTGAAAAGTTTACCTTTTTGGCTGTGAAATTTTCAATATTTTTGAATAGGCGTTTTTTTTTTTTTTTGTAATGTAACATGCACAAAATATTTCATTCCGAAGAGCATTTATCATGTTAACCCACTAATATAAACTGTACAATTCTTAGCCGTGGCTTTAGATATGCCCTTTTTCTGATTTCACCACAAAAAGATATGTTGTGTGGACTTACTTAGCCAAGCCACCCGGCGTTAAAATAAATAATATGGATACAAAATAAACAGTATAATTTGCATTAAAGTAAACAGTATAATAGTTTTTAAGGTAGTCAACTCACCTTTCTCAATTTTACTTAGCCAATATATGTATTGGAGACTCTACCAAATAGACTTGTCATTGTTAACAAGTTGATAATCTTTTAATTATCAACAAAAATGATTAGACCTCTATAATCAGACTAGCAGCTAGTCTAGGGACTCACTATATTAATATATGATAAACGTCAAAAAATTGCCTTTGGAATCAAAGAACACACTACAGATTAGAAAATGAGAGTCTCGGTTTTATTGAGACTCTTCATAAGCAGCAGTGAAGTTTGCAACATTGCTTACGCCTTCTAGCGTATACATGAGCAGAATTCCATTTTTAAAGATATCACAATGGACCCAATAATCCCAAAGGAAATGAAACTGATGTAATTATTAATTTGTCTCTACACATTGAAGTAAATGAGTAATCTGGACTGCTGGGGGTGGTCAGGTGTGGCGAAGGAGACGTGTACCTTACATCACCAGGGCGCCCAACTGACACTGGCTTACAGTTGGACAAGACCTGTTATCCTTGTAGCAAGTAAGGGTAGAAGGAGAATGTTTTATTTCTTCTGTTTCTTGACTTTCATTCCTGTTCCTCTTTCCTCCCTGTCCCTCTCTTTCATCTCCTCTACTATCTCTTTTCTCCCTTTCTCTGGGGGACGACACAAAATGACCCACAAGGGTTGACGTGTCGTTAAACCCCAACACAATCAATCAAATCAATCAATCAAATCTAGACTGTTTAAAATTAAAGGGATACAACTGTCTTAAATTTGAGAGGCTATAAATATGTTCCCAGTTAGCATTCTGCTAAAATGTATATCACAGTGTTATCGGTCCGACAAGAATGCATTCTGCTTAATACATCTATATGCTATATCGGATCATTTTCGGCCCAATAGGGGTTTTCGACAGAAATAAATCTATATTGGACGTTGTAGGCACCACAGGATTCCTTCCAGCCCGATAACGATCCTATATAGATTTAAGCAGTATACAAGCTGGGTCTGGTTATAAAAGAAATGTATGTTGTTTAATTACGAAGCGATCTTTTATGTAAATCTATAATTTCGCATAATGCTACTAGTGTAAATACGAGTGCCTCTGTGAAGGTTAGCTGGGTGAGGAATTGTGATGTTTCCGTGATATGTAACTGACGCCTCTTATACGAGAATACAGAATTTCCATTACAAAAACATGCCTATTCAAATATACGGAAAAGTTAATCACCAAATATCGAAAATTTTCAGACAAAAAATCATTTTTTTCATATTTCTGCTCAAAACATAAATTGTGGGTACTTGTTAGAACCGCCTCTGCGAGGCGGTTCTAACGAATGCCCACAATCTATGTTTTTGAGCAGAAATAAGAAAAATAATGTATACCCCTGTAAACCCCAGTTTTACTATATAAAAGTGGGGTTTAAGGGGGTTAAAATTATATAGGCGTGTTTTCGTGATGAGACATTTCACAGATAACCTACAGGTGTCTGCTTATAAGAATAACATAATTTATGTTCTTTTGTTCAAATAGATTGTAATAAGTTATAAAGGAAACCAATAAAACTAGTTTTGGCAATTTGCAAAATGGATCGCTACGAAGTTTGGCTGACGTTCAAGTTGATGAGAAATACAGAGAAATTTACAGCAAAAACAAACACGTTTGATAAGAATAGTAACTTGTATATGGTTACTCGTAATTACATAACAATAATAATAATAATAACAATAATACTAATAATAATTATAACGATAGAAGAAGAAGAGCAAAAGAAGAGCAAATGAAGTAAATATGTTTATATATATAAATAGAGAAATGGAAAGCGTTTAATAGTTTAGCACAATTAGCATGATTTTTTTATGAGACATGCTTTAGCAAACAGTAAAAAGCCAGATCGAATTAATCATAAGGTGCAATTTGTTCAACATTCAGGAAACGTATGGTATGTGGGTTATGTAAAAGTAATTACGGTCATGCATTTCTTTTTTCTATCGGAAACAAGTATGTGAACATCAAATCCTGTTTACAGATTACCTAACAACTTGTTATTGTTCCATTTATGAAACAAAACTAATTACCAAAATTCCTAAAAAAATAAACAAATTTATTTGACTAAAAGTTTACGGCAGCTTTTGACCATGTCCGTAGTTTCTTAGTAAGCATTCTACGTAAATCTATAGCGGGCCGTTATCGGACCATCAGGGTAGCTGACGGGCCAATAACGACCAGCCGTAGATTTATGAAAATTCTAGCTGTGGTTCTTGTGTTCTGGCCTCATTTTGCCATTGATCCATTTGATTTGTTTCATCACAGTGATTTGATTATATGTGTGTCACTGTGATATTTCACAGCTGACATAAAAGGCCCCTGTGCGGACCGAACATATATTTGTAATTTGGAGCTGCGTCAGAATTAAACGAGAGGTTTCGTGCGAATAAAAGTGGTTTAAGCCCTAAGGTAGCTGTCCCTCTGACATTTCCTCTGTTACAGCTCTTTTAACGTTTGAAAGTCGGTAGTATCACGTATGGCGTTTGTTTAGTCATTACATTACGAAAACATGCCTATTCAGTCAAATACACTGAAAATTTTACCACCAAAAACTGAAAAAATGCAGATAAAAAAAATCTGATATTTTTCATATTTCTGCTCAAAACATAGATTGTGAGTACTCGTTAGAACCGACTCGACGATGGGATCTAACGAGTACCGACAATCTATGTTTTTGAGCAGAAATAAGAACAATAATGTATAACCCTGCAAAGCTCAGTTTTACTATATAAAATTGGGTTTAAGGGGGTCAAAATTATATAGGCGTGTTTTCCTGATGACCTTTATTTGATCTCTCGGGAAGACCGTGCTTCATGATTGTTGCATTTCCTGTGTTCTTTTACTTATTAGCTCACCTGGAGCGAAGCTTATGCGATCGCCTTTTGTCCGTCGTCCGTCCGTTAGCTTTTCACATTTTCAACAACTCCTCCTGAACTGTTGAACAGATTGACTCGAAACTTGGTAGGAAGCACCGAGGTGAATTGTAGATCAAAAATAGCTAAAATCGTTCCAATCGGAAATCCAAGACAGCCGCCACGGCGCCATCTTGAATATATATTTTTCGCTTCTCCTCCTGAACCGAAATGCTAATTGACTTGAAACCTGGTAGGAAGCATCAGGGTGACTTGTAGATCAAACACAGCTAAAATCGTTCCGATCGGAAATCGAAAGGCTGCCATGGCGGCTATCTTCAAAATATATTTTCCTGAACAGAAAGGTCAATTGACTTGAAACTTGTTTGGAAATATTGGGGTGACTTGTAGATCAAAAATAGCTAAAATCATTCTGATCGGAATTCATGGCGGCCATCTTAAAAATCTATGTTTCGCTTCTTCTCCTGAACCAAGCATCGGAGTGACTTAAAGTTTCGAAAATATTATCAGTCACCAGTAGTTCACCATCATATTCAAAGCTTAATAATTTAAATGCCAAACAGGAATTACGTATTTTGGACAAAACTGTGCTTCATTTTCTTATGGTTCCCTGCCGCAGATGAAAATAAAAAAAAGTTCTGTTTGGTAAATGCCTAGGAACATCTGTCTAATTTGTGTAACATTTACTATATAGGTCCTCTGAACTTCTTTGTCTTACCTTGTGCTATTTTGTTCTTGTATGTTTTTAGCCCTTTTAGCATTTGGGGAAGAGAGAGCTAATCTTGGTGCTTTTCGTGCGTTCATTTGATTTGCGCTTGTTTGGTTTTGTCTATTTCCTCTTCGTCCTGGTGTCTGGGAAGAGCTGCGGTTTGTGATTGTGGCACTCCCTGGACTCTTACCTTTTTTCTAAAATTGTTCCGATCAGTAATCCAAGATGGCCGCCATGGCTGCCATCTTGAAAATCTTTTTTTTTTCTTCTTCTGAACCGAAAGGCCAATTGACTTGAAACTTGGTATGAAGTAACGGGGTGACTTGTAGATCAAAAATAGCTAAAATCATTCAGCTCTGAAATCCAAGATGGCGCCATCTTGAAAATCTCTTTTGAACGTCTTCTCTTGAATCGAAAGGCCAAATGACTCCATACTTGCTAGGAAATATTGGGGTTAATTGTACTGTAGATCAAAAAGAGCTAAAATAGTTCAGATTCAAAATCCAAGGTGGCAGCCATGGCCTCCATCTTGAAAATCTATTTTTAACTTCTTTTCTACAAACGAAAGGCCAGTTGATTTGAAATTTGGTAGGAAGTACCAGGGAATTTACTTGTAGATCAGAAATAGCTGAAATTGATCTGATTAGAAATCTAAAACAAGAGGCCCATGGGCCACGACTCGCTCACCTGAGTGACATAACCACTGCAGATATGCAGATGTTATGCAACATTTTTCCAATCCTATCATCACAACCAATGAAAAGATCATCATTTGAGCAGTTCTTAGTTTTGAAG
Organism: Anodontia alba; assembly: GCA_964016985.1. Lineage (NCBI taxonomy): Eukaryota > Metazoa > Mollusca > Bivalvia > Lucinida > Lucinidae > Anodontia > Anodontia alba. Next base: position 29,069,962 of record OZ024821.1, read on the forward strand.
AATATATGGGCCTGACAGTCAATGGAGCATAATCTATCAATCACATTTCAACAGTAGGATCAATGCGAAATTTGGTGGAAATTGGCTAAGTGGTTTCTGAAGAATCATGATTTTACACATGTAAACAGCACAGTGGCAGGGAAATATAATAAATATAAACAAGATGACGGCCATCTTAGATTTCCAGTCAGAACAATTTTTGGTCAAGTCAATATACCTCCCGTCCCGATAGCTTATGCGAAGATTCAGCCCCAAGGCATCCTCGGTTCTGGAGAAGAAGATTTTTAAAGGTTTTTACCATATATGGGCATGGTGGCCATCTTGGTCAACGAGCCGCAACCATTTTAGCAATCTTTCATTCCCCCAACCTAAGGAGCCTCCATATGAAATTTGAGCAAAATAGGCCCAGAGGCTCCAGACCAGAATTCGTTTGAAATTCTGAACATTTTTCCCATACAAAGGCATAAGGAAGCAAAATTGACCTTACCGTTAAAAGGTCAAATGTCAATGTACGACCATTATTTTAGCAACTTTGGTAGACCTCCTGTTTCCGATGATATATGTAAAGGTTCAGCCATAAGGCATCCTAGGTTTTGGAAAACAAGATTTTTAAAGGGTTTTCCCGTACAAATGCATAGGGAAGCAAACTTGACCTTGCCGTAAAAAGGTCAAGTATCAATATACAACCTTTATTTTAGCAATTTTGGTATACCTCCCGTCCCCGATGACTTATGCAATGATTCAGCCCCAAGGCTCCCTCCGTTCTGGAGAAGAAGATTTTTAAAGGTTTTTACCATATATGGGCATGGTGGCCATCTTGGTCAACGAGCCGCAACCATTTTAGCAATCTTTCATTCCCCTAACCTAAGGAGGCTCCATATGAAATTTGAGCAATATTAGCCCAGAGGCTCCAGACGAGAAGTCGTTTGAAATTCTGAACATTTTTCCCATACAAATGCATAAAGAAGCAAAATTGACCTTACCGTAAAAAGGTAAAATGTCAATGTACGACCATTATTTTAGCAACTTTGGTAGACCTCCTGTTTCTGATGATACATGTAAAGATTCGGCCATAAGGCATCCTCAGTTTTGGAGAACAAGATTTTTAAAGATTTTTCCCATACAAATGCATTGGGAAGCAAACTTGACCTTGCCGTAAAAAGGTCAAATGTCAATATACGACCTTTATTTTAGCCATTTTGGTAGACCTTTCCTCCTTGATGACTTGTGCAAAGATTCAGCCCCAAGGCATCCTCCGTTCTGGAGAAGAGGATTTTTAAAGGTTTTTACCATATATGGGCATGGCGGCCAACTTGGTCAATGGACCACGACCATTTTAGCAATTTTTCGTTCCCCCAACCTAAGGAGGTTCCATATGAAATTTGAGCAAAATTGGCTCAGGGGCTTCAGAGAAGTTGTTTGAAAATGTGCACGGACGGACTGACGGACGCACGGACGGACGAAAAGTGATCACAATAGCTCATCCTGAGCATAGCTCAGGTGAGCTAATGACCGCCATGGCAGCCATCTTGAAAATCTGTTTTGAACTTCTTGTCCTGAACTGAAAGTCCAATTGATACGAAACTTGCTAGGAAATACCAGAGCGACTTTAAGATCAAAAATAGCTAGAAATATTCCAATTGGAAATCCAAGATGGCCGCCATCTTGAAAATGTATTTTGAGCTTCTCCTGAATCGAAATGCCAACTGGCGAGGCGGTTCTAACGAGTACCAACAATCTCTGGTTTTTAGCAAAATAGACAAAAATGTATACCCCTGTAAACCAAGTTTTACTATATAAAAGTGGGGTTCAAAATTATCAAGGCAAGGTTTCGTGATGATAAGATATAATATTTATGGTTCTCCGAAGTCGGGAAAAAATTCTAATTGCAGGTAAGGTAAAAAGAATGTTGTCTTATGGAATTGTTTCGCTTAAATCCAGAAGCGCATGTTTTATCTATTTATGTGGTAATATTGTATACAAGAGCTCCGCCAAGCGGGGCATTATACGCCCATGGCAAGTTATAAGATGTAACACATAATCTGGCTCCTGTATAATTCAGTGCTCCGGATATAAACTGTAAGTGGAATTACAAAAAAAATAAAATTAAAACAAAAAATCATTTGGGCATAGCGCTGCTGACAGTTGGTGAACTGTAACCTAAGGGTCCAAGTTGGCCCAGAAATTAAAGGAGAAGTGACTTCTTACTCGGTATTAGTCTTACTCTTTGTGGCTTTGTGGTTTATTCTACGAGGCGATTTGTTGTATGTCTTTCCATGTGTCATTTTGTTCTTGTGTTTTTTAGTCCTTTTAGTATTGCGATTACCTCGCTTGGGGAAGAGAGAGAGCTAATCTCAGTGCTTTTCGTACGTTTGTTCGATTTGTGCTTGTTTGGATTTGTCGGTTTTCTCTTCCTCTTGGGGTCTGGGAAGGGCTGCGGTTTGTGATTGTGGCACACCCTTGACTTTTCTTTTCCCTTTTTTGTCGCCCTCCTGGAAAAATAGGGAGAAGTGTGATGCGTCTAGGGAGAAGTGCTTTCGGACGGAGGACACGCGACAGAAGCATGGCTATATTATAAGCTAATATGAGCCTTTGGCTGATTTGTTTTTTCCTATACTTACAAAATTAAATAACCAAAAAAAAAAAAAAAAAAAAAAAAAAAAAAATCCTGCAAGATATTTTTTGTAAACCTTTTATACTGATTTTATTTTTGTTCTTCAAGGGAGCCACTCAGAAGAGTATTAAAAAAAAAAACAAACAAAAAACAAAAAACAAAAACAAAAAAAAAAAAAAAAAAAAAAAAAAATCCAAAACGAATTATGTTTATAAGTTTTGATATTAGTCAAGCTTCTTAATTCTGTATCATTTAATAAATGTATTTATAAAGACTTAATAGTGGCAACTTCTCAATGCAAATCTAATACAAGAAGATGTTAAAAAAAATATAAGTTGCTCATATATCCATAACTTTAGTTATTTGCGAAAAATATACCTATAATTATAAAATAAAATTTTCACACTACTATCTCTAAACAATATGCTGCCAAAAGTTTAACTATCTATGAAGTTTCAGCTCGGTCGGATGTAAACTGTAGGAGGATTAAGCCGGAAACGAAAAATTATTAGAAATTTTCAAAAGGGTTTAACTCTGCTTATACTTGGTGACTGTAACCTTGAAACAATATGCGCTGCTCCACATCATGGTCTAACTACAAATCAAGTTTCAGCTTGATCGGATTTAAACTGTAGGAGGAGTTAGCCGGAAACAAAAAGATTACAGAAATTTTCTGCCAATATTTGGTGCACTGTAACCTCGAAATAATATGCGCTGCTCCACATCATGGTCTAACTATAAATGAAGTTTCAGCTTGATCGGATGTAAAATGTAGGAGTTAACCGGAAATGAAAAGTTTACAGCATTTTTAAAGGGGCATAACTCTGCCAATATTTGGTGCACTGTAACCTCGAAATAATATGCGCTGCTCCACATCATGGTCTAACTATAAATGAAGTTTCAACTTGATCGGATGTAAAATGTAAAAGGAGTTAACCGGAAATGAAAAGTTTACAGAATTTTTTTAAAGGAGCATAACTCTGCAAACATTTGGTGGACTGTAACCCCGAAATAATATGCGCTGCTCCACATCATGGTCTAACTATATACCAAGTTTCAGCTTGATCGGATGTAAACTGTAGGCGGAGTTAGCCGGAAACGAAAAAGTTACGGACGAACGGACGCCATACCCCGTAACATAAAACATCCCATTTTTCAAACGGGCGTATAAAAATGTTGAGAAATCGTAGTTAAACAAGACGCGCGACAGTGCCTTGGTTCGGGTTTATTCATAATTCTACTAGAAGTTTTAACTATGGTATGTCTAAAATGTTTCTAAAGTAACACTTGTATCTGGCTGGGATAGATGTTTACTGACCATAGTGTCACAAGGAGAATACCAAAAATGTAAATCCCAGACAACGTCAAAGTCAAGAAACATTCATATGTCTATATGGAAGTACCATTGATCGGTGTCCCTTGGGTATTTTGCTCCCTATAATCAATATTTCATTAACTTTAAATAAGCGAGCACATGGAAAAATGTGCAATTTCGCATAGACAATCTAATAAAAAAAAAAAAAAAAAAAAAAAGCATTCAACTTGAATCCAGTCGGGCCTAAAACTTTCCAATATAGATTTAGCTGGAATGCTAGCATCTTCGTCTCTGTCTCCGTGTACATTAGCTCACCTTTAGATTTTAAAATATCTGTTTTAAGAGAAATAATTCCTATGTTTACATCAAATCAGTGTGAAGATAATATCTGATCCATTATGTTACAGCTAGGAACAATTTGCCATTAACGTGAAAACTTTTAACTTGTGAACGATCTAATGGATGTTAGGCATCTTTCATTGGAAATGTTTTTGGATTTCTCAGTAATTTGTATCCAAAGTAAACAAAAATATGATAAATATATACAAAAAGTGGAACATTACGTTAGAATATGCATGACTATACTTTCCTAAGGCAAACATGATTTTCTACTCCCTGTGCGTTTCATTTAATCATTGCGTTACCTCCTACACAGTTGCAAGATATTAAACAAGGTTTGCTCTATGCGTATTCCGAATGCTGCTGGAGTCGCATAATGCCCCGTCGGTTTCGTCCTGGAGTCTTTGGACATTTAAGTTACATGTACGTATCTCCATCTGCAGTGTTGTACAGTGTTTGTTCGGGCCCTGTTATTCGGATTTTGGACGAGCAATAGTACAGGTTACCTTAACAAGTAATGTAACCAGTTGTCCTCCATATAAAGCGAAACCAGTGTATGCAAAGTGTACACCATTAGAAAAACTGTAAAAGGTGTAATGCCTTATTTCAAGGTATTATTTAGTTGTTTTTTTTAAACCTTATTACAATGTATTAATAATTTTTATTAACGTTTTGTACTACATAAATCAGTCGTAACTTGCGAGATATACATGGCGAGTTTTTCCTCAGGAAATCACAAAAGTTAAACACACTGGGCTTAGTTGTTCAAAACTTAACGTTGTTAGCTAACGTGACGAAAAAATTTCGATCTTGAAATATGGCAGTAATATGTTTTGCTGAAAAAAAAGTGAGTAGTTTTTTTGCACTTTTACTCATATTTATGCAGGAAGAATATCAATGTATTTGAAAATACCTCAGCTACTACAGTTAACGAGTTTGTCATTAAATATCTCGTTAAGCTGACGATGCTTTGAACAACTGGGTCCTGGTAAAAATGGCGGTTAGCCTACCAGGCCCCATTATATAAAGAAAGCCAAAACTGAGAGACCGCCGTCAATACATCGACGGAATCAAACCTGAAACTCATGAGGATTAATCTGAATAGGATTTGAAAAAAAAAAAAAAAAAAAAAAAAAAAAATCAGCAAAAGACAATTTGAAATACTTTCTTTTTTTCTTTTTTCACAGAAAATAGGGTTTGTTATTTTATTTACAATATACTTGAAAAGTCAAACACTGTAACATTTGTATTTTTTTTCTTTTTAAAACTAAAAAAAGCTATATACATTCAGTTTGTCGTCTGTTGAATTTACCCAGACAGAGCTACACATTTAGGCAATTATATTTGTTCAGCAGAATGGCATTAAAATAGACGTCTTTACGCACTGCTGTCTAAGTATTGAATACTGAACAAACAAAGCATAGCCTTTTTTTAAACCCTAGTCCTGCTGAACCTGTATATGCCCTGCCTTTGCAAACAGTGCAGGTCAAGATCGGTTGGCTTCTTCAAGCCAAAGAAGCCAACTGATCTAGATCTGCATTGTTTGCCATTAAGTGTGTGAATTTATATCAACATCCGGATCAAGTAATCTGATTGGCTGAAAATTAGAAATGGGTGTGACGTCTTAATTTATTCAGCAGGACAAGGGTTTCTCTTTTACCGGGAAATTGGCAGTTGGGAATGCAATTTTGAAACTGAGAGCGTTTAGTGATATATGACCTGACTGAATACATATAATGCATAGCTTGTATGTACTTACTACAGGCATGCCGGCCTCGGTGGCTAAGTTGGATGCGCGTCCGACTGGAGACTGGAGGTCGGCAACATTCTTTCGCGGAGATTGATCATGAAATATATTCTACGGTTATTCTCTCCCATCCGCTGGTTCAAGAAGGGCAGTTGTCAGCTTCTGGCGAAAGAATGTGCACAATACTGGTTAACCGCTTAGAGATTATTAAGCCTGCCCAGTAAACGTGTGGTTAGGTAAACTAACAGCGCTCGACATGACTCCATTGGGTTGACTGGGCCGTAAAACCTCAACGCAAACAAAATTACTACAGGCACTGTAAACAAAACTGTTTTTCAATACACCTATTCATGTGCAATACACAAATTCATTTGCAATATACCAATACATGTGAAATACATCAAAGTACAGTCGACTCCCGTTATCTCGAATTCCAAGGGACTCTCTGAAATACTTCGAGATATCCGTAGCTCGACATATCAGATTTTCAGAATTGAGGAAAAAATAATTCGATTAATCACATTTAAAAAATTAATATGTAAATAGACTCTTGAAGTTAGAGATATATTGAAAATATTGTGGAAAAGAGGAGAAATTGCTCCTTAGGAGCAATTTCTCCTCTTTTCCACAATATTTTCTACATGTTGTTAGATTTTCATGTTTAGGCAGGGACCAGATTTTCACTTCGAGATAAGCGGTTATTCGAGATAAGCGAGTTCGAGATAACGGGAGTCAACTGTATGTGCAACATGCGAAAAAGGTACTTATACCACATGCAAAAACAGTGAATACCCAGAGAAACATGTGCATAATAGCAGTCTGATCAGAGCATCCTCATTTCATCGGTATATTTTATAATAGTCATTGATTATGCTCATTTAACTCTTTCACCGCCACAGGCGATCATAATAGGCTTTTGCAAACAGCATAGATCCAGATGAGACGGCTCAATACGGCTCATTGAGCCGTCACATCTGGATCTACGCTGTTTGACATTCAGTCTTTCAACTTAACATATAAACGTCTTTCCAAGCGACAGTTTGTTAAAATGAAAATGAAAAAAGCAGATGACAAATGTCGTCTGAAATATGGCGCCGGAAGAGTTAAATGACAAGTCTATGTAATGTTCAACCACATGCTGCCTTACAATATGTACTAAATACTATTTATGTACGAGTCTACATAACGGAGGATTTTCAGAGTTTTGCAGTTTTCTGGTAATTGTTTTTACACCATAAATCCGTTTCAATTTGCATAGTAATCAAAAGTGTCCTTGCTGATGTCATCAACTTATATTTGGGTCTACACTGCTTTCGAAGACCTATCTGTCTCAATATTTAGGTTAAATACAAAATATATTTTGAACCGCACTTAACGTGTTTTTATGAGGGGCATTTTTTAACTTGTGGCAACGACCCGATAAAATCCCGGTTATATAACATTGGAAAGGGTAAAGCCTTGCCGTCACGGTTGTGATTTTTGCACGCTTATTGAATGCCAAAATAAAAATACACGTATTTGAAAGCTACATGATAATTTATACGTAGAAAAATAGACGAAAATCAGGGTAACTTTAGAGAAGAGCTAAGAGCGTATTGCAAAATTCGCGGATTGCTGGGTATAAGCGCATCAGAAATTAAATCTGAATTGGATACAGTGTACGGAGAGAATACTCTTTCATATAGAACAGTTGCCAGATGGGTATCTTAATTTAAAGACGGTAGATCTAGCGTTTAAGACGAGGCCCGTCCGGGTAGACCAGTTTCGGCCACCTCTGAAAATGATGTTTCCACTGTCCAATCTCTTGTTCGGCAAGATACACGATATACTGTGAAAGAGATAAGTGATTTACCGGGCTTAAATGATTTATGGGGCTTGAATTCGTCATATGTCTTTTGCTATCCTGAAAGAAAAATTAAAGCTACAGAAGATTGGTGCGTGTTGGATATACCATCTGCTGATCCCTGAACAAAAGAAGGATCGTGTGTAAAAGGCCTCTGTTTAACTATCTAGATTCAAGAACCGGGACTCCAGCCGGTTGAAGGAATTTGTGACTGGTAATGAAACTTGGCTTTATTATTTTGAGCCTGACAATAAGTTGAGCAACAAGATGTGGATAGGTGAAAACAATGAACGCCCCGTGCTAGCTCGTCGAAGTAGGAGTGTCAGAGGGGTAATGTACGCCCTGTTCTTTGACAGCGATGGAATTGTGGCTCGTGTTTCTGTGCCAGAAAACTGTAGTGTAACAGGGACATTTTACCGTGACTTTGTTCTTTTTGCCGTTGTTAACCACTATCAGGCAAAGCGCCCGAGGGCTGGGGTCCGAGGGATCAAATTATCCATGATAATGCACGCCCTCACCGTTCTGCAGTGGTGAAGTCTTATTTGGATGAATTTCATATTCAGGTCTTGCCATACCAATGACGCGCGGTTTAATTTCATTGATCAAAGATAATCACGTGGACAACAACCTTGGTAGATTGTTTCCAAAAATCACATAGACACCTTTCAGTTTTTACCTCTGCAGAAAGAGTTAAAAGAAACACGTTCAGCCGAAGTCAAAAAATGATGGCATTTAACTAGAAATTAGAACGATCGAACTGACTGAACTGTAACATTTCTTTTATTTCACTTCTCCAGTTTCACACAGTAGCACAGTGCAATAAATATGGCTGCAGTATTGGGATTATCATTGCCTCTGTGTTATGTTTATTGCAATGAAAGACATCTTTATTTGTGCACTGCAGAAAGTCACCCACTTTATTATCGTTTCGTATTAAAACCATTCTGGTGGCCCATTTATGCCTAGTAGACTGTTCTACCTCCCTCCTTGGGCAGTTTCATTTCCTTTTAAGGGAGTGTCTGGTGTGTTTATCAGTATTACAATTTTTTTTAGAAATCTTTATACTTAATGCAAACAGTGGTGACTTGATCAGACGCCGTGTTCTGCGGCGTATATTTGGATCTACCCTGATTGCCATGTCTCTTTTATGGGACGTTAAGCTTAAATGGGTTAAGAGTTGTCGCGAAAACCTAAATGGGAAAATTCTCTCAACCTGAGTATATCCAACGATTTGTACCGAGCAGGCTCGACTACCCAGCTTTTTCGACAGTTTCCCCTCCAATTCAGAAGCAAGAGAATATCTGCTTTATTTAATAATAAATCCACTTTTTTTCTCAAACTTGCTAAATTGCAAATACTGTAGACCCATATGCCACAATATGGGACTTCTAGGCAGAATCTACACGACTGCCACTGTCTCTTTGGTGGGATACTACACTCCAATCGACATGTTTTGGAAATTCTTTTTTTGTCTGGTGCTTTAATACACAGAACTAAATTTGCAAACTTTTGCCATGGTTTAGTGCAAAATCACTTATCGTAACTACATATGCACGAACAAGTTTTATTCTGGTCATCGGTTTTAAAACTAATAAATGTTTTCTTTTTTCCCCATAGTAAAATTGCTGTAAATGGTGCTAAAATCTGTAGGGTAGAAAATTTGAAAGTAGATTTTCGACAAGTTCCACTTATTTAATTTTTCAGAATTTTTCATGAAACATCAGTGATTAAACATCAGCAAAGAAAATTAAAAAAAAAAATATGTTATTAGATTTCATTTTCTAAAAAAAAAAGCACTAGAAATGGAATGGGTCGAACAAAAAATGTTTGGCTGTACTTTTAATCAATAATTAATATTTTAGAACAAAACACAGACACGAAAAAGACGAATGGTTTCTGATTTGATTAGATACACAAAATATTTACATTTAAAATAAAACGCCAAGCAAAACAAAAAAGAAGAAGAAGAAGGAGAAGAAGAAGAAGAAGAAGAAGAAAAAAAAAAGTCTTTCCAAGTGGTCAAAAGGACAGTAGACATAAATTATTGACACTAGACAGATAGCAGAACATTGTAGGTTATTTTTTCCTACATGGAGGAGGATTAACCACTAGCGCAGTTTTTTTCCGGGCGGTCTAGAGGTAAGCGCCTTTCTGAGACCGTGCGTGTTTCTAGGGTACCGGATTCTGCATATTTATTGTATGTTAGAAGGCATTCTTTCCATTGCTGGAATTTACGTGCATTTTGATCAGGCTGTTCGATTTTTACTTGTCATTACGAAAACACGCCTATTCATATTGAAAATTTTACCACCAAAAACTGAAAGTTTACAGATAAAAATTCTGATATGCTTCATATTTCTGCTCAAAACATAGATTGTGGGTACTCGTTAGCACCGCCTCGGAGAGAGACGGTTCTAACGAGCACCCGCAATCTATGTTTTTGAGCAGAAATAAGAAAAAATGTGTACCCCTGTAAACCCCAGTTTTCTTATATAAAAGTAGGGTTCAAGGGGGTCAAAATTGTATAGGTATGTTTTCCTGATGTCCAGTACTACGTGGACGTCTGTTTTCCAGTAAACACACAACGACGTAATAACGACGTCGAAATACGTTATTACGACGTTGGGTGTTTGCTGTGTTACCTTCCCATATTTCAGATACTCTTAATATTTCTATCATGTAACGGCTGCGAAGTCTGCATTGACTTTGTAGACAATTTTAAAGGTTGATATCGGAACTAATCTTGATATAACTTTACTGTTTGTTGTCTGAAAATACTATTTCTGAATGAAATTAAGCTGCCCCTAGATTGCTATAAAGTGCTCCTGAGGACTGTACAACAAAGCATTATAGGAGATAATCTTGTCTAAGTACGTAGTTTTCTAACAAGTCTATGTAGCCAAGTTAGGTCAGGGGAGGTAAAAATGTTATCAGTTAAATAGTGATTAAAATCTAATCCCGTTAAAAGTTTTTTGGTAACATCGAGTGTGCAGATTCTTCGAAACCTCAGTGAGAGCATAATTATTTTGGTGAACCTTAGAATATTAGAACACTTATTCTAACTATTTTTACGGACAATAGAATTATCAAAACAAGAGTCTGGGTAAATCAGTATGAAATAAAAGTGAAGCTCATGCGATTTCCGCTATGTCAAAATTAGATCCGGTGTCTGAATTTTATAACTTGCCTCTTAAGTTCGGTAAACTCAACTTATAAATGGGTGAGTCGAGTGGCATACAACATGCCTTATAAGAATAACAAAGATGCAGATCAGCATGTACTTTTGCGCAGCTTGTTCACAGGTATTTGCTTCTCGCACAGAGAAAGCCCGGGTAGTAAAACATTCGGAGAAGAGCAAAGACCATGATTAACCCATGTCCTGCTGAATCCGAATATGCCCTGTCTTTGCAAACAGTGTAGATCCAGATCAGTTGGCTTCTTCACCAACTGATCTGGATCTGCACTGTTTATCATTAAACATATGAATTTGTATCAACAACCTGGATCAGGTAATCTGATTGGCAGAAATTTAGAAATGGGCGTGGTAATTTATTCAGCAGGACAAGGGTTAAGTACAGTAAAACTTCAATGACTCGAACACCGATGGTTCGTTTACAGTGGCTGATTCGAACTTGTTTTACGAGTCCCTAGGAAATTCTTCCCATCATGAAAACATGTCTATATAATTTTGACCCCCTTAAACCCCACTTGTATATAGTAAAACTGGGCTTTACAGGGGTATACATTATTTTCTTATTTCTGCTCAAAACCATAGGTTGAGGGGACTCGTTATAACCGCCTCGCCGATGTGGTTCTAACGAGAACCACATGATCGCCGATGTGGTTCTAACGAGAACCCCATGATCTATGTCTTGCGAAGAAATATGAAAAACATCAGAACTTTTATCTGAAAAATTTCTTTTTTTGGGTTGTAAAATTTTAAATATATTTGAATAGGCGCGTTTTCGTAATAGATATCTCATGTAAAAGAATATTTAGGTATATTTCAGGCACTGTTTTTATCAAACAAATGAAGTGTAAAGTCATTAGAATCACCTCATAAAACGAACACAACATGACTCGCCTCATAAATGAGAACACTCAACATAATTATTTCATAGAAAATTGAAAAAACATTCCCAAATTATTCTCATTTTCCTCCTCACCTGGCGCTGTGTGTAAACGCTTAGTGTCTCGAAGTACCCATGTCCAGAACACATTTCCATGGTCCTAAAGATTTTAGAGCCATTGAAGTTCGACTTAAGGTCAAGAATGGCCTTCGATTTTCATAACCTTTCATATAGCTCGCCTATATCTGCTAAACCTGGTTCAAATATATTGAAATGTTTATGAATGCTTCAGTCTGGTGTTTCGCTGCCGTATTTAACAGAAATATTCGGATGAATATCAATAAGAAACCTTGCAGTCACGGATACGACTAAAAGCAGTGGCGCATCCAGGATGACTTCTAAGGGGAGCCATTTGATCAAATTACCATACTAGCTCTGCCTTTAATGACAGACAAGCCTGAGCAAACAGTGTAGACCCAGATCAGACGCTGCAGAACGCGGCGTCTGATTAGGGTCTACACTGCTTTCCACTCACCCAGCATTTTACACATATTAAGGGTTAGTAAACTAGGCTTATTAAAAGTATAAGATAAAGAGGAAGGAAGTACATGTAAATATTTAGGGTAAATACGGAATACCAAAGTTATCCGAAAATTCCCATGAAAATGAAACTGTGTCAAAGTAGGGTTCGACTGAACCCCGCGAACACCCTATAAATCCGCCCCTGCAGAGTCTGCACTATTGATCAACTCGCAGCAGAGAGTTAATTGGACTTGGACCAGTGTATATATTTCAGACAAGTACGGTAAAGCGTAGTCAAACAGTTTGATAAATCCTGCTTTTCAGTGATAGAAGAGACTAATGTTTTGTTATACACAAAGGCAGAGGAGGAATGAAATTCACAGATACATAAACGTTGATGTAAAATCGTTAGATACGATGATCGACCTAAAGTCATTGTACAAGTTAAAACAACTGTCATTCTAACAATGAATTAAACTGAGATTGTGTGGTTTTTAATCATTCTCCGGGCTTATTCAGCAGATGGCAAGTGAATATTTCATTTTTCTTATTTTTCCGAGTAAATAGGCTTTGACATTTCACTTAAGGTGGTGGATACAGGGTTATTTCTAAGAAGGGTTCGATTTGGTCAAATTACCGTACTTATACTACGTATTCGGACATGTAGGTCTGAGCAAACAGTGACCCTGATCAGACGCCGCAGAACTCGTCTGATCAAGGTCTACTGTGTGCCACTCACCCAACAATTTTACACACATTCACAGGTTGTAAAATAGACTAGTTGAAGAGTGTATAAGGTAAAAATAGGCATTCCGAAAACAAGTCTATCTGAATATAAAGAAAATTTTACCACCAAAAAATGAAAATTTTCAGATAAAAAGTCTAAAATTTTTTATTCTTCTGCTCAAAATATAGATTGTGGGTACTCGTTAGAACCGCCTCACCGAGGCGGTTCTAACGAGTACCCACAATCTATGTTTTTGAGCAAAAATAAGAAAAATAATGTTTACCCCTGTAAATCCCAGTTTTGCTGTATAAAAGTGGGGTTTAAGGGGGTAAAAATTATATAGGCATGTTTTCATGATGTGTGACTGTATAGGGTAATTACAGTATATCCAGATTTATCAAAACATTCCCATGAAAAAGAAATTTTGAGTGAAACGGTATGGGGATTCAGTCGAACCCCCGAACCCCTATTAATCTGTCCCCTCAAAGTCCAAAACCAGCAGTTTGTGACTCCTCAGCAGAGATAATTGGACTTGACAAGTACATTGTAAATATTTCGGAAAAGCATGGTAAGGCGTAGCGACGACCAGACAATTTGGATAAATACGGCCTTTCTGTGATCTCTACCTGCTTTAGGTTGGTCAACAAGCAGGTAATTTCTGTTCTTCTTGCTTATATGGCCTTCATCGTGCATTTCGCTGATCGCTTCAGGCCACATAAGCGAGAAAATTACCTGCTTGTTGATCAACCTAAAGCGGGTAGATTCTGTCTCCTCCCCAAAATACACACAGCCGTCAACCAGGGCCGTCCCATAGTTTCTGCAAATGGCCACGCCACGGAAAAGATATCAGAGTTTGTTGACTTGCACCTGCAACCTTATCATCAAAATTTGCCGTTCTACCTAAAGGACACAACTGATTTCCTGAGGAAGCGAGATGCCCAGGCCCAATTTCCACCCGACACCCTCCTTGTTTCCATGGATGCCACTTCCCTTTATACCAATATTCCTCATCAAGATGGCATCCAGTCATGCGAGGTCTGAGAAGAAAGAAAAGTCAAGGACCCACCGACAGAGACTCTGGTCAAACTTTTGACCCTCGTACTCAAATGCAAAAACTTTTGAGTTCAACGGGAAACATTATCTCCAGGTCCAAGGACTACTATGGGTACCAAAATGGCACCTGCATACGCCAACATTTTCGTGGGTCGTCTCGAGGGACTGCCGTTGAGGTCAGTGGTCCTCAGACCGTTTTCATGGTTAAGGTTCATTGACAATATTGACATGGAGTGGTCGCAGGGCCGCGAGACTTTGACAACTTTTTTCCGACGAGGCATACAACTTCCACCGAGCCTAAAGTTTACAGCTGAAATTTCAAACAAGCAGCACGTGTTTCTGGACACCAAATCAAGTCTTGTGGGCGATACAGTATCTGTTGATCTCTATACAAAACAAACAGATACACATCAGTATCTCTTACCCACAAGTTGCCACCCGAAACACTGCTGCAGAAATGTTCCTTACAGCCTTGCTCAAAACATGCATCAAGTGTGAAAAACAATTTGTTGGTAAAACCGGTGATCATGAGAACCAACGGATGAACGGCAAACGGGGAGATTGGAAACACAAGCGGCTCGAGAGGTCTCCTGTTGCAGAACACTTCTGTTCATCAGAACACGATTTCCTCAATCACACCGCGCAGTGTTGCCTAGATCATAGCCCGTAATGGACAGATCGAACCAGGAAAGCTCGAGAGAGCTATTGGATCCGACGTCTTAACACTCAACGGAATATGGTATCAACAAGGGCGACCAGTGGAGGGAATCATCGTTCCTTAGTCAGGGCATGCGACAGCTTATGTAGAACGTTTTGTCCATGGGATTTTCCGGAATCACAGCGTGAGCTGGGCCCCTTTGCCTTAAATATTGGTGAGAAACACTCAGTTTAGCGAAAATCTCTTTCTGGGCAAGGTTTATGGCGCATTGAAAATGTTGCAAATATGGGCACAGTAGTGTTGACAGGAAAGATAAGCTTTTTACTTTTTGCACGTTGTGTTTATCGCGCTATATTTACATTTCACACATATCCAAACACGCTCACTTTCCAAGCCGCAGCGGTCTAGATAACATGGGCCCGAAAAGGGCATAATCTGTTTTCCAACTATTTCAGCTCTGTAAATTTTACACTTTTTATTTCCTTTTTTTATAATAGAAAACCTCTGATAAAGCCGAAAGGCCTTAGGTGAACAAATCATTTGCACTGTTAATGATTAACTCTCAACATATAACTGGATCCGGTGCTACCCAATGATTTTTTATTAGATGTTATGCTCTTTCTCCCAGAGAGAGAGAGAGAGAGAGAGAGAGAGAGAGAGAGAGAGTACCATCCATATAATATAGGAGATGCGAAATATAATGCGCATAAAATGCAAATTATGGCACAGTAGACCCCTTCACGTCCTTGTTAATGCATGTAATATAGGGGAACATGCGGGCACACATTGCACAGTCTTTGCATACGAATACAAATAGACGCGGAAACTTTCTTTGCAATATAATGCATCACGAAAACATGCCTATATAATTTTGACCCCCTTAAACCCCACTTTTATAGAGTAAAACTGGGGTTTACAGGGGTATACATTATTTTTCTTATTTCTGCTCAAAAACATAGATTGTGGGTACTCATCAGAACCGCCTCATCGTGGCGGTTCTAACGAGTACCCACAATCTATGTTTTGAGCAGAAATATGGAAAATATCAGCATTTCTTTATCTGAAAATTTTCAGTTTTTGGAGGTGAAATTTTCTATATATTTGAATAGGCATGTTTTCGTAATGAAACCTCAAAGAACAGTCACTTCATATTAAAAAGCCAGCCCCCTTTAACAGTCATTTTCTTCTGATTTTCAAAAGTGACATTTTGCTATACATTACGAAAACATGCCTATTAAAATATATAGAAAATTTCACCTCCAAAAACTGAAAATTTTTAGATTAAAAATCTCTGATATTTATCATATTTCTGCTCAAAACATAGATTGTGGGTACTCGTTAGAACCGTCTCGGCGAGGCGGTTCTAACGAGTACCCACAATCTATGGTTTTGAGCAGAAATAAGAAAAATAATGTATACCCCTATAAACCCCAGTTTTACTACATAAAAGTGGGGTTTAAGTGGGTCAAAATTATATAGGCATGTTTTCGTGATGTTTCATAAGCACGCTACAATAACCGCTCTCTTCTACAATAAATTTTTGTCTTCCCGAAGGTGCGTACTGTACTGGGGTTGCACTGTATTTATGTAGAAAGTGTAGGTAGTAACAATATCCTTTGGTAACTTATGTACTTATCTTTGGTATCTTTGTTCTTTTTGTGAGGATGCTACTTTAATATAGATCTACGTAACATATAATTGTTTGTTTTACATAACTTATTTTGATTAACTCACGTAACATAAAAAAAATAATTGTATATTTTACATAACCTTTACAAGACAATTGTTACAATGGCATGGTACATATGCGTGGCGCTCATTTCGCGTAAGAAAACTATACTTACAACGAACACAAAAGTAGTTTCCTCCTTTATCATAGGAGCTGCTCTTAAGAAAGAATTTCCTTTAAAAAAAAAAGCCTCCGCTTTAGAAACAATATTCTTGATTTATTTTTCTAGGTGAGCATAAAACTTAATCCGTTATTTTTTGAGCCTTTTAATAATGCCGTTAGTTTTATGCTACGTCACTTCACCTTTTATTATATAATTTAATATTGCTCACAAACTTCTACTTACTTTTATTGTTAGGCTTCCGTGGCAAAGCTCCTATCTTTAACACTCTTCATAAATTACAGCATCGTGGTCTTTTCATGACAGTAAAGTTGTATGACGTTCGTACTTGTGTTGCACCAACCTCCAATGTTGATATTCCTTTACATGATGTTATTAAACACAAAACTAATAGCGTAGTTAAGAAAACTAACTTTTTAAGTCGAAATGTCTATATAATCCAAATACCAACTCACACTGATAGCAAGGTATGACTTTTCTGCGTGAGGTCTGACTGCGAACAACGATTATTGTAAATCACAGCCGATTCCATTGATTGCGAATCAAGTACTCTTTTAGCGCTTAGCACTCTGGATAATGTTCCAGCAGACGACATTTTGAAATATTTTTTCCAGAAAACAAGATTCGACATTTCATGCAAATTGTCTCCTATTGGCATGAAATGTCAAATCCTGTTTTCTGCGAAAACTAAGAAAAAAAAAAAAAAACACCAATTTGTCATTTACTGAATTAGCCCAGAGATTGGTTATGATTAGACTGCTGTGAAATTGTTATATGTTTATCGACTATTTTAGGTTTGAAACCAAGTGTGAAACAATAGCTGAAATTGTCGACAGACAACTATTTTATTGCCTGTGTTAATTTGTAATAAGACATTATTAGCAATGATGGCGTGATAATTCAGCCGCATTTAGGTTAAAGAATGCGTCGCACAGTGTGATAAGAATCCTCACTGGAGCACATTGGATAGCCAAGGATGAAAAGTTTCTTCATGCGGACAACGAAGACTGGTCAGATTGCGTGGATATGAAGGCTGATTTGAGGCTTCGTTGGGCGCACATATAAGAAGACATAAGAAGGTTTGTTATCTCACGTTGAGATCCATACAGCTTAATTAAGAACCATGTTTACTCTAAGTATTCGAACGGACAGGCCTGAGAAACACACAATGTGACTGATACGTAACGTGGGGAAAGGGCCCTTATGCCATTAGCGAGCTGTGGAGTCTACATGAGCGTACGCATCCGTGCAGTCTGATCTGGAAAGTCTCTGTTCGTCGACAAATACTACAGTAATCATTAACTCTGTCAGCGGACAGCGAAGGCCCAGATTAGCCTGCGCCGAGGCGCAGGCTGATCAGGTCCTGCGTTGTCCGAAAGTTGCGTAGGACCCTTTTCATGCGTTGCGCATCACTTAGTGTAACCTCACATCGGACGCCTCAGAACGCAATTAGGTCCTACCCTATTTGCCACACAGACATTAGTGTTTAGAAATATGAACAGGTAGTATCATAGCTTGGTTCGAATGTTAGGACAACTATGGAAAGTTGTTTAATGTGGTATGTCAAATAAAACCGTATCTAATCTAACCTTATCGTACGTTCCTAAAACTGAGCTGTGTCGCAAGGAAAAGCCTCTTCAGACTAGCCGTTGAAATCACTCGTTCAGTGGGCGTGCCCGCCTCCTTCGCAAGGATATAGCCTGGATATTATGCGGAAGACTGCATGCCTAGTTGTCAACCCAATCATTATTGATGGCTATGCTTCACTCTTTAATTGCACGACGGCGGTTCGGGCCTCAGACTCAATGACGGCCTCTTCGTAAAACTTTAACCAGTGGGTTGGGGCTTGACGATATGTCTTTGGCTTGGCCCGCCGTGGTTCAACTATTGGTTTTCATTTACTCTCGCATACAGTAGAATTAGCCATGAGTACTCGTCTTTGTTTATTATAGTGATTAATTTGATTTTTATGTTTTCGCTTTGATGCATTGACTGAGTTGGGAGCCTTTATGCGAACCGATTTTTTTATGCATTTCTATATTAAGAGTAGCATCGGGACCCAGGGTGAAGATAGCTAGCTGTAAAAGTGCTTTAAACCCCGCGGTGGTTTGCTCTACCGACCGTTCTAAGGCGGTGGTTCCGGTGTTGGTCTTACTCTTTGTTGCTGTGTGGTTTATTCTACGAGGCGATTTGTTGTATGTCTTTCCGTGTGTCATTTTGTTCTTGTGTTTTTCAGTCCTTTTAGTATTGCGATTACCTCGCTTGGGGAAGAGAGAGCTAATCTTAGTACTTTTCGTACGTTTGTTCGGTTTGTGCTTGTTTAGATTTGTCGGTTTCCTCTTCCTCTTGGGGTCTGGGAAGGGTTTGTGATTGTGGCACTCCCCGGACTTCTCTCTGAACTTCCTGTGTGAAGTTAGTTCCTTGTTACTTATTCCTTGTTCCTAGTAACTTATTCCTTGTTACTTATTCCTTGTTCCTTATTCCGTGTGCCTTATCCATTGTTCTTAGTAAATTATTCCTTGTTCCTTGTTACTTATTCCTTGTTCCTTTTTACTTATTCCTTGTTCCTTGTTACGTATCCCTTGTTCCTTGTTACTTTTTACATTGTTTCTTGTGAAACCACATATGCTCCCGAAGGGTAAAGCGGATTCAGCCAGAAGTTTGTGGAAAGCATTGGGGCGACATAGAAATTAAGAATTACTAAAATTATTTTGTTACGATATCCTAGATAGTCGCCATGGTGGCCATTTTGAAAATCTTCAGTTGCTATAGATCTGCTCCCGAACGATAGGTAAGACTGAGCGGAAACTTAGTGGAAGGCATCGGCGCTATATGGAGATTCAGAATTGCTAAAGTTGTTCCGTTCTGGTATCCAAGGTGGCCACCATGGCGGCCGTCTTAAAAATCTTTAAACAGCATCAGCTCCCAAACGTTAAGTCGGATTGAACTGAAAGTTGGTTGGAGGCATTAATGTGCGATATGGAGATTCAGAATTGCTAAAATCGTTCCGTTCAGATATTAAAGATGGCCGCCATGGCAGCTATCTTGAAATTCTTCAAACGACATTCCCAATTCGTAAGTGGTCTGTTGGAACTAGATGGGAGGCATTGGAGTGTTATGCAGATTCAGAATTGCTAAAACCGTTCTGTTCCGATATCCATGGCGGCCATTTTGAAATTCTCCAAACCACATCTCCTCTAAAACTGTAATTTGGACTGAGCCGAACCTTAATGGGAGGCATCGGGGTGACATGAAGATTCAGAAGTCTAAAGTCGTTCCGTTCCGATATTCAAGAACCCGCCATGGCGGCCATCTTGAAAATCTTGAAACACCATCAGATTCAGAATCGCTAAATTTCAATCTGATCTGATAGCCAAGCTGGCCACCATGGCACAATGCAACATATCATGGTCAGCCTTATCCAGGTATACGACTTCTAGCCCACTTGGGTCTCTAGTTCCTTGTTACTTATTCCCCGTTCCTTGTTATTTATTCCTTGTTCCTTATTCCGTATTTCTTGTTTCTCATTCCTTGTTCCTTGTACCTTATTCCTTGTTCATTGTTACTTATTCCTTGATACTTTTCCTTGTTACTTATTCATTGTTCATTGTTCCTTTTTTACTAATTCTTTATTCTTTGTTGCTGTTTACTTATTTCTACGAGGGATGGCCATAAACTTACTTATTTCTACGAGAGATGGCCATAAAATTTATCTGAGTTGTATACATGAATAAAATCATGAAAGATCTAAATGTATTTTCCCCTGAAAAGTTTTTCAGGCCCATTTTCACCAAATTTTATGTGGAGTCTTCAAATGTCATACAACAGATAACCATGTACCTAGGCTCAGTTGTATGTGAATTCTTTCTGAGAGATTAAAACTAAATCAGGCAGTTCTCCAAATTATTTCATGGAAATCTTATGGTTTGCATGTCTGTAGTAAAAAAAACATTTTCTCAGTTTTACTGAATTTGTTGATGAACATAACGTACAAGACTACTAGCTATATTCTATTTCCAAATAATCCAAACTTGCTGAAAGAGCCCCGAATAACCAGAGGGGGCGCGCCATGCGAAAACATGTCTTCGCGCATATACGCATGTGCAAAACGATTTGAATCCACCAATTTTGCACATGTTCAAAGGTACTTTTTTGCCTGACCCGGCAAGGATAATATAAATCATACAAAAGCAGTGAAGATAAATAATTCTGAAAAGAGGGATCTCGCACACCCCCCTCGCCACGAGGACAAGTGATGTAGCAAGTTTGGTTGAATTCCCCTTGTCCCTTCCCCGCCCCCTACTCCCCCCCCCCCGGCACGGTGGTTTAGGAAGAGATAGCGTGACGGACCGCTGTGCGGACGACGGACGCACGGACGGACGTACGGAAAAATAATGTTGCTCTCGCACACCCTTACCACGAAGGGAGTGATGTAGCAAGTTTGGTGGAATTCCACTAAGTGGTTTAGCTGGAGATACGCGACGGACAGATGGACGGACGTAGGCACGGAAAAATAATGTTGCTTTCGCACACCGTTACCATGAGGGGAAGTGATGTTGCAAGCCTATTTGAATTCCGCCCCCATCCCCCGGTTTAGGAGGAGATAGGGTGACGGACGGACGGATGGTCAAACGAATGGACAGTTATGTGGCTACCATCAGTATTTGAGCATACTAATGTGGTTAGAAAATGGCCACATAAGATCAACGAATAAGGAACAAGGAAAAAGTAACAAAGAATAAGTAACAATGAGCAAGGAGTTTGTAACAAGGAGTAAGGAATAAGTAACAAAGAATAAGTAACAAGGAATAAGTATCAAGTAACAAGAAATAAGTAACAAGGAACAATGAATAAGTAACAAGGAACGAGGAATAAGTAACAAGGAACAAGTAACAATGAATACGATGCAAGGAAGAAGGAATAAGTAACAAGGAATAAGGAACAAGGAACAAGGAACTTACTTCACACAGGTCAAAAACCTTGGCGACTTGTTTAGTTCTTTGACTGAAGTTTCCTACCGCTTACTTGAGCTGATAGCATTGGTCCTTGCGAGACTATGCGCATGCGCAAGCTCGCCTGAACCTTTGCTGTTTGCATATGCTATAAAGGCTCTTTCTAATTACGCGCCCCAATTGAAAATTTCTGCTTGAGTTTTCTTTGAAGAGCTAGAATGGGTATCCACTATTTGCTCAATATTACAATATTATCATACTTTTAACTCTTTATCATACTCATGATAAAATGTTGACGTGCCCAGACACTTTTAGATGAATAGCAAACAGTGTACACTATGCGTTTTTTGGCATCTAACCTTAGTCTATACTGTTTGCTTAGACCTGTCTGCTCCCACCCCCCCCCCCCTACATCCCGCCAAACCCTAACATAGGGTATAACCAGTCCGTGTCTTACATTCCCATGGAATTAGGCTTGAAATTTTATATAATTGGTATAATAACTGAGCTTGCGCACGACAAAACCTACAATACGACCGATCTGTGCGACCAGCGAAGACTCGGATCAGCCTGGCAGATCAGAGTCGTCGCTGATCACATGTGCCTTCAACAGTCTCAAGGCTATCTCTTGAAGGATAACAAGAACCATTGATATACTGGATGGATATACAGTCTGATCTAAGTATTTCCTGGTCACATAAGTGTTATTGTTGGTTTTGTTGTGCGCTGGCTAATTATTTTAGGTGGTGCACATTGATCTGTCTTTTTGACCACGGTCCGTGAATATGCATATCAGAATATACCTTGGCGAAAAAAGGTAAAGTAGCTAGAAAAACTGATATGCTTTGGTTAAAAATGAACATATTTACATGATCAGAGGTCTAAAAGTCAGCTTGCCCTGCAAGATAAGTTTCTTGCAGTCCGTAGGCAATATAGTCATGTCGCAATTGCACTGTAAGGCGTTTGTTTGGTTGAGACGAGTTTAAACTCCATTGTCAACAGACTTTCACACATATCGTAACGGTTCCTGGATATGACGCTGGGGACTGATGCCAGTTGGCTACAGTATCATGCCCCAGCCACCTTGACGTGATAATACCACCTGTTATATATATATTGCCACCAGTGTGACCAGTCATAGCTCTTCACCTAATGCTGAGCTTGATGACTTGGAGCCAATTTCAGAAGTTTTTATATATGACTGGGCTAGGAATTCAATCTAAAACCTCTCGATTCAAAGGCAGCTGCTCTGTCAGCTGAACCATTCGGACGGGTCTTAGGTTTTCATACACGGCAGGTGTGCTAAGCCTTTCGTTACAGGATGGTAAAATTACAATATTCAAATGTACTTGCAAATACAGCGTGATGTCTGATTGGATGACGTCGAAAATTTGCAGAAATAAGAAAAATAATGTATACCCCTGTAACTATACCGAGTTTTACTATATAAAAGTGGGGTTTAAGGGGGTCAAAATTATCTAGGCATGTTTTGTGATGTGTGAGGAAGAACAAAATTTTTACCTATAATGATGCTTTTAGCTTTGTAGTTGGGTCTTCCCTTACCGTTTTTCTAAAAGAAGGGGCGGAATGGGTGCTAGGTGGATAAAGGTAGGGGCGGACTGGGGCGAGCTGGCGTCGGCCTGGGTAAGCAAGTACCGGGCATGCACCCAACGAAACTGTTAAGGAGCTGAACAAGATTCATTTCGATAGAACATAAAATTACTGCAGAATGAAATATACCTGTCTCTGAACACTCTCGCTGTTTTTCAACTGGCCGATTCGCAGCTTTTTCAGCCTTCAATATCATTTGAAAAACAGCAGTCATGATAAATAATTCATACCAAATTTGAGAGGAAAATGTCGTACGGCACCGAAATATATATCTTAAATTTACGACAAAAAGTGAGAACTTCACAAACATCTAGAGTTTGATGAAACGCAAATTTTGCCTCAAGAACTTCGTACGATGTTTGTAAGACAAAACTACGTCGTAAATGCTTTGATGAAACAAGCCCCAGTTCTAATGGGCCTAAGCAATTTTTGAAAAGCAAGTCGATAAATTACGTGCACCACCAGACATCTCCGGTGAAATGTGGAATGGGTGTAAATAGCATTGGCCATCACACCATCACATCCTGCGTCCAATTAATGTAAAATTTGTACCTTTAATTGTTACAGGCGTATGTAAACACCACAACATACATTCGCAACTTTCACAATAATTCATTTTCACGTTCAGGTTATATCAGAACTCTAGGTCCAGGGTAATGGTCAGCTCATCGAGAAAATAGACGCACTGGTGTAAATAAGTGCCTTGTTTTAATACACCAGAGAATTTGCTGCCGCATACTCGCGGGAGAAGTTTCCAGTTACACTTATTTCAGTAAATTATACTTCAACCAGACTAGACTCCTCAGCCAAACTGCTCATCCATAGTTGACCAAAACCCTTTTTTAGCTCACCTGAGCCGAAGGCTCAGGATTAGCTATTGAGATCACTCCGTCGTCCGTCCGTCCATCCGTCCATTCACACCTTTGAACGACTTCTCCTCTGAAACCCCTGGCCAAATTTCTTAAACTTCATGTGGAGCCTTGTGTTAAAGGGGGACTGAAAATGTACAAATGGTCATGGTCCGTTAATCAAGATGGCCGCCATGCCCATATATAGCTCCCATGGATTTATAATAGGGAAAAATTTAAAAATCTTCTTCTCAGAAACCATGAGGCCCCCATCTTATATATTTTTTATGTAGCAATATTTAGTGGTCCCCTACATAAATCCTGCCAATCAAGCCCCTGGGGTCCAAACTGGCCTCACTCCGGGGGTCATTAGCTCCCATAGACTTATAATGGGAAAAAGTTTAAAAATCTTCCTCTCAGAAACCATGAGGCCCACAGCTTATGTATTTAATATGTAGCAATGTTTAGTGGCCGCCATGCCCTTAGACTTATAACGGGGAAAAATTTAAAAATCTTCTTCTCAGAAACCATGAGGCCCAGAACTTAAATATTTAAGTGGACCCCTACATAAATCCTGCCAATCAAGCCCCTCGGCTCCAAACCGGCTATGCCCCAGTGGGTCATATGTTTATATAGCTCTATATAGCTACACCAACATTCAAAAAGCTTCTTCTCTGAAGCCATGAGGCCCAGAGCTAACAGCTTAAGTATGTAGCGATGTTTAATGGTCTCCTACATAAATCCTGCCAATCAAGATCCTGGGGTCCAAACTGGCCACGCCTCGGGGGCCATTATCTCCCATAGACTTATAATGGGAAAAACGTAAAAAAAAATCTTTCTCTCTGAAACCATGAGGCCCACAGCTTATATATTTAGTATGTAGCAATGTTTAGTGGTCCCCTACATAAATCCTGCCAATGAAACCCGTGGGCTCCAAACCGGCCATGCCACAGGGGGTCATATGTTTATATATAGCTTAAAAACTTAAAAAAATCTTTTTCTCTGAAACCATGAGACCGAGAGCTAACAGCTTAAGTATGTAGCGATGTTTAATAGTCTCCTACATAAATCCTGCCAATCAAGTCCATTGGATCCAAATTGGCCATGCCCCGGGGTCATTAGCTCCCATAGACTTATAATGGGAAAAACTTAAAAAAAATCTTCTTCTCTGAAACCATAAGCATAGCTTATATATTTAGTATGTAGCAATGTTCAATGGTCCCCTACATAAATCCTGCCAGTCAAGCCCCTAGGTCCAAACTGGCCAAACCCCGAGCGGGTCATATGTTTATATAGAACTATACAGCTAAGGTACCTTTAAAAATCTTCTTCCCTGCAACCATGAGGCCCAGAGCTAACATATTTAGTATGTATTAATGTTTAGTGGTCTCCTACATAAATCCTGCTAACCATGCCCCCACCCGGGGTCCAAATTGGCTACACCCTGGGGTCATTAGCTCCTATAGACTTATAATGGAAAATAATTTAAACAAATCTTCTTCTCTGAAACCATGAGGCCCAGAGCATATATATTTAGTATGTGGTTCTGTTAAGTGGTCCCCTACATAAATCCTGCCAATCAAGCCCCTGGGTCCAAACTGGCTACACATCATTGGGTTATATGTTATATGTTTATATAGAGCTATATAGCTGGACCCTTCACAAATCTTCTCTGAAACCATGAGGCCGAGAGCTACCAGCTTAAATATGTAGCGATGTTTAGTGGTCTCCTACATAAATCCTGTCAATCAAGCCCTTGGGGTCTAAACTGGCCACACCCGGGGGTCATTATTTGACTAAATATGGCCCTTTTAAAATTTCAGCATTTTAACCTTGTAAGCAAGATGTCTTATAAGCTGTTTAAGCCATTGCCTTGAAATTTGACAGGCTGATAGGGAATGATGAGTAAATGACCTGATTAACTTACAGCATTTAACTCAGGTGAGCGTTGTGGCCTATGGGCCTCTTGTTTATAATCAAGATGGTATTCACAAATGTTATTACTTAGCTGTTACCTTACCTAGTACTCGCGTCCAGCTTGTTTGTTTGTAACGTATTATGAGCTAGTCTAAAACAAGATCTATTCCGTCGATGTTTTAAACAGAATTTAGAATAAAGCACAGTTTATTAAGGCGTGGCGTGTGTAGTATCATGTGTTCTTCAATGACTAAAGCAGTGTCGAAAAAAAAAGTTTTAAATAGATCAAAACAATCCGTTACTACATTCAAGCTAACATCTTAGTTTGCATAAATAAAAACTCAACTTTCAGTCTGATTTCTTAACCTCTACGTCACATGTTTGTTTGTAAATCTTTTATGTTTTTTTTTGTCTGTCGTCAGTGAATTAAAGTTACAAGCGACGATTAAATGGTTATACTCCTTGTCATGTCAATGAATTACGTATCAAGATTTATTATAAAATCGTGTATAACATGTACCCTTTTCATGAAATCGACAAAGCAAACTAATATATTCAAATGAGGGGTCAGAAAGACAGGTCAATGCGCACCAGCTATATAATCGTATTTTGATTTTTGATATACAATGACTGATGCGTGTACTACGTGGCAATAATTTAATTCTTATCTTTATAAATAGTATACTGTGTGCTACTTGGGTCCATGTAATCATATTTTGCATGTCTGAGAAGCTTTATGTAGGAGGTATGGATTATTTCCAGCAATGCCGTTGTCAAAGTGGAACCCTGAACAGGCGTCTTTTCGAAAATCGACTTCCGCTAAACCGTCACCACTTTATTGGCAAATTCAACAGACGAAAATTGATGATAATTTTCTTATTTTTCCTAGAAAATAGGATCTGACATTTCAAACAGTTGTCTTCAATGGAGACAAATGGCATGAAATGTCAATCCTGTTCCTTTGAACGATGTGAAAAAAAGTCAAAATGTCGTTTGCTGAAAATTATTTCCAGCAATACAATTGTCAAAGCAGGAAACTTCAAGAGGCCTGTCTTTTCAAAAATCGAGTTTTGTGTATCCCTTACCACTCTCTGGGCAAATAAGCAGACGACAAATTAATGCATGTAGTTTTATTATCTTCTTAGAAAACAGGATCTGACACTTCGTGCCAATTGTCTCCATTAGAGACAAGTCACACAAAATTTCAAACCCTGTTTCTTGAGAAAATAATAACTGATGATAATTTAAAAGAGGATTTTACAACACGGTACTCTTTTTGCGACAGATTTAGCTGTTTTGAGGGGGTAAAAATGGCCAAAAATGCATGCATTTTTTTTACTTCTGCAAAACAGAGGTAAAATATATGCTATATTTTAGGTTTTAAAAGGTGTATGATTTTGCATAGAAGTAAAATATATGCTATATTTAGGGTTTTAAAGGTATATATTTTGGTATTTTGGCATAAGGAGTGGTACACGTACCACCCCTGATGATAATCCAAATACAATTTACTCTCATAAGGACTGTTTTACAACTGGATAACATCCCCAGCTTTTTTGTTGCTTTGACAGGGGTGGTACACGTACCACTTCAGGTCCAAAATACAGCCGTCTCTTTGTTCCACAGAAATATTTACCATTAACTTAAAAATATTGATTTTAAGGCCCTTCTCTTAAAGTGGTACACGTACCACTCTCTGGATTGTGACCTTTTTTCTGCTTGTGTTATTGTAACAGTTGTTATCTCCACTACTGATAATCTTCCGGTTCTTAACAGCAAGTGGTACATGTACCACTCCAGACCATAAATCCATTGTTTCTCAAACTCATAGGCATATTTACCATTACTTTTAAAATAAATATGTTTTAGACTCCTTTTAAAGTGGTACGTGTACCACTCCCTTCATTTTGACCACTTGAGATTGTTGTTATTGTAAAGGTTGTTATCTTATTTCAGATAACCTTTTGTTTCCTCAATGACAAAGAGTGGTACACGTACCACTCTAGACCAGATATTCATCTGCTTCTTTGCCCCATAGAAATATTTACCATTAATTTGAAAATATTGATTTTAAGACCCTTCTCTTAAAGTGGTACACGTACCACTCTCTGGACTGTGACTTTTTTTCTGATTGTGTTATTGTAACAGTTGTTATCTCCACTACTGATAATCTTCCGGTTCTTAACAGCAAGTTGTACACGTACCACTCCAGACCATAAATCCATTGTTTCTCAAACTCATAGGCATATTTACCATAACTTTGAAAATAAATATTTTTAGACTTCTTTTAAAGTGGTACGTGTACCACTCACTCCCTTGATTTTGACCACTTGAGATTGTTGTTATTGTAAAAGTTGTTATCTTATTTCAGATAACCTTTTGTTTCCTCAATGACAAGGAGTGGTACACGTACCACTCTTGACCAGATGTTCATCTGCTTCTTTGCCCCATAGAAATATTTACCATAAATTTGAAAATACTGATTTCAAGACCTCAAAAATTTGAAAATACTGATTTTAAGACCCTTCTCTTAAAGTGGTACACGTACCACTCTCTGAATTGTGCCTTTTTTTCTGATTATTGTTATTGTAACAGTTGTTATCTCCACTACCGATAATCTTTCGATTCTTAACAGCAAGTGGTACACGTACCACTCCAGACCATAAATCCATTTTCTCTCAAACCCATAGGCTTTGAGAATAAATATTTTTTAGACTTCATTCAAAGTGGTACGTGTACCACTCCCTGGATTTTGACCACTTGAGATTGTTGTTATTGTAGAAATTCATCTGCTTATTTGCCCCAAAGAAATATTAATCAATAAATGTTAAAATATTGATTTAAGACTCTTTTCTCAAAGTGGTACGTGTACCACTCGATGGATATAGACCAGTAGTTATTGTAACAATTATCTACACTTCAGCTGTTCTTTGAGTTTCTTTGACAGAAAGTGGTACACGTACCACTCCAGACAATAAAGTCATCTGCCTCTTGGGCGTGTCGCTGGCAAGAGAGACAACTCTCACTTTCTTCGTTATATACTTATGTCCCGTGAAGCCGAAACCTTGTGCAGACTATAACTTCCATACTGTCAGAGATAATTCAAAAATATTGGGTAGATGCCATACACAAGAAGAATAACTCTTCCCTTGTTCTCTATCTAGTTATCTCCTCTGAACGAATTGCTTAGTCGAATTGTTGTGCGCTCCATAACTTCTAAATGGTTTCCAATGTTTTGATAATATTTGACAGAGGCATAGATAAGGACCATTCGTGTGTTGCGTGCAAGAGAACTTTCTCCATTATATACTAATCTCCCGTGAAACCGATATCTTGTGCAGGCCATAACTCCCATCTGTTTGAGTTAACTTGGCAATATTTAGTAGGGACATAATAGGATTGTCACATGCAAGAAAGACAACTTTTGCTCTGTGACAGTTTTACTCTAGTGAACAGACAGCAGATAAATTTACAAGACATTTATCCTGGCTATTTTTGTGAATATGTAGACTCACAAATTTAAAGTATTTGGAAATAATGTATGTTCTGTGCAGATAATATTAAATTATCACATCAAAAGTCACTAATACATTATTTCTGTAAAAAACTGAATAAAGAATATGCAAAAATATAATCATTTACAGTGCACCTTTAATTGTTTTTACTTATTAATTTTGCCACATTCGTACTATCTTTGCATCTTTCTTTTCGTTGTTTGAATATTTTTATGAATATACAGTAACATCATTGTTGAAGTAGTGATTCGGTCGAGGGATCTGTCAACTCTTTTGGTAGCTATTTATTTATTTTATTTTATTTTATTTTATTTTAATTTAATTTCCATTTTATCAACTCTATTTTGACCGTTCTAAAACAAAACCACTCGACTTCAGTTAAATACGTAATAAGACCCCGCCAGTTCTCAATTAACGCTTTACACACTGTGTAAAATTCCAGCAGACGTCATTTTGAAATATATCCCCCACCCAATTTGTCCCCCACTCCCCAAAATATTTGATACTTCATGTAACAGATCACGGCTTTCCCTTTTCGTCAATAAGAATTCTGTTTTGTCTTAGATATCCTTTGTTATTTATCACGCGTTACAATTATCTTTCGAGAGAAAATAAGGCTTGACATTCCATGTGAATCGGCCGTCTAGCAGACGATTCATATTAAATGTCAAGTTTTATTAACACTTTACACCAATAAATGCTCGACACAGTCTGATTGGAGTTTGATTACAGTATCCATCAATTCTGTATGCTGGATATAAAAATGTCTGATCAGTCAGCGCGCCATTTTCTTGAGTCGCGCATCAGTTCATCTCAGGGTCATAGCGCATACTCAATCAGCGAAGTCACAGATAAACCTGGTCATCCGCAAATGCGATCAGAAAATCCAATTGTTCACATTTATTACAGTGTACTGGACAAAAGCATACAGCGGGGATGCGCAGGCTGATCTAGACCTTCACCGTTCGCATTATGTGGTAAGGCTTCATAACTCCAGATAAGGCAAAAACTGATCTTGTTTCTCAACGAAAACATAAATTATGAGTATCTCGTAGAGGCGCATCTAATAAGTAACCACATTATATATTTTCATGAAGAAATAAGAAAATAGTTTCCTTATCCGGAGCTTAGACTGACTCAATCATATTTTCGCGAAGTTCATAACTTTTTTGCAGCAAAAGACTATCAATGTATTTGAAAATACCTTAGCTAAACAGTTAATGAGTCTGTCACCAACGAGCTTGCAAAGCTAACAATGCTTTGAACAATTGAGCCTAGATATAACAAACATTAAACGAGATTTAAAAAGATGTTACTTTACTTAAATTATACAATATGTCTCAGTATGGCTCAATGTAGCATGCACTTAGCAAATTCAATCGACAACAAAATGATGATAGTTTTGTTATTTTCCCTAGAAAATAGGTTTTGACAGTTCATACGAATCGTTTTCTAAAGAATGAAATGTCAAAGCCTACTTACAAATTGTACTTGGAAAAATGATAAAAAAATATTTCAATGTTATCTGCTGATTTTTTTTACCCAGCATGCAAAGCACTGCATCAAACAATGTGAGCCATACCAAGTGAAACTGTGTCTTCAGCGAATGCTGACAGTGCAGACCAGTCCGATCATATACTTGACAGCAAATGTTCACCCATCAGATGGCTGTAATTATCGCATATACCCTAAATATTTGGACAAAGTAATTGGAATAAATATATGATTATATATGATAAGCACCTAAACCCTTAAAGCTCTAAACAAAATTTGTAGCAGACAACATTTGAAAATAAGTCCTGATGTGATCATGTGAATTGGCAGAGCATTCATATCGTATCGTATATATATATATATATATATATATATATATATATATATATATATATATATATATATAATATATATAATATATATATATATTATATATATATATATATATATATATATATATATATATATATATATATATATATATATATATATATATATATATATATATATATTTGACTGGCGCTTTACCCTGGGCTCAGCTAAGATTTTTTAACCGCACAGTAATTTCTTATAATACATGATTAGCACTTTAATCCTTAAAGCACAGCAAATGTTTTGGAACAATGAATTAACCTTAAGGTGAATTAAGTTGGTAGGTTTGGAGTTTAATGGCCCACTCAACACTTTAAAGGTCATGTCTTTTTTTTTCTTCTTTTTTTCGCGTTTTAGGACTGTCCGGTCGCCACTCGCCGACAAAGTCAAAGGTCAAACAAACCCTACTTAATCAATACACATGCATTTTCACACTTCACAGTCACCACCTGGATTATCATTAAGGATTACAGACTACCTACAGGTAGAGTTTTCTCACCTTGATAACAAAGTATAAATATATTCATGCACATCAATAATGATTGTCGCGTTTCATTAATACTTTAATCAATAAAATCAAGGATGAAAGACAATATCTCTCTCTCTCTCTCTCTCTCTCTCTCTCTCTCTCTCTCTCTCTCTCTCTCTCTCTCCCCGTTCGTCTTTATAAACCGTTGAATGCCTTACAAACGATACTTTGCTTTTTTAATTTTTACTCCGGTATTTTTTGTAAAGGCTTTCACATGAGTTAAAATTTGATATGACTACTTTGACCTTTGCGGCTACGCAAGCCAAGCCCAGGACAAAAATGAATCTGATTGCTGTTGAGCCAGATCAGATGTAGAACGCGGAATCTGATCAGAGTCACCATTGATTACTTTGCGTACAGGAAGTTTTAATAACTTACAGAAAAGTCTGACACCCTTTAAATTTAAAATGGATCTGTCAAAAGGCACGGATCAGCGCCTTTGTTGTTCGCTACTAGAATGTACCCTCGTGCAGTCTTATCAGGGCCCGTGATGTTCGCTTTTAGAATATGCGCATAGACGTCTTAACAAGACCTGTGCTCTTCGCTGTTTGAATGTACTTGCCCGCAGTCTTTGTCGAACCAGCGGTGTTTGCTGGCACATTTTGTATGTAGCACCCAAAGTTAACTCAGATCAAACTTTGTGGAGGTGCAGGCTGATGTAAGACTACGGTGGTCGCTTATAATAATGTTGTACTGTTGTTAATAATAAGTAGACATTTATCTGCTGTCTTTCACAATAAGCAGATTTTTTTAACCGCAACTGTATCCTAATTTCTGTTCTCATATTTCGGAATAAAATTAGATTTGAAAATACTGCTACTACTACTACTACTACTACTAATAATAATAATAATAAACCTAGATTTGAAAAAAAAAATATAAATAATCCATAGTCCGATATCTATGAAAAAAATATTTGTTGTTCACATATTTTTAAATTATAATCCGCTGCCAAAAGATCTGTCGCTGTCCAGAATTCTGTTAATCCATCAGTTACGCTTAAACTGACTATACCTGCGTAGAATATGCAGTTAGGGCACAATTATGTAATCGGGTCCATGTGTTTTTCCCTGATTCGTCTCATCCTCACGACAATTCATACATGTAAAAAAAAAAAAAAAATGGTACACATTCTTTCATGGCATTAACCATCCATTACTTGTTTAAACATAGATAGAAGATGCTGTTACCGTATTTACCCTTTACCATAATTGTTCTAAAATTTGAACAAATACAATTTACTACATTACATAGTGTCTAAAACTTGTTGGATGAGTTGCAAACAGTGTAGACCCTGATGAAAGGCAGCGTTATGCGGCGTCTCATCAGGGTTTATACTGTTTGCTTAATCCTGTCTGCCCGAATGCTTATGGTAAATAGGGTATTCACAATATTTCAGTCCAGAAATATTTTAGTATATAAATGAATTAGAGATTGCTCCTTTGGGTCACTTGCGCTGTCTCATCAGAGTATTTGTTGTTTGCTTTTTTAACTTTTGTTCATAGAAAAACCAACTAGTGAATAATTGTCATAATCACTGTCATTGTAACAATTACTTTAAATTCCATTTTACGTGACTCGACTCAAATGATAATTAAGAACAGTGTTAATTTTATTGTTTACAATGTATATATAAATCCCAAGTGTTAATTTTATTGTTTACAATGTATATATAAATCCCTCTAGGCTAATTTTATTGCCATCATTGTCCAGCCAAGATATACTTGAATAGTTATCATGTATAATCACTATGTCATATGTAAAAAATCGAAGATTCTGACCATCCTTCCTTTCGCGCGTTTTATGATCAGGGTCTGTTCGATAACTTTTCCCTGTCAGCATGCTTGTGGCGTTAATATTGGCTATTAACAAAAGACTGCAAATAACGTGTCCTTACAACAATAAAACAACCTTATGTAATATACTATTATACATAAGCATACACTACTCTTTATCAAACCACTTATATTTTAGAACACACACACACCCACCCACCCACACACACACATACACACACACACACAAATTATAATCCGCTGTGAATAAACATGTATACTTCCTTGCGTGGACTCTTATCATTCGCAAGATTCTTTTATTCACAATATTGTTTAAAGTATATTTCAATCCAGAAAAAAATAACCACTTTCTGTATCAAATATAGAGTGCTAATCTTCTTGCTTCGCCTTGATCTAATACCGCCTATATTTTGTTCCATTCCACATATTCCTGATCTCGTGTATACATGTATACTGAAATTCATCTCATTTTCCATTTTGTCTACTCAACTTTGACAGAGCTAAGACAAACCACGTGGCCTTTGTTATATCGCAGTATCCGATTTTAAAAATTGTGCAAGGTGCTCTTTCGCTTGGCGCCCAAGATTAAGAAAGAAGATCTTGGAACCTGGAGTGGTCAGCTCAGTATCGGTATAATGTGACTGGGTGGAATATCTTGTCAAGTGTCTTGGGCGTAAAATTCAGCGATGCAACACTCTAAAAGTGAACACTCAGATACTTGCTATATCTAGACATCGTCGCGTTATGTCTGATGGATTTTTGAAGATGACTTTACGCCCGAATAAAACACACACACACACACACACATACGAGTATAATATCCTGCGTATGGTCAGTTAACGCTTAGCACGCTGGGTAATTTTTTCAGCAGACGACATTTTGAAACATTTTAAATTATTTCACAGCATAAAAGATTCGACATTTCATGCAAATTGCCTATAATTGGAGACAATAAGCACGAAATGTCAAATCCTGTTGTCGAGGAAAAACAATCAATTTGCAGTCTGTTAAATTATCCCAGATTTCTGCACTGTGAATTATATATAATGTTGATACAGCAAAGTCTGGTCTGGATGCAATGTGCCGACGACATTCTGGCTAATGATAACAATAATAATAGCCTTGAGGCATTTATATATACGTAAACAATAAAATCATCTATGCTCTTAATCGAGTCGATGGAATTTAAATGGAATTTAAAACAACTGTTATAGTGACACTGATTATGGCAATTATTCACCAGCTGGTTCTTCTGTGAACAAACGTTATGCAAGCGAACAACAAATACCCTGATTAGACTGTGCAAAGTGACCCAAATAAATAATTTCACACATTGGCCTCATTACAGTCTATTTACTAAAATATTTCTGGGCCGAAATATGTCTTACTATATACTTACCCTTTTACCGTGTGCTTTCGGACAGACAAGCATAACGCGGCGTCTCATTAAGTCTACACTGTTTTCCACCCGTCCAGATTTTTTTACACAGCCCACTGGGTAGTAAATTGTACTTAGAACAAATATTTAAAGGAGCTGAAGTGTCCAGATACTTAGGGTAAATACAGAAACAGCATCTTATTTCTGCACAAGTTCTTTTTTACGCGTATACATTGTCGTGAGTATTTGACATATCTAAGAAAAACACATGGCCTAGGTTACATAAGTGTACTCCGCAGGTGGTCAATTTAAGCTTCACTGGTGGATTAGTAGAATTCTGGACAGCGACAGTTTTATGGACAGCGAATTATAATTTAGAAATTTGTGAACAACAGGTGTGTTTTGATGGATATTGAACTATGGATTATTTATATTTTAATCTAATTTTACCCCTCCCCCCAACCCCACCCAAATCAAATGAATTTAACTGAACTTAGGACATGCATGCAGTTTTAAAAATCTGCCTATTACGAAAGACCACAAATAAATGTACACTGGACGATAAAACAACCTTATGATACGCGACGACCGTAGAATTACATGAGCCTGCACGTCTCATCTGAGTTTACATTTGGTGCTAATGGTCCTTGAATAAGATATCATAAAAATATTGAAACAACGCAAAGAAAGATGCAAAGACAGTACGAATGTGGCAAAATTAATAAGTAAAAACAATTATAGGTGCACTGTAAATGATTTTATATTTGCATGTTCTTTATTATTTTTTTTTTACAAAAATAATCTATTAGTGACTTTTGATGTGATAACTTAATATTATCTGCACAGGACATACATTATTTCCAAATACTTTAAATTTGTGAGTCTACATATTCACAAAAATAGCCAGGACAAATGTCTTGTAAAGTTATCTGCTGTCTGTTTACTAGAGTAAAACTGTCACAGAGCAAAAGTTGTCCTTCTTGCATGTGACAATCCTATTATGCCCCTACTAAATATTGTCAAGTTAACTCTAAACAGATGGGAGTTATGGCCTGTACAAGATATCGGTTTCACGGGAGATTAGTATATAATGGAGAAAGTTCTCTTGCACGAAACACACCGCCGGTCCTTATCTATGCCTCTGTCAAATATTATCAAAACATTGGAAACCATTTAGAAGTTATGGAGCGCACAACAATTCGACTAAGCAATTCGTTCAGAGGAGATAACTAGATAGAGAACAAGGGAAGAGTTATTCTTCTTGTGTATGGCATCTACCCAATATTTTTGAATTATCTCTGACAGTATGGAAGTTATAGTCTGCACAAGGTTTCGGCTTCACGGGACATAAGTATATAACGAAGAAAGTGAGAGTTGTCTCTCTTGCCAGCGACACGCCCAAGAGGCAGATGACTTTAATGTCTGGAGTGGTACGTGTACCACTTTCTGTCAAAGAAACTCAAAGAACAGCTGAAGTGTAGATAATTGTTACAATAACTACTGGTCTATATCCATCGAGTGGTACACGTACCACTTTGAGAAAAGAGTCTTAAATCAATATTTTAACATTTATTGATTAATATTTCTATGGGGCAAATAAGCAGATGAATTTCTACAATAACAACAATCTCAAGTAGTCAAAATCCAGGGAGTGGTACACGTACCACTTTGAATGAAGTCTAAAAAATATTTATTCTCAAAGCCTATGGGTTTGAGAGAAAATGGATTTATGGTCTGGAGTGGTACGTGTACCACTTGCTGTTAAGAATCGAAAGATTATCGGTAGTGGAGATAACAACTGTTACAATAACAATAATCAGAAAAAAGCACAATCCAGAGAGTGGTACGTGTACCACTTTAAGAGAAGGGTCTTAAAATCAGTATTTTCAAATTTTTGAGAAGGTTTTTAAAATCAGTATTTTCAAATTTATGGTAAATATTTCTATGGGCAAAGAAGCAGATGAATATCTGGTCTAGAGTGGTATGTGTACCACTTTAAGAGAAGGGTCTTAAAATCAATATTTTCAAATTAATGGTAAATATTTCTATGGGGCAAAGAAGCAGATGAATATCTGGTCTAGAGTGGTACGTGTACCACTACTTGTCATTGAGGAAACACAAGGTTTTCTGAAATAAGATAACAACTTTTACAATAAAAACAATCTCAAGTGGTCAAAATCAAGGGAGTGGTACACGTACCACTTTAAAAGAAGTCTAAAAATGTTTATTTTCAAAGTTATGGTAAATATGCCTATGGGTTTGAGAAACAATGGATTTATGGTCTGGAGTGGTATGTGTGCCACTTGCTGTTAAGAACCGGAAGATTATCAGTAGTGGAGATAACAACTGTTACAATAACACAATCAGAAAAAAGTCAGTCCAGAGAGTGGTACGTGTACCACTTTAAGAGAAGGGTCTTAAAATCAATATTTTCAAATTAATGGTAAATATTTCTATGGGGCAAAGAAGCAGATGAATATCTGGTCTAGAGTGGTACGTGTACCACTCCTTGTCATTGAGGAAACAAAAGGTTATCTGAAATAAGATAACAACCTTTACAATAACAACAATCTCAAGTGGTCAAAATGAAGGGAGTGGTACATGTACCACTTTAAAAGGAGTCTAAAACATATTTATTTTCAAAGTAATGGTAAATATGCCTATGAGTTTGAGAAACAATGGATTTATGGTCTGGAGTGGTACATGTACCACTTGCTGTTAAGAACCGGAAGATTATCAGTAGTGGAGATAACAACTGTTACAATAACACAAGCAGAAAAAAGGTCACAATCCAGAGAGTGGTACGTGTACCACTTTAAGAGAAGGGCCTTAAAATCAATATTTTTAAGTTTATGGTAAATATTTCTGTGGAACAAAGAGACGGCTGTATTTTGGACCTGAAGTGGTACGTGTACCACCCCTGTCAAAGCAACAAAAAAGCTGGGGATGTTATCCAGTTGTAAAACAGTCCTTATGAGAGTAAATTGTATTTGGATTATCATCAGGGGTGGTACGTGTACCACTCCTTATGCCAAAATACCAAAATATATACCTTTAAAACCCTAAATATAGCATATATTTTACTTCTATGCAAAAACATACACCTTTTAAAACCTAAAATATAGCATATATTTTACCTCTGTTTTGCAGAAGTAAAAAAAATACATGCATTTTTGGCCATTTTTACCCCCTCAAAACAGCTAAATCTGTTGCAAAAAGAGTACCGTGTTGTAAAATCCTCTTTTAAATTATCATCAGTTTAATAAAAAAAATATTTCAAAACGTCGCCTG
Organism: Anodontia alba; assembly: GCA_964016985.1. Taxonomy (NCBI): domain Eukaryota; kingdom Metazoa; phylum Mollusca; class Bivalvia; order Lucinida; family Lucinidae; genus Anodontia; species Anodontia alba. The sequence continues at coordinate 29,108,403 of OZ024821.1, forward strand.
CTAAAAGTTTTACCCAGAGTACTAAACGGTAATCCAGCGCTAGTTAGATGCATGCAAACCCTGCAAACTACATTGCTATCGTATGCAAAACCAAAATCTTCATGAAACTCTTCATACATTTTATTTCTACGTATTTAAGGGGACCGGATGTACATGGACTTGCTGCCATTTTACAAGGAAGAAAACTTTTGTGACTTCTTGTTTGCTTTGCCCACACTTAACCCCTTCTGAAAAGGGTCTACTAACGTTAAATGGTATGCTAAATCTGATCGCGGTTTTGCAACTACCCCAAAAGCAAAAGCAACTTTCAGAGCCGTTTTCGTTAAGAGACATACTATAGAAAGGCTATTTAACCCTTGCCATGCTAAATACATTAAGATGCTACGCCAACTTTTAATTATCAACCAATCAGATTTCCATATCCAGGTTGTTGATATAAAATCACATACCGAATGACACGCAGTGCAGATCTATATCACTTGGCTTCCGTGCAAAGGCAGGGATTAGCCGGGACCAAAAGGCCCAGTGGTAAGCTTAAGGCACATGTACAATGCAAAAGCAATTTGCAAATACAAGCAGCAATAAAATAAAGTTATGCTAAAATTTGTATATTTATTTTTATCATTTGTTTCTTTCAAACAATGGGACTTACGATTCAAAGCAACCAAAGAACTTCCTAGTCAAAAAAGGTAAGAAAAAAGTCCAGGGAGTGCCACAATCACAAGCCGCAGCCCTTCCCAGACACCAAGAGGAAGAGGAAACAGACAAAACCAAACAAGCGCAAATCGAACAAACGTACGTAAAGCACTAAGATTAGCTCTCTCTTCCCAAGCGTGGTAATCGCAATGCTAAAAGGACTGAAAAACACAAGAACAAAAAAAAAAAAAAACAAGGCGAGACTTAAAACAAATCGCCTAGTAGAATAAAACCACAAAGCAACAAATAGTAAGACTAACACAGGACCACCGCTTTAGAACGGTCAGTAGAATAAACCACCCGGGGGTTTAAAACACATTTACAGCCGGCCAACTTACACCCTTGGCTCCGATGCTACTCTTTATACAGACATACATAAAAAATCGGTTCGCGTAAAAGCTCCAAATTTGGAATCTTAAATCCAGTGCTTCTGCATGCTGATAACGAGGACCTTGATCAGACTATGTGGACGCGTACGCTGATCTAGCCATCGCTGTCTGCAAATGTTCCAAAGTCATATTTTCACTAGGCGCAGATCTTTGTTCTCCTGTTTCAATTGATTTTGTCTTTTGTTTTAAATTCAACCGATGTTTCATCATTTACTGGGCCGCGCCATGCGAAAACATGTCTTCAGGCATATGCGAACATTGACGGTCCAAATCAGAATGCCTAATGATCAGGGTCTTCGCTGTACGTAAACAGAATCATTTGACATTATAGATTGTTTCAATGGAGAACAAATGATCAGATGAGACTTCGCACATGTGCAGGATGATGTGAAGCCGTACGTTTTACGCATGTTCGAAGGCACTTGTGCGCTTGACGCGGCCCAATTAATGCCTTTCTTAAAGACGTATATCTTTCAGTTATAGATCGAAAAATATGATTACAGGACATGGATATGTTAAATCTATAACTTAAATGTGTGTTATTGAAGCAGAGTACTGTGTGGGCATTGCATTCCATGTTAAATTAGACAAACATAGTTATTCTTGGCAACTGCGGAGCGTATATTAATTTTACAGCCTGTAATTGATCCGCGACGCAAGAAAACTTACTCTATGACATGTTCGCCCAACTACGACTGAAATAAGACTGCACGTCCACGCAGTCTAACTAGTGTCTTCGCTGTCCGCATGAAGAAAGTGTGCATCCTTGTCTATCCTAAATGCGTAAAATGAAGATTCTGATCAGAAATCACCAATGCGCAGGCTGATATGAATCATCACTGGGCCACATACCCAAAGGTACGTTTTCTCACGTTTAGGCTTAAATGTTTTCACACGCTATAACGCTATGAATAATTAATCACAAGTTAGTCCGACAAGCAAAAAAGGAATCTGCGTTCACCACTTAGATCAATCCGATCAGGGTCTGCGCCATTATTCACTGTACAGAAAGCATGCATTAATTACGTGTAATTAGAGTACGAAATACCTGACAAGTCTAATTATATGCTGAGTGGTTCAGAACTGTGAATTATTGCTTCGCGATAAAAAACGCATCACTTTGACACAGCCCACATAGTGACCATTAGCGACTCATCACGAAAACATACCTATAAAAATATGACCCCCTTAAACCCCACTTTTATATAGTAAAACTGGGGTTTACAGGGGTATATATTATTTTTCTTATTTCTGCTTAAAAATAGATTGTGGGTGGGTACTCGTTAGAACCGCCTCGACGATGCGTTTCTAACGAGTACCCGCAATCTATGTTTTGAGCAGAAATATGAAAAATATCAGTTTTTTTATCTGAAATTGTTCAGTATTTGGAGGTGTGGTTTTCTATATATTTGAATAGGCGTGTTTTCGTAATGTGATGTTTTCAAAAATAGGTTTAATTGCTTAATTCCATTTCTCATAGATCTTAGAGTTAGCATCTTCTTTCATTATGATAATCCAGCACAAATGGGGATATCTACTTTCAGTGACATTTCTGTAACGACAAAAAACAAAGTCCTTTTAGTAACACATATTTTCTCATAATATTGATGTCTTATATGATTTTATACTTTCTTTAATGTTTAACTCCCCATGTATTTTGACGAAATGACTTCATTTAACACTTAAGCTAGATTTGTGAGGGAATCGATTTTTATATCTAAATTTTGACCGACTTGTCAGCATAAGATCTAGCTCTGGAAGGACTTCTTACTTAATGGTTTGCTCCGTCCAACTACAGGCTTTTCACTTTTAACTTCACGACATTTTACTTCCAACTCCAGTACCTCTCACTTCGAACTCCATACTTCACAGTTCATACTTCTAACTCCTTATTTCAATCCTCAAACTTCATAAATGACATTCTGACTTCTAATATCTTACTCCTCGCTCCCGTCTTCTTTCTTCTAACATTCGACATCTAACTTCTGACTTTTTACTTCTTACGGCCGATGTCTTCCTTAACACTGTTAACTTCTAAAGAAGTCGGAAGAGGGTCGTATGAAAACATAAGTGATACTCGGACGGTAGACTTAGGAATTTTGAAGAAATTTTAAATTAATAAAACGAAGTTCGATCATTTCGAAGACACGCCTATTCAAATATATTGAAATTTTCACCACCAAAACCTGAAAGTTTTTAGATAAAAATTCTGATATTTAGACATCACGAAAATACACCTGAATAATTTTGACCCCCTTAAACCCCACTTTTATATAGTAAAACTGGGATTTACAGGGGTATACATTATTTTTTCATATTTCTGCTCAAAGATAGATTGTAGGTACCCGTTAGAACCGCCTTGCCGAGTACCAACAATCTATGTTTTGAGCAGAAATATGAAAATTATCAATTTTTTATCTGAAAATTTTCATGTTTTTTTTTTTTTTTGTGGTAAAATTTTCAGTATGTTTGAATAGGCGTGTTTTTGTAATGAGGTGAAGTTTCATCATCTGACCTTCATGCAGACTGACAATGAATATCAGAACAGAACATCTTAATCAGTGTACTTACCTGTCTCACTGTTCTAACGAGTACCCACAATCTATGTTCAGTATTATTCAAGTGTGTTTTCGTGATGTCTAAACTGAGTCTTTGCTGTCCACCTTAAGATGCCTTGGACCCTTGAAAACCTACAATGTGTCCAACGAAGATGATTGCGCAGATACTTAATTGTCATTAACGAATCCAGTTCAACAGCTCAAGCACAAAGGCTACAAATATAGTTAAGCTACCCAGTAAATGCCACAAGCGCGAACTACAGCCCTCCCGAGCCACCAAAAGAAGGAGAGATGAGGAACAAATAATGACAAAAGAAACGCCTTATGTAAAACTACAAACGCACAAACAAAGAAGAACTGCTAAGAGGAACCACCTTGGAACGGTTAGTGGGAAACCAGTTCTAGACGCGCGAAACCTCACCCTTTATTCTGATGCAGCGTGATTTAGTTTTATTTTTGTTTGTGTTGAGGTTTTACGGCCCAGTCAACCCATGTCGAGCGCGGTCAGTTTACCTAACCACACGTTTACTGGGCAGGCTTAGTCCTCTAAGCGGTTAACCAGTATTGTGCACATTCTTTCGCCAGAAGCTGACAACTGCCCCTCTTGAATCAGCGGAAGGGAGAGAATGACCGTAGAAAATATTTCATGATCAATCTCCACGAAAGAATGTTGCCGACCTCGGCGAGGGTTGAACCCGCGACCTCCTGCTCTTCAGCTGGACGCGCATCCAACTGAGCCACCGAGGCCAAGATGTTGTACTAAATTGTTTGTGGATTTTGGAAAAGATATGTTCAGTAATCATAAACTAAATATTGTCTAAATTAGATAAAGGAATGCTTATGCGTCTTTCCTTTTCAAACTTTTCAGAACTATAATAGATATACTGGTTATAACCTTAATCTATTACACCGAGCAGTTTAGAGCTGAATCTGTACAAAGCCTTTGGATGTTTAGAAATGTTTTGAAACAAATATTTAGTGAAATGTTTTCTCTTATTGAAGTTCTTGTCTACACAGTGGAATATTATTGTAGAAATTTTGACCGGGTCAGCATTTCCTACAATATTGTATGTACGCCCAGCGAAGACAGATCAGCTTGCACATCTGTGCAGTCAGATCAGAGCCTTCACTGTCCGCCTGAAGACGCCTTGAAGCCTTTGTAATCCACAGTGAGCCCTGCGAAGACTCTGATCAGACTGTGTGGATGAGCAGACTGATCAGACTTCACTGGGCACACATGCAATCTTGTATGAAATGCCGTGCCCCGACTAATTTATAACCCTCACCAACTACAGTGGCCTCTTGTAGGTGAAGGAAAACAGGAAGATGTCCTCGTGAAGCAGACAACTCGGGTTATCTTCAGTGAATGCTTATCGACGTCTTGTCAAAATTATAGAAATTCCAGATTGACGCAGCGCGGGAATGTACAACCACTTCCGCTTCGTGAACAGGCTTACGAGTCCCATAGACCCCATGTGTGTGAAGAATGACAAAACCCCACATTATAAACTTAGATGTAATAATTTCAATGTCTCCATATTTAGATGACTTATTGCATATTGATAAGGATTGTTTTGAGAAAATGGTAAATAAAATTGATCTAAAAGAACATAAGTGAAATAAAGTTAATACCTCTGATACCGCAGCCCCGTTTCTGCAAATATAAAGTCCGCTGAAGTGCAATATGCTACCAACTTATCATATAAATTCAAGCATATGACAGAACCGTTGAAAATATTAGAAATACATTAGACGTTGAATAACATTTAGCACAATGCTGGCAGAATACAATCTCAAATATCAATAGTAAGGAATGTTGGTCTGTTAAGCTATTTCTATATAGAAATTCATTTATATTGACAGAAGTCGGTATTAGTTAGAGGCTTTTAGTGAAATCATTTCCCGATTAGTGAGAAATGTTAATCAGAAATATTCTACTACCATAGTTCAGAGCAGCACTATTAAAGACAACCACTTCATAGACAAATGTGATGTTACATCTATTCTTTTTAGGTCGATTGTTTATAATCGAGCCATAAAATACGAATGCCAAAATATTTCTGCTACAAGGCCTTTCGGAATCTGAGTTTTATAGAGAATTATTGTATAGGTTCAGGAAACCTGAATTATCGGATCAGTTTAGTAAAATTGCCATACGTTATAAACGAAAGGGGTATAACATTGATGTCATAAAGCAGTCTGCTTGCTTAGAGATTAATCAAATCACGGTTGACGGTTGTTTACTTCTTTAATTGCACACATGTGGGTCGGGGTTCAGACTCTATGATGGCCCCTACTCAAAAACTATGCATTGGATGATCTGGGCCGGAACTTCTTATGTCTGTTTCTCGGCTCACCGGGGTTAAACTGGTGGGTTTCTTTTGCTTCAGTATTCCAGTCGTGTTGTTTTATAACCCAGGGATCTCCAAGCGTCTCAACAAGTTGTTTCCGTTGAGACATCATCTCTGCTTTATTATATAGTGATTAATAGATGAGTCATGGATGTGTTCGAAGACTTCCACCCGAATGGAACAAATATATATTTTTACCACTATCGAAACTGAGGGTGAGGTTTGGATCCCGTAAAGGTAGCTTAAGGCCCCAAAATATTTATTAATGACCGTTCCAAAGTTGTACTTCCTTGACAAGGCGGTTTTTTTTTTTTTATCAATTATGCAAGTTTAAGATATATCAGTTAAGTGTTGTTAACAGAGTTGCCACCTTTCTGCAAAAGAGTTACCAGCTCTGCTTACCTTCTGTGCATTTTATGGCTGCTTAATTCTATTTGTCTGTCTTTCCCTTTGGCGTTGGTGTCTGGATATGGATCTGATTGTATCAGCTCCTGAGTTCACTTATTTACTTTCCTTAAGGTAGTTGTCCACTCTATTATCGTTGACCCATGTAATCAAACCGCGCGTTAAACGAAATCCAGGTAACGGTTATATATAGCAGCACTTTTCTTGTTGCTGTGACATCAGAGTGCTGTGTAAAGAGCTTTATCTGTAAAACCTGGACTAGGACCACTGCAATATAAGCGTAAAATGGAATAACTATGTTCTACAAAGAAAGAATCTTTCAAAGCAAGAAATCAATGAATAAATTAAAAAAAAAAAAAAAAAAAAAGACTCCGGTTTACGAGTTGGATAGAGCATATTATTTCGATACCTCATATGGGGTATACATATCTCAACTTATAAGATTCGCCAGAGCTTCTTCAAATCTTAATGACTTAAACTACCGTTATAAAGCCCTTACTGCCAAACTTCTTAGGCAGGGCTATCGTTATTTTAAACTTCGTAAGGCATTTTCGAAATTTTATCGCAGACACAGTGCCTTGTTAGAAAAATATAGCGTCAGTCTGAAAACACTTCTGCAACATGGTATATCGGAACGCAAATTTTACGGTGACTTAGTGTACAGATTTAGAAAAATTGTAGGTAAATCTAACTTTTTGGGGCAATTTCAGAAAACTTATTAACCGTTATAAAAGAAGTGGCTATAGCCTGGATATTATGCGGCAGACTGCATGCCTAGTTGTCAACCCAATCATTGTTGATGGCTATGCTTCACTCTTTAATTGCACGACGGCGGTTCGGGCTTCAGACTCAATGACGGCCTCTTCGTAAAATTTTAACCAGTGGGTTGGGGCTTGACGATATGTCTTTGACTTGGCCCGCCGTGGTTCAACTATTGGTTTTCATTTACTCTGGCATACAGTAGAATTAGCCATGAGTACTCGTCTTTGTTTATTATAGTGATTAATTTGATTTTTATGTTTTCGCTGAGTTGGGAGCCTTTATGCGAACCGAATTTTTATGTATTTCTGTATTAAGAGTAGCATCGGGACCCAGGGTGAAGTTAGCCTGCTGTAAAAGTGCTTTAAACCCCCAGGTGCTTTGCTCTACCGACCGTTCTAAGGCGGTGGTCCCGGTGTTAATCTTACTCTTTGTTGCTTTGTGGTTTATTCTACGAGACTATTTGTTGTATGTCTTTCCGTCAGTCCTTTTAGTATTGCGATTACCTCGCTTGTGGAAGAGAGAGCTAATCTTAGTGCTTTTCGTACGTTTGTTCGGTTTGTGCTTGTTTAGATTTGTCGGTTTTCTCTTCCTCTTGGGGTCTGGGAAGGGCTGCGGTTTGTGATTGTGGCACTCTCAGGACTTTTCTCTTATCTTTTTTAGCATCGGTACTCAGGGTGAAGTTAGTAGACTGTAAAAATGCTTAATTAAACCCTTCCGTAATTTATACTTTTGACCGTTCTAAGGCGGTGTTGCTCTTACTCTGTGTAGCTTTATAGGGATTAAACATGGTTTTTCAATGCATTAACATTCGCCAACACCTCCCTAGGGACCTTGCGAATGTTAATGCATTGATAAACCATGTTCGATCGCTATTAGTGCATAAAAAACTGAAAACATTTGTTGCATTTCACGTTATTTCTTGCACTATTTTGTTTCGCCTTTTCACCGATATCTCGCGAACGTAATTTCCACGGACTATGCTCGTTCTAGGTCCGGGCAGTACACATCTCGTAACGGCAGCAAATCTGTGGCCCCGGTACGATCATATTGAAAGTTGCGTAGCCGTGTATTAACAGCGCGCGAATTGCGTCGTTAATACACGGCTTTTCGCCGGTTAATGCACGGCTGTTAATAACGTGCGACACTGCTTTTTATGCAATAATGTGGTTTATTGTACGAGGCTGGTTATATTAAGTCCTAGCTTGTGTTTTGTTGTTGTGTTTTTCAGACCTTTTAGCGTTGCGCTTACCTCGCTTGGGGAAGAGAATGGTGGTCTGTGTGCTTTTCGTCGTGCGTTTGTTTTGTTTTGCGCGTGTTGGTTTGTGTCTCTTCTTCATATTGGTGTCAGGTGTTGGCTGCGATTTGTGATTGTGGTTGTGGATTTTTCTTTTTACCGTTTTACTTTGTTTGTTCATGTATAGCAAACTAAATTTTAACACTGCTAACAGCCAAAACCACTTACCAGGCAGAAAGTGGAACAGAAGAAAAGTCATCATCAAAGAATAACACCATCCCGAGCGACAAAATGAAGAACAGACACGGTCATAAGCACTATAACACACGTTATACGCACCTCAACACATCCCACGTAAAAAACTTACGAAGGAAAGGTCACAGTCTTCCCAAGACACAGGCTAAAAGATTAGTTACATGAAATGGCTGCAAAAACAACACTTAGAAGATTAGCAGTACAGCCTTCGGGATTGATTGGGTTCTTCAAATCGTTCTTAATCGTAGTACAATCCGTGTAGGGATTACGTAACTCATAAACAATGGATGAAATGAACACACCGAAGTCAAAGCAGCACCATGGTGAGTACAAACGTAAGTTCAGACACAAATGGGCCACGCAAAGCGAAAATATATCTTCGAGCATGTGCAAATGCACGGTTTTAAATTACGTAGTTCAAAACATGCGCGCAGTCTCACCCGGGCATTTGCTGTCCACTGATACATTCTATAGTGTCCAATGATTCTGTTAGCGGACAGCAAAGGCCCTGATTAGACTGCGCGGATGCACTGGTTCATCTAGGCCTTCGCTTTCCGCATATGCCCGAAGACTCGTTTTCGCATGACACGGCTTAAATAATGAAGAAGTTTAGGACTTGTCACAACCAGACGGTATAGGTAAATAACTATTCAAGCTACCAGCTCCTTTTTCCCTTAGTTAGGTCATCATTTAGCTGCATTAGAAAAAGAATGGAAAAAAATAACCATGCAAACAGGGACCACCAAGAAATAAAAAGAATGAACACAATCAGAACACACTTCTGTATTGTGAAGATCGCAACGAAATCGAGACTCTAATTTTATGTGTTCGTTGTTTCCAAACCTAGGAGAGTTCAGGATGGTCAGTTTGTACACTGTACCTGATATTGGTTGATGTGAATCTAAGTACATGCGTTAATGTCAAACGGATCACCTGATCAGTATTATTTAGAATCAATAAGTTTTGCTGTCTCAACAGACGTTAATGCAAACTGACAAACTATGCTATAATGGCGTAGCAAACTTGTCACATTTATAGTAATTATCCTTGCATTAAAACTTCTGCTAGGCGTTCTTGATAATGATATTATCCACCAGCGGCACCAGCCTAATCAAAGTAACTAAGCAACATGTCATTATTGTCACTGCTATAAGGCAAACATACTTAGAAATTTTGTAATGTCTAAGTAAACTTAAACATAGTACACCGTGCTTAGATACAATGTAGCTGTGTGTGTGTATCGATGGGAACAGGAGACTTTACAAGGAATAAAACTCAAAATAATACCTACCGACAACTAAAAGCCATGTGTACCAATGTAAAATGTAAGGCAACCAGGAAATTCCAAAATGGTATATTGTGGTATCTGTATCAAACTTTACTGCTTGTCATAACCATTGTTGCAGACGCATTAATAATTGATTAAGTTTAAAGACATATTAAAGAAATAAAAAAAAATAATTTGTTCAAAATGCACCCAAGCTTCACTGATTATTTTACTGTACGGAGAAAGATACATGTCGGTAGAATTTCAGAAAGACAACTATCTGTGTAACGGAAGGCTGGGCTGACCACGGCTGAACTTGTGCATCTGTTATGCAAGAAATCCGCAAAACAACAAAGTATCAAAGAGACTCTATGCCTCAAAACCAAAGTCAGACAGGAAGAGACAAAAATAATTTAGGCATACCCAGTAAAGGTCAACTTTATGGAATACATCACAACCGTCGGATAAGTGTTAACTGCAACATATAATACCTAGAAAATAAAACGAAGACTAAAACGACCCTGTTAGAAACATCGGTTCAGTCAGTCATACAGGTCTGAAACTGTAAAGGTGATTGAAAGGGTTTTATGTCCATTTACATTTTTATGTGTATTCAGTCTGCACCCAGGTTCCATAGTCTTGGCCCCGAGGTTATAAAACTATTTTTCATAGCTCAGCTGAGATAATAAATCTCAAATAACTAACAACTGCTATTTCTTTCTTGACAAACATTGGTGAGCACGAACATTTCTCAGCTAATAAATATGAAAATGCCAACTATTGTCGACAGTTTCATATATTTACTAGCACAGAAATTTTCATGCTTAGCCGAGTTGAGCATGAAAACAGTTTTATTACCTCGGTACCTGAAACAGTTCGAGTTACATATAACTGTTCTGTTCTCGTGTGGTTCTCCTAGTTCGTTAGTGGGTCAACACAGAGAACCAAACATTAACTTATTATGACTGTGTTGAAACAAACTTGAGGTAACGCTCTCATACTGAGATCAGAGAAAAGACACCATCAGATAAAACAAGGTCAGTCGAAAAAAGGAGGATCAGTCATCAGCCTTTAAGAAAATAAGTCGGATGATTCTTTCATTAAGTCTTCAGCCCGATCCAAGATCGTGCAATAAAAGAATGTGGCAAAGTTCTGAAACTTGACTGGCTTTGTCACTAATTATGCAGTATATCGCATAACATCTACGCTAATAAATTTTACAAAGTTTATGATGTCGATTGCCTTGTTTGGGAAGTTTAGCACATAAATATCCAATATCCAATAGATAGAAATTTTCTTTATTGCTTCTATTGTTACTTGATACTTACAGCGCCATCCCTGATCAGATACCGCCTTTCGCGTTCTGTTTAAAACAAAAATGTGTGTTTTGTGAAACACAACAGTAATGAATTAAGCCTGTGCTTTGAATGAAATGAAACAAAAATAGAGCCAACAATGTGTTTCTGTGTGTTAGCAGTGCTTTCGTGTCACAATTCTATCGACAGCTTACTAAACGTTATCGAGACAGAAGATTCAACAATTTGTTAATGAGGTCAGTTTATTGTCGACATGCTTTAATATAAAAGGTCGCAGCTTCTTTAATGAGCTACATTAGCGCAATGCTATGCGAACTTAGACAAAACACTTTTAGTATAATATTTGTTTTTATTTGCTTTTGAACTGAAACAACCTATTAAGTTAGCTCAGTAATTTTAATGACTCACTTTCAGTCTCTAATATATTAAGCAGGCTAAAAGTATGGAATTAAAAGGAAGAAAAGAGAAATAAATAGATCTCTCTCTCTCTCTCTCTCTCTCTCTCTCTCTCTCTCTCATCAGAAACAGGCTTAAGTATCTCGTTCTGCACGTCTCTAAGATGCAATTCGACATGATAATACCTTCCTACAGATAAGTATGAAAAAAGCACTGCTATATGTTATTTATTTTGCTTTAAGTATTGGGAATAGCTTCTGGATAACATATTTACCCTGCCTATTCCGACACTTCAAATGCTTACCGCACAAGTGAACAAAACCATATTACTACACTTGTTGATTTGTCGGAATATATAGATCTATGGACCCTGAATACGCGCTGCGTTCGTAGTCTGCATCATTTGCTTAGGCCTGCCTGTCCAAACTCTTATATTAGACACGGTGTACTATTTGCCTTACTTAAAGAACACGACGAAATGAGTCTCAATAAGCTACGATACACCTTTTGTATTATGCTAGAAGAAATATGGTTTCGCGATCATAACTGCACACACATAACTATCAGCTTTTTAGCTATTGTCTCTTGTGTCCATTGTCCAGTTGTTTAGATGACACATCCTTTGATGCAGCTTGGCCATTTTCTCTTATCAAATTTCACAAGTCGGGGACAAAAAAAATGTTCAAACGTCACACTCCTCGGCCAAAAAGACCAACATGTTCATATATAGTTTAAAAGCTTCAAACATCTTCCCTACCAGAATCAAGAACACTTTGAAGCTGAATCGTCGTACTAAGTTCTGCAAAACATTTCAAATTATGATTCTAGGTTGACCTTTGATCTTACCACGGCAAGGTCTGTGAAAATGTTGAAAGGTCATTTTGCATGTTTTGTCAAAGACTTATGGTAGTAATTTACAATAAATGATATTAGTCGCAAAAACCTTTAGTTTCTATAAATATTTATCCCCATCAGTTGTAAGCCCCTGTCCCTGCTCCAAATCTGCATGTATCTGCAGAATCATGAAATGTAAACAATTCTCTAACACCGCTTTGTCAAATTTCAGTATATGCGATGTGGCCAGTTGTGTCAAAAGGGGTTTGAGAGCCTCCTAGATACGATCCGGCTCCATTGATAGAATGCCCACCATACCCAGATAGATGTCGAAAATAATTTACAATTCTTCTTTAATTCTGATATTGTCTATACAACCGTACTACTTTTACTACCTAATAAACTAAAAACAGGAAACAAGGGGTCATGATGCAATGGACTGTTACACCTTATTTGTGTCCAGAAAGATTACAGCCAAGCCCAGTTCAGGTATATCTACTATCAAGCGTCCCAGTAACGGACAGTACCGACTCCTTAACTTGAGCCCAAAATGACAACCAACTACCAGGTATCCCAAGCGAAATGTTTCACTAACTACAGTCGAACCTCGTTATCTCAAACTCGCTTATTTCGAATTACTGCTTATCTCGAAGTGAAAATCTGGTCCCTACAGGTAACAAAATAATGTGGAAAAGAGGAGCAATTTTCCACATTATTATATATATATATTTCTAACTTCAGAAGTCAAATTACATATTCATTTGTTAAATGTGGTTGTTCAATTTATTGTTTAACTCACTCTCTCAACTCTGATATGTCGAGGTACGGATATCTCGAAGTGTTTCAGTGAGTCCCTTGGAATTCGAGATAACGAGAGTCGATTGTATTTATCAGATTTACATGTAAGAGATGAAGACAAGTTTAACGTGATCGTGCTTCGATTCCATTTCAAGAATACACAAAACAGATAGCGTGTCATTGAACAGGCAAATTCATTAGCCTCGAAAATTCGAGTAGCTTAAACATTTAATAGGTTTCATAAGATCAGAAACTATGTCATGTCAAGCTACAAGTGCTCCTAGTACATGCAAATAGTTCACATCCATTTGTTTTTCATGTTGTTTTGCATAGTCAGGTCAAGGTCGTCCTTTATGCTAGAATGTGCCTGGACATTGTAAAGTGCTATTTAAAGCGAATGCTTTCTGCAGATTGTATCGATCAATGCCCACGGCTAAAATGTTCTTCAATACCTGCGCTCGCAGGGTCACGGAAACTCATTAATGAAACACTAGGTAGATGTAAGACTTAGTGTCTATTATCAACTCTTAAGCGCTAATCACAACTACAGCAGATGACACTTTGAAATTTTAAAAAATACAGCTTGATTCTTCATTCTTCATGTGAATCGTCTGACGATTCACATAAAATGTCATGTCTTATTTTCTAAAAAATAATCAATTTTAGAATATCGTCTGCTACAAATCAGCTTAGAGCTTAACTGGTTAATACAATTTTGAACACAGTTGCAGCATTTAGTTTTTCAGAGCCAACAAAGTTTGACATTTCTTGTGAATTGTCTGCCTGCCTAGCAGACAACTAATATTAAATGTCAAGGTTTTACTTTCTTCTGGTTAAAAATATAACAAATTCAATTTTAGAATGTCATCTGCTACAAACTTGCTTAGCGCTTTGAGGATTAAAATCGACTCAATTAACTAATGTTCCCAGGTAACACATTCACTGTGATTAAGAATATTGTAAAACTGAAATACAAATTAATAGTTTTTTATCTCGCGACAGACAAAAAAAGCTGAAAGTCAAGTGTCTGAATCAATTTCTAATGGAAAATTCATAAGTCTGTGTAAAGACAGTTTGCAAGTAGTTTTATTATGCCCCCAACTTTCAGAATTTTTGAGGGGTGCATATTTGGTTGGTCTTGTCCGTCTGTGCGTTACACCTTTAGGTGCTCCTGAAACTAGAAAATAGCTTATGCTAGGAACTTTATACGTGGCATGAGCACAAAATAAGCAATTTAAGCAAAAATAAGTATTTGTTCCTATTATGCCAGATTGATGCCCGTTTTTCGACTGTAATCTATTATATTCTATTTTAATCCTAAATATTGCCATTATTATAGCAATAGCAAAACCTTGTCAACGCGATATCTAGAGAACTGCTTCAGCTACGATTCATATACTTGACATACGATTTAGAATCAGTCTGTAGACGACCTGATTGACTTTTGACAGAAAACATGAGTTATGCCCATTTTCAGACTTTGTTTACAATAGGAAAAAAACTTGTCAAAACGATGTCTAGAGAACCGCTTGAGCTTGATATTTTGTACACTGTTTTTGATCAATGTTTTGGTGATCTTATTAATTTTTGAGCGAAATTCGTAAAAAACATGTCAGATTTATAGCCCTTTTGTCTTTGCTCGTATAACAACGGGAAGCCGTTGTCAACATGATATCTAGAAAACATGAGCTAGGATTCTAATATTTGGCAGACTGCAGCAGATGAATCAGATCAGTGTGCAGACGACATGATTAACTTGAATGAATTCCGTGAAGTATTGACAGAGTTATGAGGACTTTCCTGTTATATCGATAGGAAACCTTTGTCAACACGATAGCTAGAGAACTGCCTGTGCTGGAATCCTGAAATTTGCAAATATGGCAGAGTTACGCCCTTTCGACTTTGCCTGTATGACAATGGGAAAACGTTGTTATCACGATATCTAGAATACTCTATTAGCTAGTATTCTGATATTTGGCAGACTGCAACAGATGAATCAGATCAGTGTGCAGACGACATGTTTAACTTGAATGAATTTCGTGAAGTAT
The DNA here is from genome assembly GCA_964016985.1 of Anodontia alba. NCBI lineage: Eukaryota > Metazoa > Mollusca > Bivalvia > Lucinida > Lucinidae > Anodontia > Anodontia alba. The sequence goes on from OZ024821.1 coordinate 29,123,712, forward strand.
CGACAGAGTTATGAGGACTTTCCTGTTATATCAATAGGAAACCTTCGTCAACACGATATCTAAAGAACTGCCTGTGCTGGAACCCTGATATTATGCATACTATTTAAGGTCTATGTTTAGATGACATAAGTTTTGGGCGAAATTTGCAAAAAAAAAAAAAAAAAAAAAAAAAAAAAAAAATGGCAGAGTTACGCTCCTTTCGACTTTGCCTGTATAACAATGGGAAAACGTTGTCATCACGATATCTAGAAAACACTATTAGCTAGTATTCTGATATTCAGCATACAGTTTAGGACCAGTGTGCAGACGACCTGATTGATTAACGTTTAAGCTAAATCCGTAAACTATTGATGGAGTTATGCAGACTTTGCTATAATAACAATAGGTAAACCTTGTCAACACCATTTTTAGAGTTTTGCATACGTTTTAGGATCAATGTTCAGATGACCTAATTAAGTTTTGCGCAAAATCTGTACCGCTTGAGCTAGGATTCTTATATTTGGCATTCAGTTTAGAATCAGTGTGTAAACAACCTCATTAACTTACGAACTCCGTAAAATACGAGGGTGAGTCAATAAGTAACCAGCCTATCCCATTTTCGATGAACCGAGACGGTCATGATGTTCATGCTTTGTTTCAATATATGTTTTATACATGGGTACAAAATTACACACGTATCGAGTCATTCTTTAATAAGATATTGAATGTCAAACATGGCTAGTGATGCAAAGGTATGCTTTTCATCTAAAGTTGAGTACCGTGCTGTAATTCGGTACTAGTATTTAAAAGGTAAAACAGGCAAGGAAATACACGGCGAGTTAGCCGATGTTTATGAGTCTTCTGCACCATCTTATGCTTAGGTTAAATTCTGGGTAGGGGAATTCAAACGCGGTAGATAGTCTTTAGAAGATGAAGCCAGGTCTGGACGCCCACTGGATGCCACCGACGAAGAAATGTGTAGGATCTGGTATACTCTGATAGGCGAATTCAGGTGGTAGAAATAGCGCAGGCATTAGACATTTCACATGGTAGCGTTTCAACAACCTTACATGATCGTTTAGGTATGCGCAAGCTAACAGCTCGTTGGGTCCCCAAATCCCTTAGCGATGAGCAAATGGCAACCAGAGCATCAGTATGCAGCGCCTTGTTGAAGCTTTTTAGGTCAAAGATGATTTTTGTTTGCGTCTGGTGACTACAGATGAGACTTGGGTTCATTATTATGAGCCAGAGAATAAAGCTCGGAGTCGTCAGTGGGTAGCGCCTGGGTCCCCGAGGCCAAAGAAGTTCAAGACGCAATCATCTGCTGGCAAGGTGATGGCCACAGTATTTTGGGACGCAAAAGGCGTTATTATGTTAGACTTTTTACCCAAAAGAAGTACAATAACTGGAGTATACTATTCAAACTTGTTAGAGCAGCTGAGAACCGCCATCCGTGAAAAACGCCGATGTAAACTCTCTAAAGATGTTTTGCTCCAACAGGACAACGCGAGAGTCCACACTTGCAAAGTTGCAATGGATGCTGTAGAGCGAAACGGGTATAAATTAATACCACATCCTGCCTATTCGCCTGACCTAGCTCCTAGCGACTTCTTCCTATTCCCAAACTTGAAAAAGGATATCCGTTGACTTATTTTCGGTCTGATAAAGAAGTCGTGACGGCAGTTGATGAGTGGTTCAATGGAAAGGACCCTGATTTTTTCAATTCTGGGCTGATGGCACTTGAACACCGTTGGTTTAAGTGCATCACACTAGACGGATTTTTACATCGGATCTCAACCGGAAATAAGTTAGACTGGTTACTTATTGACTCACCCTCGTATTATGCCCTTTTCGGACTTTGCTACTATAACAGTAGGAATACCTTGTCAACACAATATCTAGAGAACCGCTTGAGCTAGGATCCTGATATTTGCTTATTGTTTAGGGTCAATGTTTATAGACCTGATTAACATTTAAGCAAAATAAAAAAGACAAAGAAAGAAAAAATGACAGAGTTATGCCCTATTCGACTTCGGTTATATAACAATAGGAATACGTTGTCATAACGATATCTAGAAAACTCCATTAGCTAGGATTCTGATATTTGGCATACAGTTTAGGATCAATGTGTAGACTATTACGAAAACACACCTATTCATATATATTGAAAATTTTAGATTCAAAAAAGGAATGTTTTCAGATAAAAAATTCTGATATGTTTTTCATATTTCTGCCCAAAACATAGATTGTGGGTACACGTTAGAATCGCCTCGGCGAGGTGGTTCTAACGAGTACCCACAATCTGTGTTTTAAAGCAGAAATGAAAAATAAAGTATACCCATGTCAACCCCAGTTTTACTGTATAAAACTGGAGTTTAAGGGGGTCAAAATTATATAGGTATGTTTTCGTGATGCGACCTGATTAGCTTTTGAGCGAATTCCATGAGATTGATGGTTATGTGGACATAGTATATAGTGCATAGTGTTGTACAAACACATTTTCCAGTTTAAGTTGGCTTCAAGATACTTCTGCCGGAATGTCTATCGAAAACGCATTTTATGGCCACTAAGTCCAAACATTACATAGCTTTTGTTGATAATACCGATTTCTCGTGAAGAAAACAAAACAAAATTATCAATCGTTACAAAAGTATGTTACAACATTTAGTTTATGCAGCAAATTGCATGCATAGCTTTTACCCAGTCAGGGCTGATAATTGTGTTTCGCTGGGCCATTCATCGTACGACGGTGAGTGGGTTATCAGACAGAATGACGGCTTCTTCCTCAATCTGCTTCAGACGTTTGGCACCTGAGTATATCTGTCTGTGGTCGGACCCATCGTTATCCAACTTACAGTTTTTCTTTTGCTCTGGTTTCAAATTGCCATTAAGCCTTCTAATCGTTTCATCGAAGTTTTTTTTTGAAGAAAATGACAATGCACGAACCAACATATATTTGTAATTTAGAACTGCATCAGCGAGTAAAACTAGTTTAAGCCTGCATTATTGCATAAAAAAAGACTATAGCACTTTATTAACAGCCGTGCATTAACCGGCGAAAAACCGTGTATTAACAAGGCAATTCACGCGCTGTTAATGCACGGCTACGCAACTTTCAATATGATCGTACCGGGGCCATAGATTACAAGATGTATACTGTCCGGCTCTAGAACGATCAAAGTCAGTGGAAATTACGTTCGCGAGGCATCGGTGAAAAGGCAAAACAAAATAGTGCAAGAAATAACGCGAAATGTAGCAAATGTTTTCAGTTTTTATGCAATAATAGCGATTGAACATGGTTTTTCAATGCATTAAAATTCGCAAGGTCCCTTGGGAGGTGTTGACAACCGCGGCCTTTAGCCGCGGTTTTCAACACTTTTCAAGGGACCTGGCGAATGTTAATGCATGAAAAACCATGTTTGATCCCTATAGTAATATTTCTCCTGGCTGTCCCAAAGCGATTCCTCTGTTGCAGTCTTTTCTGTTTGTATCTGTGTAGTTGTGTCATGTCATTGTTCCTCATCTCCTCTTCCTTTGGAGGCCCGTAAGGCTTTACTTTGTGATTGTGGCCTTTGCTGGAGAGCTTTCTATAATATGTACATTTCCACAGTTTGCAAAACAACAAATATGTACACAGACGCATGTGCTATTTTCTTTTAGCACAGATAAAACATTATATTCTTGTTTAATAATGCTTTATACCAGACTCTACAAACGAGCCAAGCTTCATGAGAGAAGTATTTGGGACTTATGCGGTGGCTAAAATATAACCTTTTTTATCCCAGGGCCTCAAAATGGGCACTTCCATACTTGCATTTGGATACGGCCGGCCTCGGTGACTCAGTAGGATGCGTGTTCGACTGGTGATCCGGAAGTTCCATTCTTTCGTGGAGATTGATCATGATATATTTTTACGGTCATTCTCTCCCTTCCGCTAAGTCAGGAAGGGCAGTTGTCAGTTTCCGGCGAAAGAATGTGCACAATACTGTTTAACCGCTAAGAGGACTAAGCCTGCACAATAAAAGGATGGTTAGGTAAACTGACTGCGCTCGACATTACCCCCAATGGGTTGTATAAGCCGTAAAAACTCAACACAAACAAACAAACATTTAGAAACGTTTACTGTTGAAAATAGGGATGTAATAAGTAAACTCAAAATGTCAAATCATGCTACCTAGGTCAATATTGACGGGTTTTAATGATGTTTGGAACAGTGGAACGTATTATATTATCGGAAACAAACAAAGAAAGTCATCTTTTGGCATTATTGAATATTGTATGCGCATGTTCACGAGGTTTAATATTGGAACACCGCTTTTCATTTTCTTTTATTTTGTTTCTTTCTTAAGCTATGAAACAGAGGCCATGAATGGATTAAATATTTGTGAAACTGGACAATTTTGAATTCCAAACGAGATTATTTTCACTTGCCCGAGAACCGCCACCATTAAATCCCGGCAAATCGTAGGAGCGAGTAATGACGAAGTGCTTGTATATGGAAACGTGCCTCGAACCCGCTAGCCAAACAGCCGACATAAATAATTGTTCGATATATTTCTACAGTAATTGTAACGAGTAAGATTACTAAGCAAGCCTTCCACAACTTTACAGGGCCCCTCAGTTTACCGTCAAAATAAACAACTCTCTCAGGCCTACCTAAATATACCAAAGAAGGAAAGTCATGACCAATAGCGAAGGCTGCTTTTTACCTAGAAAACCATCACGAAAACACGCCTATATAATGTTGACCCCCTTAAACCCCACTTTTATATAGTAAAACTGGGGTTTACAGGGGTATACATTATTTTTCTTATTTCTGCTCAAAACATAGATTGTGGGTACTCGTTAGAACCGCCTCGTCGAGGCGGTTCTAACGGGTACTCACAATCAATGTTTTGTGCAGAAATATGAAAAATATCAGAATTTTTTATCTGAAAATTTTCATTTTTTGGTGGTAAAATAGTCAATATAGTTGAATAGGCGTGTTTTCGTAATGCTGGTATATACATGTAAATGTCGTCCATAAATTTAAAAAGTGTTTGATTCGAGCTAATCGAAACTGTCGTTACAGTTATTTGTATAAGTCTGTCACCAAAGGACAGTATAATTAAAATGTAACGAATACGATTACAAAGACGCCTTGGGGTGTTCAGGCGCACCGTAGTTTAAAATCGGGCAAGATGCAATTTTAGTAATCTGAGTGCATAGACAGCCTGGAATAGTGGCAGTTATATAAGAAATGCGCCATACGGTGTCGTACAGCCTTGAGTGAAGTCGGTGACATAAAAAGTAGTCTTGCGGGTGTCCTAGGTGTTCATTTAGGGTCAGATGCAACGTCAATAAGCTGAGTGTACAGTCTGGAGGAAAGGCGGTCACATTAAAAGGTTGTCCTCTGGGTAGTCGGATACCGTGGGGTGTTTAGGCCCACCATAGTTTTGGTAAAGTCCGATCTCATCCATTCTGAGTCTGGAGTAAAGGCGTGTAAACAAACGGCTGTCCTTGGGTGCCGCAAGATTGAGATGTTTAGGCGAACCAATTGAGTATCCCGTCTTATCTCATCTAAGACACAAGTGGAAACGTTAATCTGTGTAGTTGCATTCCTTGCTCAGGATCTTTAACCAAACTATCGTAATATAGTCATCATTATTGCATAAAAAGCAGTGCCGCACGTTTTTAACAGCCGTGCATTAACCGGCGAAAACCCGTGTATTAACAAGGCAAATCACGCGCTGTTAATGTACGGCTACGCAACTTTCAATATGATCGTACCGGGGCCACAGATTTGCTGCCGTTACGAGATGTGTACTGTCCGGCCCTAGAACGAGCATAGTCAGTGGAAATTACGTTCGCGAGACATCGGTGAAAAGGCGAAACAAAATAGTGCAAGAAATAACGCGAAATGTAGCGAATGTTTTTTCAGTTTTTATGCAATAATAGCGATTGAACATGGTTTGATCCCTATATTGAGACGATTACTAATCATACCTAGCTGACTGTGCTATATACTTACAATAATGGTTTTGAAAATCTATGTCTTATTGATGTCTTGATAGATTTATTTGATACTTAGAGTGATGTTAGATACTGTCATATTTTTAGTGTAAACCTGACCCCCGCTCTGTGACCTTGAGATCACGGCCTTAGAATAAAATGGGCTATATATGTAGCAGGTGTTCAGGCTACTATCCTGCCCTGCGACAGATCTTGTTATTAAGTTCATCTTTCTTAACTTCTTACGCAGAAATTAATTACATGCTATTCAATGGCAGTGAGGAAAGCAGACGTATTCCAGCAGAGAGAACCTGTTTTCAAATCCAGTGGTACCCAGTATGTCTACCGGAGATCCAGCGTAGAGAACCAGTGTCCAAATCAAACGGTGTCAGGGGTATCTACACGGAAAATTGCTATTTCAGAATGGTAATCTGCGTTTAGCCTCGGTTTGAGTGCCATTTTGGTTTGAGGATGTAAAATGAAATAGGCAAGCCAGTATTTATTGTTGATTTGAAATTCTCGTCTGTAACATTTCCGCCACCGCAATTCTCATCACGAAAACATCCCTATATAATGTTTCCCCCCTTAAACCTCACTTTTATATAGTAAAACTGGGGTTTACAGGGGTATATATTATTTTTGTTATTTCTGCTCAAAAACATAGATTGTGGGTACTTGTTTGAACCGCCTCGCCGAGGCGTTCTAACAAGTACCCACAATCTATGTTTGGAGCAGAAATATGAAAAATATCAATTTTTTATCTGAAAAATTGCCATTTTTTAGTGGTAAAATATTCAGTGTATTTGAATAGGCGTGTTTTCGTAATGCTTTATCCAATATTCTTCAGGTGTATACAGAATGATTTCTGACAGAGGTTCCATTCAAACAAATTACCGTCCTTCCTCTACATATTCGGACAGACAGGCCTGAACAAACAGTGTAGCCCCAGGTTAGACGCCACAGAACGCGGCGTCTGATGAGGATCTGCATTGGTTACCCCTTATCCAGCAATTTCACCCATATTCACAGGTATTTGGGAATTGTTAAAAAGAAGATTAAGGTGAAACGTAAGGGTAGTGAATATTTAGGGTAGATACGGTATCCCAAATTTATCAATTTATCCAAAATTTTCCATGAAAATGAAATCTTGTGTCAAAAGGGGGTTCGATTTAACCCCCTCCCTACGCACGCCCACTCCCCCGAACTCCCTCTGAATCATCCCCCGTTTTTCCTTAAAACCATTTGTCCTGCAAAGTTGACATTCTAAATGGTAGAAATCAATATATTAACATATAGAAATACAAATGCATATCATCATCCTGAATGTTAGATCTAAATACTTCCCTAATGAGTTTTTCCATGCATTTAGCATTGTATCATTTCCGATATCTGATAAATGTTCGTCAGTTGTCCTGAAAGCTCCATTTCTCTCAGAATGTATTAATATCCCCAGCCAGTGAAAGACGTTGAGCGACACGAACTACACTCGCGGATATACTCTATTTACCCTAAGTATTCTGACAGCTCAACTCCTTACCATACTTGTTCTAAAATTTGAACAAGTACAATTTACTACCCGATGTTGCGTCTACAAATTGCTGGATGAGTGGCAAACAGTGTAGACCCTGATGAGATGCCGCATATTGCGGCGTCTCATCTGGGTCAACACTGTTTGCTCATGCCTGTCTGTCCGAATACATACGGTGAATATGTTACATTGAACGGTTGTTACAACAACTTGCATTTCATTGCAATCCTAAGTTTAACCCTTAAAGCGCAAGTTAAAACTGGAGCAGACGACATTTTCTCTGAACACAAAAATACATGTATAGAATGTCGTCTGATACAAATTTTGCTTGGCAGCTTCAGGACTGATACCTATATCGCAACCGTCCACGCTAAGATAGCCTTGCCTACATTCGAAGCTATGATCAAACTTCCTGGCATACATGTAAGGGCTGTCAAGAGATATGCGATGTCGTCTGCTCTAAATCGATAACCGTTTTACCCTAAGTATTCGAAGGAGGCTTCAACTCCTTACAATACTTGCCATGAAATGTTGAAATACGTCCACCTTTCTATACGTTTGAATGTGTAAAATTACTCGAAGATTGACTGACAGTAAAGACCCGGGCCAGAGGCCGCATACTGAGATACCAGGTCTCAGGCTCTACTGTTTGATAAGGTTTGCATCATGAAAACATACCTATATAATTTTGACCCCCTTAAACCCCACTTTTATACCGTAAAACTGGGGTTTACAGGGGTATACATTATTTTTCTTTTTTCTGCTCAAAAACATAGATTAGGTGTACTCGTTAGAACCGCCTCGGGCGAGGCGGTTCTAACGAGTACCCACAATCTATGTTTTGAGCAGAAATATGCAAAAATATCAGAATTTTTATCTGAAAAATTTCATTTTTGGTGGTAAAATTTTCAGTACATTTGAATAGACGTGTTTTCGTAATATCAGTCGGAATATTTAGGGTAAAAACAGTACTAAGAAAATTAGAAGTGAAAATACCCAGGAAATGCCACACTCACGAAGCCCTACCCTCCCGAGGCATCCAAAAAAGGTGAGAAAAAGAAGCATGACAAAACAATCTGCACACAGAAAACCACCGCCGAACGAACAAATAAGAACTGCAAAAGAGAAAGCGCCGTCTTCTACGGTCAGTAGACATCACGAAATTATGCCTATATAATTTTGACCCCCTTTACCCCAACTTTTATACAGTAAAACTGGGGTTTACAGAGGTACACATTATTTTTTATTTCTTCGCACAAACATAGAGTGTGTGTGCTCGTGTGTGTGCCTCGGCGAGGCGGTTCTAACGAGTACTCACAGTCTATGTTTTGAGCAGAAATACGACAAAAAAATATTAGAGTATTTTATCTGAAAATTTTCAGTATTGGAGGTGAAATTTTCTATATATTTAAATAGGCGTGTTTTCCTAATGAAGAGTTGGATGTGGGGCGTAAACAAGTTTTTCTCGCGCGAAATCTCATCCTTACCTTCTAATGCAGCTCCAAACGTTCAATATTACAAGAAGAAAGAGATCCTGTAAATACCCGAGTCAGTGACTGACCATCTTACAAATGTACATGTAGTGGATGATCGTAACCTCGGCTTATGGCTTCTGTCAGCCAGCCGGCATTTTATTTTTGAAGACTTCTTGTCAGACCACATCTTGCGATGACGACCAGATGCTTTTAGCAGTGGGGTACAACTTCGAGTTTAATAATAATAATAATAAAACATATAACACACTCCTTTATTGAACATGGATCTATCGAAATACTAAGGCAGAAGATTTCACTGCGCATTAACCCATTTTAGCCGTGAAAACCCTAAATGGGTAATTGGAAAACAGTGCTGACCCGGATCAGGCGCCAAAGAACGTGGCGTCTGATCAGGGTCTTCACTATTTGCAAATAGTTTAGCCATTTTTATCAAGGAATATTTAAATCACATAGCCTGACACAACTTGAGTTGAAATTCGGCTCTTCGACTATACATCACGAAAACATACCTACATGTATATAATTTTGATCCCCTTAAACCCCACTTTTATATAGTAAAACACGGATTTAAAGGGGTATACATTAGTTTTCTTATTTCTACTCCAAAACATGGATTGCGGGTACTCGTTAGAACCGCCTCGTCGAGGCGGTTCTAACGAGTACCCGCCATCTATGTTTTGAGCAGAAATGTAAAAAATATCAGAATTTTTTATCTGAAAAGTTTCATTTTTTGGTGGTAAAAATTTCAGTATATTAGAATAGGCATGTTTTCATAATGATAACCCTAAATGGGTAATTGGAAAACAGTGCAGACTCGGATCAGACGCCAAACAACGTGACGTCTGATCAGGGTCTCCACTATTTGCAAATAGTTTAGCCATTTTTTTCTGTAGGAATATTTAAATCACATAGCCTGACATACCTTAAACTGAAATTCGACTCTTCAAATATATAGTTGATGTTCTGTTCTGATATTCATTGTCAGTCTGCATGAAGGCCAGGTGATGAAACTTCACCTCATTACGAAAACACGCCTATTCAAATACACTGAAAATTTTACCACCAAAAAAAAATGAAAATTTTCAGATAAAAAATTCTGAAAAGATAGATTGTTGGTACTCGTTAGAACCGCCTCGTCGAGGCGGTTCTAACGAGTACCAACAATATATCTTTTGAGCAGAAATAAGAAAAATAATGTATACCCCCTGTAAACCCCAGTTTTACTATACAAAAGTAGGGTGAAAATTATATAGGTCCGTTTTCGTGATGTGCTATATTTTTTTCCAGTTTTCAGGAGAGACAATATTTATAACTTCCTGGATGCATCCTCAAAATCAACCCCCTTCTGAAAAGGGGTAGACTCTTGGAGGGAGCATATTTGTTGTCATTTAAAAATAGACCCCTTTTCACAGAGGAGACAAAACAAACTTACTGAAAGTCTATCTAGTATAGCCACACGGACGCTTCAGAACAGGTTCAGAATGTCCGGTATTATACTGACACTCTCTTTAGTAATTTTATTCTAAAGTATTGTAGTTCTAATGACGAAGTTTACCATATGTCATCTTGTTTTATTATTTATTTATTAATTATGACTCTTACATGTAACTATCACCGAACTGTATCAGAATAAGAATACCTAATATTAGACAGTTTTCGGAACCTCTTCAGGAATTTTCGAAAAATTATCATTACGAAAACATGCCTATTCAAAACACTGAAAATTTTACCACCAGAAAATGAAAATTCGAGTTAAAAAAATCTAATATTTTTCATATTTCTGCTCAAAACGTAGATTGTGGGTACTCGTTAGAACTGCCTCGTCGAGGCGGTTATAACGGGTACTCACAATCTATGTTTTGAGCAGAAATAAGAAAAACAATGTACATGTATATCCCTGTAAACCCCAGTTTTACTATATAAAAGTGGGGTTTAAGGGGGTCAAAATTATATAGGCATGTTTTTGTGATGTGAGGAACACTGATGAGGCCTGATTGACCGAATCTAGCTAGTCTGGCCAAGACAACTTGACAATTCATCTGTCGTGAGTTTTGTGAGTGTATTCATTGGTCTTAGTGGCCATTCCTTTTAAAATTTATTTACCATATTGATGAATAGCGAATATGAAGCAGTATAGACAGATAATTGTTTACTGACCATTGCGTCAAACGGGGAATACTGCAATTTCAATTCTATACATGGCAATTCCATGCTATGTCGTGGTCAGTAAACATCCATTGATTTGTAGTGCAAGATCCGAACCACAGACATTGTAAACAGCCGTTTGAGTCGCAACGTGTGAAAACGTATCTTCTGATATGTGCTTCCCAATGAAGTATCAAATATGTGCGAGCTTCCACGCAGCCTGATCAGAGCATTCTCTGTCCGAACGAAGAAACACTGCATCCTCTGCTATCCAAAATGCGCTCGCTGAAGAGTCTGATCAGACTGCGCGAATGCGCAGGCTGATCTGAATCCTCGCTGGGCGCATATGTCCGAAGGTACGTTTTCTGACGTTGCAGATCTTTTGTGTGGATACAGACGGATAAATCAATTTAATAATTTAGCGCACCACAATCCCTACAAAATGGCATGTGCGCCAAGCAAAAACTCAAAACAGCCTGCGCACTCTCCCAATCCGACCAGAGTCTTCGCTGTCCGCATGAAGAAAGCTTTGGTCCTTAGCTACCCATTCAGCACACAGCAAAGACGCTGATCAGACTGGGTGGATGCCCAGGCTGATCTGAGTCTTCACTGGGCGCACATGCCATTTGGGTGGTTTTGTCATGCACTGACTCAATTACCATATTTATCTTAAATATCGGGACATTTAACTCCTAACAATACTTACCTTAATGTTTGAACAACTCCATGCTTTTACTGTTGATGAGTCTAAAACAACAAGGTGGACCCTAATCAGAGACTTAACTGGGTCTACACTGCGTGCTCAGGTCTGTCTGTCTGTCCAATAACTTAGCGTACATATAGTAGACAAAAATATAGTTGATAGCATTGCATCTGTTCTTTAGAATCAAACAACTCATTGATCATCAGTTTTGTCTGGATACGACGTTCGCTACCGTGTTTATTCCATTTTAGTCTGAAAACCCTACATGTAACACGGTAGTTGGCAAACAGTGTAGCCCCAGATCAGACGCCGCAACATGCGGCGTCTGATCAGGTCTCCACTGTTTGCTTATAGTTTAGCCAGTTTTCTCCTGGAAAATCTCAATCATATAGCCTGAAATATCTAAAAATTGAAATTGGACTCTTCCTATATACAGTGTAGGGGAGTTTATTCAGTCAAAAATGAGTTATAATTAATACCAATTGATCATCGTTTTGTCTGGATAAAACATTCTTTCCCTTGTTTTTTAGGAATATGCCGAATGATTTATAATATTTCTAATAAGACAGGGAGTGCAACCTAAGAAAAATGCACATGTAGCAATCGCGGGCTTTCTTCGTCCACCTTCGGTAATTCACTTAATTCACGGAAAATATTTGGATTCATTTAATTCCTTAACAGGCACCTGTCCTTAAGAACAAGTATATTTCACTAGCTGAAGACGTGTTTAAAATCTGCTGTATTAGTGTCAAACAGTGTAAAACTAATACCGCGTTCTAAGTCAAAGCGCATAGATCTTGCCGACGAGAACTTGTACTAGCAGACACGAATCACGTCCCGTAAATGATCAAGTTGTACATGTATCACGGAGATGTTCCATTATAATACAATTTGACCAAGTTCCGTTGTACAGTTGACCTTTAGAGTTATAAAAAAAAAACAGGTTTTAAAGTAACTTGTTCTATGAGTATGTCATTGCATCAGCCATTTTAACCAAAGATATGATGTCCACATGTTCATCAATTGATGAAGATGTGGACGTCATTTCTTTGGTTAAAAATGGCTTATCCAGGGTTATAGCAAGGAAGTATACATTTTACATAGGCGTGGTAATGTAATGATAAACTTACAAATGATGCGCACGAAAAAAGGCTCTTTTACAATTTGCGAACAATGTATATCCAGATCAGCATGCGCATCCGTGCCTCGGGTCACCGGACAAGGTTATAGTTTTACGTATATGTGTGCATAGTTATATAAAAATAAATTAACGCATCTGAAAAAGCATCTTTACCTCAGTAGAGTCAGTGTTTTCCTGCTGATCTTGCGGCTGTGGATTTGAACGTTGCTTTAAACGAATGTTTTTTTCTGATGATTACGAAGCCTTATCTCGCAGAGGCATCTTCACATGAACAACTTAAGCCTTGTCTGATGAACTCGGATATAGCCTGCCTTCACAAACAGCTTTGATCCAGATCAGTTGAGTGAAGAAACCAACTGATCTTGATCTGCACTGTTTGTCATTAAGTATGTGAATTTGTATCAACAACCTGGATCACGTAATCTGATTGGCTGAAATATATACATTGTAAGTGGGAATGGCATCTTAATATATTCAGTACGGCAAGGGTTAAACTTGAGACCAAAGTGACTTAAATATCACTGCTGGACGCTAAAACGCCCAACTAACAGGACGATACGTATGTGGTTATTGTCTGAACTACATTTGTTTTCAGTATCCAAAATAATAATACCTGGGCATGGGCACAACATATTCTTCAAGAGTGCATGTGCACCTAGCTAAAAGTCTCATCAGCCTGCGTATCCATAAAGGCTAATCAGAATCTTCTGTTCTGTGCGCTTGAAGACGTTTTGGATCCTTGGCTACCAACAGAGTGCCCTGCGATGACGACGATACGTCAGTAGCAATAATCGATTTCTAATGCGAAAGAAAATGCAACGCATTCTTATCTACTTACAGTTAGATTTATAAATTGACATTGTCGTAATCAGATATAACATCTTACAAACATTGTCTGTCGCCACTGAATATATATATGGCGAAACGCGTCTGGTAAAAACTTTAAAATAAACTATGTGTAACATGTGAAGTCATTATTCTGTTAATGTAGATTTCACATCTTGTGACCTTTTCATATACTTTTTCATATACATATATATACATGTATATATATATATGTATATATACAAGTATTTTATGTAAGTACAGAATGCACCGAGTTGATTTTGCAGCAAAACCATCTAGAACAAAGAATTTGCTACAACAGGAACATCCAGTATTCTTAAAGAAATACAAAATTAACGCTTCCAAAGATAGCAAATTCTTCAGTTGAGAGCAAAGCTTTTTCAGAAGAAAAGCAAAATGGCTCTTACAGTGTTGTTTCCACTAAGTTTATCCATCTCATTTAAGGCCTAAAATACAATGTTTAGGACTGCATTTTATTGTTAAAAGCATTGCACACGTTATAGTCTGAACTGATTCTATACTGCATGAAACCGTTATATTGGAACGCCACTCATTAATGGATTAATTCGACAGGGACACAACATATCCTACAAGATTGCATGTACGCCCAGCGAGGATTCACATCGCGAAAACACGCCTATATAATATTGACCCCCTTAAACCCCACTTTTATATAGTAAAAGTGGAGGGGGGGGGGGGTGTGTTACGGGGACATACATTATTTTTCTTATTTTGCTAAAAGAAACCATAGCTTGTGGGTACTCTTTTAACCACATCGCCGAGGTGGTCCTAACGAGTACCCACAAGCTATGTTTTGAGCAGAAATATGAAAACATCAGAATTTTTTATCTGAAAATTTTCCTTTTTTTGGTTGTAAATTTTTCAATATAACCCCACTTTTATATAGTAAAACGGGTTTACAGGGTATACATTATTTTCTTATTTTGCTAAAAACATAGAGTGTGGGTACTCGTTAGAACCGCCTTATCGAGGCGGTTCTAACGCGTACCCACAATTTATGTTTTGAGCATAAATATGAAAAATATCAGAATTTTTTATTTGAAAATTTTCCTTTTTTGGTTGTAAAATTTTCAATATATTTGAACAGGCGTGTTTTCGTAATGAGTTCCGCCTGCACAATCGCGCGGGCTGATCAGTCTTCGCTTTCCGCCTGACGACACTTTGGATTATTAGCTACCAACAGAGTACCATGCAAAGGTTTTGATTAGCCTGAGCGGATGCGCAGGCTCACCTTCGTCTTCGCTTTGAGCAATATTGTTAGAAAAGCTGTGCCCCGGCTCAGTTTTCAAACATCTTGCTTTAACCTACAATTCTGAGTTTCAGTTTTCTAATTAAAGGCAGAAATGTAGTTTCAAATGGTACACACGTGAAAAATATAGAGGAGATAATGGAAGATGTACTGTGCTAATTAGATCGAAAAATTGATAAGTATGATGGCTCTCATTTATTGCCTATAATCTCTCTGTCTTTAGTATGTCATGTTTCAATGACGTCAGCATGCATCGCATAAGTGTTGTTCTTGTACTACATTGTATTTCTATATATGGAATCCATTTGGTTCTATATTTGTTTCAATTACGGATTAATGGGCTAGAATCAAACAGATTGTAATTGCTTATTCACGGGAAGCGATATTTCCAGTGATAGGAATACATATCGGTGCAATAAAAAGGAAATAAATCAAAGAGAATGTGTACACTTTCAGGGGAAAAGAATTCTGTTACATGCATTATTGTTTTGGCGTCCTTCTAATAAGTGATCTAATATGAACGGACAGTTTTATTCTCCTTCGGTCCAAATTCTTTCCGATAGAGTAGACTCCTTGGCTTTGAGTGCAGGGAAGCAAACAGGAAGCTACAAAAGATGCATTCCTTGTAAAAAATGGCAGAAAATGCACAATTTCAAGTGTGTCTATTTCTCTTGAACCTAGATTTCCGTACGAAGTCAACATGCTTATGTTTCGGCGCCAGGTGCATTCAGAAATTGTAAAAGCCCCATTGCGGTAAGATGAAGCTCATTAAGACATAGTTATGCAGTATAAATGTTTGATAGAAAGAACAAACGAATTGAAAAGCTGATTAAAAAAGGAGCCCGGAAAATCTGCCTCTTAATAAAAAAAATAGTGTGTATCTCAAAATTGCAAAAGCCCACGAGGATACAATGTGATAAAACATAGATGATGGCATATGACAGTGCAGAACAGATTTCAATTATATAAATCATATAATATACAATTGTCTGCTGTATTCGTATATCATAAGAATAGAGCAGACAACTTGTTTCATAATAGTAGCAACAGGAACGTTTTATATTTAATCTTCTGACGTAGAGAAGGTGAATAGAAAACGTAAAAAGGATTAGGACAGTGGAAAGCCAGCTGCGTCAAACGTGCCCTTCAAAATCCAATGTTGCGGACCAATGTCCAAACAACATGTCCCTTTATACCATCTCTATAGTGCAAGGCCCGGACAGTACAACATTGTCACCATTCACCATCCATTGACCACCATCCCAGTCTAGCCGGCCTCGGTGGCTCAGTTGGATGCGCCGTCCGACTGGAGACCAAGAGGTCGCGGGTTCAACCCCCGCCGAGGTCGGCAACATTCTTTCGTGGAGATTGATCATGAAATATTTTCTACGGTCATTCTCTCGCTTCCGCTGATTCAAGAAGGGCAGTTGTCAGTTTCTGGCGAAAAGAATGTGCACAATACTGGTTAACCGCTTAGAGGACTAAGCCTGCCCAGTAAACGTGTGGTTAGGTAAACTGACCGCGCTCGACATGACCCCATTGGGTTGACTGGGCCGTAAAACCTCAACACAAACAAACCTTCCCAGTCTGAAACGAGAGAATATCACTCTTTCTCGTCTGCCGTACATTTTTGTCCTATCACTTTTCACAGAAATACAGTCGACTCTCGTTATTTCGAAGTCCAAGGGACTCTCTGAAATACTTCGAGATATCCGTATCTCGACATATCAGATTTGCAGAATTGAGGAAAAAAGATAAACAACCACATTTCACAAATGAATATATAATTTGACTCCTGAAAATAGAGATATACTGAAAATATTGTGGAAAAGGGGAGAAATGTCTTCTTAGGAGCAATTTCTCCTCTTTTCCACATTATTTTGTTACCTGTTGTCATGGTTTCATGTTCAAACAGGGACCAGATTTTCACTTCGAGATAAGCGATAATTCAAAATAAGCGAGTTCGAGATAACGAGGTTCGACTGTATTGTTTCCAAAACACAAAGGAGAGATTGTTTTGAATTATTAGTTTGAGGACATGGACTGACAGGAAAGCGATATCCGCATACCCCTCTGTTCACTACATATTGCGGCGAAGCATGGGGTTGACCGTGTTTAACGGATGCATTCCATCACGAAAACACGCCTATATAATTTTGACCCCCTTAAACCCCACTTTTATATAGTAAAATTGGGGTTTACAGGGGTATACATTATTTTTCTTATTTCTGCATAAAGACATAGATTGTGGGTACTCGTTAGAACCGCCTCGCCGAGGTGAAATTTTCTATATATTTGAATAGGTGTGTTTTCGTAATGCGGACAGACAGGCCTGAGCAAACAGAGAAGACTCAGATGAGACGCCGCAGAACGCGACGCTTTGACCAAGAAATATGCATGTTTATTTTGCATAAATGTGTTTAAAGTATTGTTGTCTGACTCCCTTGTTGGTTGTCATATACAATTTTGACCCCATTAAACCCCACTTTTATATAGTTAAAACTGGGGTTTAGATGGGTATACATTATACATTTTCTTTCTTATTTCTGCTCAAAAACATAGACAACATTGTGGGTACTCGTTAGAACCGCCTCGGCAAGGCGGTTCTAACGAGTACCCAAATCTATGTTTTGAGCAGAAATATGAAAAATATCAGATTTTTTTTTTCTGAAAATTTTCCTTTTTTCAGTTGTATAATTTTCAATATATTTGAATAAGCGTGTTTTCGTAATTAGGTAAAAGCATATGGAATATACGAAGTATATACTGGCATAAGCGTCTACGCCCATTTTAACACCTTAAGCTGACCAGAAATCGCGTATATTTTAGAGATGGCTCGAAAGAACTGTAAATGTATGTTCTCGGTAACTATATGTGTTCTTCACATCTTCCAGTATGCCACTGCCGAAATCAACAAATACAAACACACTAATTCTTATAGCTTCCAAAGTAATTGGCTAAAAAACATCGAATACGTTGCACCCAGGTGAACTGGAATATTTATTCTAATTTTTGTTTCTTACCATCACGAAAACATGCCTTTATAATTTTGACCCCCTTAAACTCCACTTTTATATAGTAAAACCGAGGTTTACAGTGGGAAACATCATTTTTCTTATTTCTGCTCAAAACATAGATTGTGAGTACTCGTAAGAACCGCATTGCAAAGGCTGTTCTAACGAGTACCCACAATCTATGTCTTGAGCAGAAATAAGAAAACTATCAGAGTTTTTTATCTGAAAATTTTTAGTTTTTGCAGGTGAAATTTTCTATATATTTGAATAGGCGTGTTTTTGTAATGGTATTTCCCAAGACCTGTAAAGGTGAATGGTTACATTTAGAAGAACGTTTTGCCATTTCTGACATTCTGACAATCGAGAACATTTTGAAACTTCCTGCTTACTTTCCTATTATCAATGCCTTTCTGAAAATGGTCTATGCTAAAGGAAATCATTTGCTACCAGTGGACTGTTTTGAAGAATATTTGTAGATCAAAGTTAATTATTTTAACATGGTAAGCACTGATGAGTAAAAGGACCTTCCTCCATTATTGCAAATAAGTCGTCTTCCTTATAGCTTTATCTTTCCTCCAATGATTTAAGGGGAATGGACGAGAAGGGCGGTAACCCTTTGCCTTCTGAAAAGGGGTCTTCTCCACAAAAGAAATTTCTTTAAAAGGAGATTCCTTTTCTGAAGAGACCTAGTGTGCAAGAATGCAAACGGAGTTCCAAGTCATCTCCCTTAGCGGAACATTTACCAAGTGTATCCAGTCCCCTTAAAGATACTTTGGGCCGCGTCAAGCGAAAAAGTTCCTTCGAACATGCGTACAATGCTCAGATTCAGATCATCCTGCGCATGCGCAAAGCATCATTCGCGCCTTTGCCCTCACTTCCTACATTCTGTAATGTTCAATGGTTCTGCCAGCGGACAGGGGATGCCCTGATCAGACTGCGCGAACGCGCAGCCTGATCTGGGCCTTCGCTGTCCGCATATGCCTGAAGATACGATTTCGCATGACGCGGTCCCTTTAATATTGCATATTGTGGAGATTGCTGTTGTAGTAATAGGTATTATATTTATACGCTAACTCTTAGTCATATCGCATAGGCCAAAGCTCTTTCTTCGCGATCTAAGCAATTTGTTCGTAAACATATTATATTAAGCCTTGCCATGCTAAATAAATATAGATGCCACGCAAAATTCTAATTTTTAGCCAATCAATTCACTCGATCCAGGTTGTTGATACAACTTCATATACTTTATGACAAACAGTGCAGATCTAGATCAGTTGGTTGCTACACTGCAAAGGTTGAGCATATCAGGGTTCAGTAGGACCAGGGTCAATTAAAGATATACTAACAAGAGGGATATTACAATTATGGTGGCTAACATAACATATACGTTATTTAAAAAAAAAAACAAACTCATTTTCTAATCCAGAAGTACCGGAACACGTTTTGAATCCATTTTCTAGTAATTGAATAGAAGTTTGGCTGTCCAATCCAGATGTTGTGGTATCGATCCCATGTCGGGGCACTCGACAAGAGTTTTCTTCTCAAAGTTTCTACACTTACTGCAGTATTTATGAAAATACTTGTGCGGCGCCTGTCCGAAATTCTCCAGTATCTTTTAGAAAGCAGAGTGAGCTTTCTAAAATTCACCAAATGTCACCCGGACGTTAATGCTACAATGAAATATAGATACCGAAAGAATGACCACATGCAAGGTACGTACGTGATTATGGTCATTTTTGGGTATCTACCTTTCTTCTTTTGCAGACCCGTTGGTTTTCATGTATACTTAACATTCAGCTGTTTATTTAATGGTGACTTCCTATATTCTATTTATATTTAGCGTGTTTTTACCTAGGGCTGCTTCGGCTGCGGTGCTTGGGAAATTATTGAAATACGCGCAATCACGAAAACACACATATACTTTTGACCCCCTT
Source organism: Anodontia alba (assembly GCA_964016985.1). Taxonomy (NCBI): domain Eukaryota; kingdom Metazoa; phylum Mollusca; class Bivalvia; order Lucinida; family Lucinidae; genus Anodontia; species Anodontia alba. The sequence continues at coordinate 29,143,759 of OZ024821.1, forward strand.
AAACCCCAATTTTAAATAGTAAAACTGGGGTTTACAGGGGTATTCATTATTTTTCTTATTTCTGCTCAAGACATAGATTATGGGTACTCGTTAGAACCGTCTCGACGAGGCGGTTCTAACAAGTACCCATAATCTATGTTTCGAACAGAAATATGAAAAATATTAGACTTTTTATCTGATTTTGTTTTTTCAGTGAATAGGCGTGTTTCCGTAATGCAAAATACACATAGCTGTTTTATCCAGTCTTCTTTCCGGAGGTTCCTTTTTATTAATCAATCACTGCAACTGAAACTGTTTTACAATTCGAAAGAAAGAAAAATATTAAACCCTGGACTTCCAGTATTTAAAATGCTCATACGTGAAAAACAGGAGACAGAATAAAAGTTCAATAATTTTAACGAACGTTCAATTTCTATAATCAATGTTTGTATGACATATACATTCACATAAATAAACATGTAACTGGTTTCCAAATTACAAACTCTAAAGCACATAGATTAAATTTGAATTATGATTGAGATTTTAGACATATACATGCTGGTATATCTGAGCATTAATTAAAGTGTTCAGTTTCATAGGTAATTCCTAACTTCAATTTTTCTGAACGAATTCATCAAATTCTAAATGCTACTTAAAATCAGTAAGCCACGCTCCCAGAGAAGCTAGGAAACAAAGACAGAAAGCCATAATAGGGTCGTATTTGCAAATACAACAAAGAATCAACAAAATATCTAGATCCCTTTTAAGAAGGAAATTAGAATGTTTGAGGTACACCTGCTAAAACCAAACTCAAGCACTTCTTAAATGGCCTAACAAAACAAGTGTGACAAGGTAATTACCAATTGGTCTTAAACATGTAAATTGGGTAAAAGTTGTTTTCAAACATGTATACTTGTAAACAATCGTTATAATAATAATTAATTAATACAGACATATTGACTGAAATTGTTGTTTTAGGTAAAACCCATAAAGTATCTAAAAAATCATATCATAGCTGAATAGTTTCTCTATCAGATTTATTGCTAAAGAAAGGATAAGATGAATGAAGTGTAGAAAAAAATAAAACAAAAGACAGAAAAATGGATAAATACAGGTTTAAAAAAATACAATACTTTTGCAGTTGAACAAAAGTTTACGGACTTCTGGAACATACGTCATCCATCTTATATAGGTAAGTAGTATATACACCGTAAGTTTGAATATAAGTCTCAGCCTGAGAAACCTTACCTTCTGACATGTGACCGAACGAATACATGTACTCATCACGAAAACATACCTATATAATTTTGACCCCTTTAATCCCCACTTTTATATAGTAAAACAGATTTACAGGGGTATAATTATTTTACTTATTTCTGCTCAAAAACATAGATTGTGGGTACTCGTTAGAACCGCGTCGTCGAGTTGGTTCTAACGAGTACCAAGAATCTATGTTTTGAGCAGAAATATGAAAAATATTATAATTTTTTTAGCTGAAAATTTTCATTTTTTTGGTGGTAAATTTTTCAGTATAATTGAACTGGCGTGTTTTCGTAATGTAAATCAGGCTGTGCATCCGCAGGATGATCTGAATCTTCGCTGGACGCACAAATCCGAAGGTACGTTTTCTGACGTTGCGTTCCCTTCTTTTATGCAATTTGTTTTCATTATAAAATCTTTAAGAACGGTAACGCACATGGCTTCTGCATAGGCAACCGACCAGACTTAGCCGAGGCATCGTTTAAACACAAAATACCGGAGATAGGAAGAGGATTCTACATAATCAAATAAAGCTTTTTCTGTAAGCCACAAGCTCGCTGAATGAGTTAAATATTTATAGAAAAGGTAAGCCAAGTATTTAGACACTTATTCTTGTCTTGGTCTACGCCAGCGCTCTTAGACAATCTTCAAAGCACGTTTGATATGAATCAATATGCAAGTTCGACACATAACATTGGTCCTGCTGAACCCGAATAGGCCCTGCCTTTGCAAACAGTTAGATCCAGATCAGTTGGCTTCTGAAGAAGCCAACTGATCTGAATCTACACTGTTTGTCATTATGCATCTTAATTTGCATTAACAACATGGATTAAGTAATCTGATCGGCAGAAAATTGGAAGTGGGTATGGCACCTTGTCTAATCCGCAGGACAAGGGTTAATTTAATCATCAATCTCACTGATATTGTCGCTAAACTCGTCATTTCTCTCCAGAATACATAGAGGTTCATTAGCTCTAACGAACATCATTCAAAGGTATCCAAATCATATCAATTTTTTATTGTATCTTTTGTGCTTCAGCCGATTTTTCCACTTCTCTGTTTTTTTTAGCACTGATAATTTATTCAGATAGACATTTGGCAAGTGATGATCAAGAGTACCAGTAGTGCTTAAATGTGTCTCTAATGAAAGTATAGATATAGTCTGAATCAGAGACGTAAAGTTCAGATATAGTCTGAAGCGGAGACGAAAAGTGTATAGTCTAAATTAGAGACGTAAAATATAGATATAGTCTAAATCGGAGACTTAAAGTGTAGATATAGTCTGAATCAGAGACGTGTAGAACATAGATCATGATGTTAAAACACAATATTCTGAAAGGGAAACTTTTAAAATATAGTTTCTTCATGCCGACACTCGATACAACGACATAATTCCTTATAATGATATTTTGACTGGCACAAAGCCTTCGGTTTAGAGGCGACAGTCAGTCAGATATTATGCAAGAACATTGTATTTAATACTTCAAGAAACATGTTTTGGATATTTGTTAGAATAGCCTCAGTGAGATATCTAAAACATTTGGTCTATGAGGAAATAAGAATAAAACAAGCAAATTCCATGGGGAATCATGTCCACCGCCTCATTTTTATTTGAGGTGTTAAAAATGGGTAAGTTAACCAGAGGACCATTGGTCCTGTATCACTTACCTAAGTATTGAAGCAGGAAACCAGTGATAAAAATAATTTCAGGAATCTGAAAAAAACACATGCATATCTTCAGACCATCCTTAAAGCACCTGTAAAGTTTCAAAAGGATCGGCTTAAAACTGTGGTAGGAGTTACGGGGACAAGATACCTACTCCTTTTACGCTTCTGTAGTATTGGAACTAAAAAAATGTCTAAGTTAAAAATGCGGAAAAAGTTATAAAAAATTATTTCAGGATTCTGAAAAAAAAAACACATGCATATCTTCAGGCCATCCTAAAAGCCCATGTAAAGTTTCAAAAGGATCGGTCAAAAACTGTGGGAGGAGTTAAGGGGAAAAAGGTACCTACTCCCTATACACTTCTGTAATATTAGAACTAAAAAAATGTCTAAGTTAAAAATGCGGAAAAAGTAATAAAAAATTACTTCAGGATTCTATTATATCCACATGGATATTTTCAGGCAATCCTAAAAGCCCATGTAAAGTTTCAAAAGGATCGGCTTAAAACTGTGGTAGGAGTTAAGGGGACAAGGTACCTGCTCCCTATAGACTTCTGTAATATTAGAACTCAAAACATATCTAAGTTCGAAATGTGTAAAAAGTAATAAAAAATAATTTCAGGATTCTGAAAAAAACACATGCATATCTTCAGACCATCCTCAAAGCACCTGTAAAGTTTCGAAAGGATCGGCCAAAAACTGTGGTAGGAGTTACGGGGACAATGTACCCACTCCCTATACGCTTCTGTAGTATTAGAACTCAAAAAATGTCTAAGTTAAAAATGCGGAAAAAGTGATAAAAATTATATCAGGATTCCTAAAGAAACCACATGCATATCTTCAGGCCATCCTAAAAGCCCATGTAAAGTTTCAAAAGGATCGGTCAAAAACTGTGGGAGGAGTTAAGGGGACAAGATACCTGCTCCCTATACACTTCTGTAATATTAGAACTAAACAAATGTCTAAGTTAAAAATGCGGAAAAAGTGATAAAAAATTATTTAAGGATTCTAAAAAATCCACATGCATATTTTCAGGCCATCTTAAAAGCCAATGTAAAGTTTCAAAAGGATCGGCCAAAAACTATAGGAGGACTTAAGGGGACAATGTATCTACTCCCTATCCACTTCTGTTATATTAGAACTAAAAAATGTCTAAGTAAAAAATGTGAAGAAAGTAATAGAAAATAATTTCAGGATTCTGAAAAAAAGCACATGCATATTTTCAGACCATTCTTAAAGCACCTGTAAAGTTTCAAAAGGATCGGACAAAAACTGTGGTAGGAGTTACGGGGACAATGTACCTACTCCCTAGACATTTCTGTAATATTAGAACTCAAAACATGTCTATGTTAAAAATGCAGAAAAAGTAATAAAAAATTACTTCAGGGTTCTGTAAAATCCACATGGATATCTTCAGGCCATCCTAAAAACCCATGTAAAGTTTTAAAAGGATGGGCTAAAAACTGTGGTAGGAGTTACGGGGACAATGTACCTACTCCCTATAGACTTCTGTAATATTATAACTCAAAAAATGTCTAAGTTCAAAATGTGTAAAAAGTAATAAAAAATAATTTTAGGATTCTGAAAAAAAACATATGCATATTATCAGACCATTCTAAAAGCACCTGTAAAGTTTCGAAAGGATCGGCCAAAAACTGTGGTAGGAGTTACGGGGACAAGGTACCTACTCCATATACGCTTCTGTAGTATTAGAACTCAAAAAATGTCTAAGTTAAAAATGCGGAAAATGGATAAAAATTATTTCAGGATTCCGAAATAAACCCCATGCATATCTTCAGGCCATCCTTTAAGCCTATGTAAATTTTCAAAAGGATCGGTCAAAAACTGTGGGAGGAGTTAAGGGGACAAGATACCTGCTCCCTATACTCTACTGTAATATTAGAACTCAAAAAAATGCATATCTACAGACCATCCTAAAAGCCCATGTAAAGTTTCAAAAGGATCGGACAAAAACTGTGGGAGGAGTTAAGGGGATAAGGTGCCTACTAAAAATTCCCGACGTGAACCCAACATATAGGAAGGATGCTAAAAAATTCATGGAAAAGCATCTCAGTTCTGTATTTTCGGTAGCAACTTCCAAATACTTCGTCTAATTGTATACCTAAGAATTTTCCAATAGGTACGAGCCGTAACACTAAGTCTTGCAAAATCAACAAACATCTTCAAAATATTGTAACAAAGTATAATACATTATCCGTAAATCTGTCCAACGTCATTAAGTCGTCATTTGCGTCGTGCTTACATTTCCGTACCCTCTTCACATTTATTGCGATTTTAACAACCGATTTCGATCTTATCCTTTTCAAAGTACTCCCATGAAAACAAGTACACGTATACACCGTGGTACCCACGCCATATAACTGTTTATGTAGACGTCAGGTGCAGCTGAAGTAGTTTTCGACTGCACCGAACTCATCGATATCATAGAACTGTGTCCTTTTAAAACCACTTCAGCATAGGGAAGAGAACGAAATCACAAGGGGATAAATCAGGGCTACAAGAGGGATGTTTCAAAAGATTTTGTTGATCATTTCCTTTATAGTAGTTGCGCGATGCGCGGGTTCATTGTCATGGTGCAATATCATTGTAATTCTGCAACGCATTTCTTCCGCATTGTCTTCTATACGTCCCGATTTTAAACCTGAAAGTGATAAGGCTTGATTTGTATTTAAAACAATTAGCACAATACATTTAACAAGACAAAATATATTTAACACAGACAACAAGACAAAATATATTTAACACAGACAAGATCAAGATATTTTTCTGAAGTATCTTTAATAAACTTACCCTTAAATAATACCGCGCTATGAATGCCCTTGTGGAACTGTGTGGTTTAAGATCACTTTATTGACGTCAAGAACACTGTGGTCATGTGTGTTTTTTTTTATTTCATAGATCGACTGAGATTGTACTTCTTGGGCGATGGGGAACTAGGTGCTTTCCACATTGTTGATTGCTCTTTTGTTTCCGGTTTGAACAGATTAATCCGCATTTCAGAAACAGTAACTATGCGATCGAGATAGTCATTTCTTTCCCGTTTGAGTGATTCTGAATTTAGGGCTAAGTTTCGATCGAGTAAAACTTGTTTGAGCCCCCAGTAGCATTTCTGCTGACCTTTCCTAGGCGGTGACATGTATGCCGATTATTTCAACTACATTTGTATACAGTTCTGTATTTGTTATTGTGTGTTCTTCAATGCTTCTTCTTTTGTTGCCTCGGGAAGACAGTGCTGCCTGATTGTAATTTCCTGGATAACTTTAAAGTTTTATTGTTTTACAGATCATAGCAGCTGTCCAAATATTAATGGGAAGTGAAAATAAATGAAAGAACCAATGGATAGGGTACGCAAAGTACAGAATCTATTAAGGTTTCCTCTGATGCAAAATGATAAAGCTAATCATGAAACTTTACACCAGAACAATGTATAAGACTCACTGACCAGGATATCTTACTGATTCCGTCTATATTACCATTCCTTGAAATTTACTTTCCCATGATACGAGGGTCGTGCAAAAAGTTCTGTCACTAATAGGCTTCCTTAGTTTTATCCCAGGTATATTTTAAAATGTTTCACTGCACTTGAATGGTGTGTTAAATAGCTAACGATACCCGTTTACTTCGTGCAAATTGCTTTCCACTGACCGAGTTATTTCAAAGTGAAATAGATGCAGTCATATACACTGACCAATTTACTTGTTACATTGGAACATGGACCACAAGACTGAAAGTCGTAGCTATATTAAATGCCGCATTAGGTTTAATATAGATTCAAAGCAGATATTTAATGAATTGAGTGGTATATATGGACCTCAGACCATTTCAATGCACACCGTTTTCAGGTGGGTTAAAGCTTTTAAAGCTGGGAAATTTTCTGTTGAAGATGATACCCGTCCTGGAAGGCCTAAAACCTCTGTTACCAAGGCGAACATCGCTGCTGTAAAGATTGTGGTCGAACAGGATGCGCGATCGTCTGTCAAAGATATAGGTAGTTGTAATGGCATATCAGAAGGTAGTGTGCAAACAATTCTGAAAAAGCGTTTGGACCTGAGAAAGGTTTGCGCTAGGTTGGTATCTCATTTGCTCACTGAGGAGCAAAGGCACACCGCCTTAAATGTGCCCGGGAAATTTTGAAAACATACAAAGGCTGTAATAGTCGGGTTATTTCTAACTTGCTAACAGGTGATGAAACCTGGGTGCACATGTTTGAGCCACAAAAAAGGGCCGATAATAAGCAATGGAAGCGAAAAGATAAAACACGCCCATGTATTGTCAAGAGAACCATAAGTTCGAAAAAAGATGTTGTACGCAATTTTCTTTAATTCAGTTGGGCCAGTCGTTCAAGTGCCTTGTCCATCTGGTCATACAGTCACTGGCCGATTCTACAAGAATTCTGTACTGAAGAAAGTGAAAGAGTTTTACAATAAGAAACGACCAAGCTAAGGATGGTCAGGAGTCCACCTTTTACATGACAACGCCTCATCTCATAAGTGTGAGGTTGTTAAGTCTTTTTTGGCTTCTGAAATGGTGAAAATTTTAAACCATCCACCTTATTCACCTGACCTGAGTCCCTGTGACTTCTTTTTATTTCCAAGACTTAAGAAAATGCTTTCTGGAAATAAGTATACGTCTAGAAGTTCTCTTGGCAGCGCTATTTATCAGTGTCTCCAACAGATTCCAAAAGAAGACTATTTATCTGTTTTTCGCGACTGGGTAAAAAACTTACAAAAACGTGTTTCAGTAAAGGGGGAATACTTTGAAAGTTTGTAATAAAAATATGTTTGATAAAACGTAGCACGGAAGTAATCCGAACCCAGTGACAAAATTTTTTGCAGGACCCTCGTACTTGATGTGAATGTTTTACCTTGTTTGTGCTGAAGTGCATTAAAACAAAATGACTCACTAATGTAATCGAAGTAGTATTCTACTATACCGCTCTTGATACTAACAACACCGTTCATCACGAAACATACCTATATAATTTTGACCCCCTTAAATCCCACTTTTAGTAGTAAAACTGGGATTTACAGTGGTATACATTATTATTCTTATTTCTGTTCAAAACATAGATAGTGGATCATCGTTAGAACCGCCTTATCAAGGCGGTTCTAACAAGTACCCACGATCTATGTTTTGAGCAGAAATATGAAAAATATCATTTTTTTTCTGAAATTTTCATTTTCTTTTTGTGGTGAAATTTTCAATATATTTAAATAAGCGTGTTTTCGTAATGTAATCGAAGTAGTATTCTACTGTACCGCTCAACGTAGTTTCCGTTCGCTTAAAGGACTGCATGCCTAGTTGTCAACCCAATCATTGTTGATGGCTATGCTTCACTCTTTGCTTGCACGAAGGCGGTTCGGGCCTCAGACCCAATGACGGCCTCTTCCTAAAACTTTAACCAGTGGGTTGGGGCTTGACAATATGTCTTTGGCTTGGCCCGCCGTGGTTCAGCTATTGGTTTTCATTTACTCTGGCATACAGTAGAATTAGCCATGAGTATTCGTCTTTGTTTATTATAGTGATTAATCTGATTTTTGTGTTTTCGCTTTGATGCATTGACTGAGTTGAAAGCCTTTATGCGAATCGAATTTTCATGTGTTTCTGTATTAAGAGTAGCATCGGAACCCAGGGTGAAGTTAGCTAGCTGTAAAAGTGCTTTAAACCCCCCGGTGGTTTACTCTACTGACCGTTCTAAGGCGGTTGTCCCAGTGTTAGTCTTACTCTTTGTTGCTTTGTGGTTTATTCTACGAGGCGATTTGTTGTATGTCTTTATGTGTGTCATTTTGTTCTTGTGTTTTTCAGTCCTTTTAGTATTGCGATTACCTTGCTTGGGGAAGAGAGAGATAATCTTAGTGCTTTTCGTACGTTTGTTCGATTTGCGCTTGTTTGGATTTGTCGGTTTCCTCTTCCACTTGGGGTCTGGGAAGGGCTGCGGTTTGTGATTGTGGCATTCCCTGGACTTTTCTCTTACCGTTTTTGGCATACTTGGCAGATTTTCAGCTTTTAACAAAGAAGAAAATGAAATAGATCCTTTCACGAAAAAAAAAAAACAGTTTGACAGAGTTACCACCACTGAATGTGCATCTTTTCTCGTTTAAAGCAAAATCTGAGCGAAATCTGTTTTTCTTTACATTTACATATAGATGTTGGAATTAAGTTATTATATTTGCTTCGCCTCGGTGTCAGAAGTCATACACACACACACACACACACACACACACACACACACACACACACACACACAACAGTTTATCACACGTGTTGTTTTACATATCTGAATTCAAAAGGTTTCAAGTGAGCATAACCACATATGGACTAAAACAATATTCTCTACCTATTTTTATTCTCCAAAGAGCATTCAATGTCATATGTTTGTTATTTCAATCAGGTAAGTAGTATCAAGCCATAGGGCGTAGGGTAATCATCGTCTCATATGGGTTTTCAAATATTTTTTTTTCACATTCCGCCAAACCTACCCGAGGCTGTTTCCATTTTAGACGTTATTGAAACTGCACCTTGACGTAAGTTTACAGTCTAATTCTGTCTGATAGCCTCCATATGTTTTCTAATAATTTCTATAGACATTTCAGATCATACCATTATTATTCTTATTCTTAAGGGGAATGGACACACCTTTAGGGGAGCAATGTTGTCAGATTTGTTTTGCCTTCCTTTTACAAATGGGCCTCTTCTGAAAGGAAAGAATTTGCTCCTCTTAGTAGCGTTTTTTTTTTTTTTTTTTTTTTTTTTTTTTTTTTAAAGTAGATCCCTTTTAAGAAGGGTCTTAGGTGCAGGAAGTTAAACAGGAAGTCAGAACAGATGTCTTACTTGTACAAAACGGCTGTTAACATCACGAAAACGTGCCTAAATAACTTTGACCCAATTAAACCCCACTTCCATATAATAAAACTAGGGTTTACAGGGGTATACATTATTTTTCCTATTTTCGCTTAAAAACATAGATTGTGGGTACCTAAAAAATATGAATTTTTTATCTGAAAATTCTCAGTTTTTGGCGGTGAAATTTTCTATATACACATGTATTTGAATAGGCGTGTTTTCGTAATGATCTACCAAGTATTCAGTTGCTTTAATGCTCAGACACCATAATTGTTCATCATCATTGCTCAAAAAATGAGGACGGCCTTTTGACTATATACTGAGCATAGCAGCTGAATAGTGCCCGTTGAAGTGCAAATAGAGCAAACAATATTCAAACTGCTACTGGTTCAGCGTGGCTGTTTTAATAGTTAGGGTTTAGAAGCTATGTGTTAGTTCGTTCTGCTATATGGTACTGTGTTTCAGCTAATAATAATAATAGTAAAAAAAATAATAATAAAAAATAAATAAATAAGCACTGAATACCCAGCAAACGTCCATTTATCGACTCAGTATTTTGTGAAGAGATTGTCGAAACACCATTTAGCGATATACTAAGATCAAAGTTTGTTTATTATATGTTATGTTGATTTTAATCTAGTTGCAGAGCATATTTTCAGATTGCCAACGTAATTGGACCGAAAATATTCATCTTGAAGTGCTGAATCTCTAGTAATTCGACGCTTGTAAAATGTTTACTCGGAGACGATCAGCTTACACACGGTAAAGCATTATTTTGCGGAAGGATGAATAATGCTATCAAACCAGCGTATGGTCTGGCATCCTACATCACGAAAACGTGCCTGTATAATTTTGACCCCCTTAAACCCCACTTTTATATAGTAAAACTGGGGTTTACAGTGGTATACATTATTTTTCTTATTTCTGCTCAAAAACATAGATTATGGTACTCGTTAGAACCGCCTCGTCGGGGCGGTTCTAACAAGTACCACAATCTATGTTTTGAGCAGAAATATGAAAAATATCAGAGTTTTTTACCTGAAAAATTTCATTTTTTGGTGGTGAAATTTTCTATATATTTGAATAGGCGTGTTTTCGTAATGAATACGCAGAATCTGTATTACATAGTATGTTACATAAGGAGAGGTAGACGAGTGAATCTAAAATGTTCCCAAAAAAAATATTTGAATGATTTTTCTTAAGAGGAAGTGATACACCTTTAGAGTAGGCAATCTTTCAAAGCAACATTACGAAAACACGCCTATTCAAATATATAGAAACTTTCACCACCAAAAAATTGAAAATTTTCAGATAAAAAACTCTGATATTTTTCATACTTTTGCTCAAAACAGATTGTGGGTACTCGGTAGCCGAGGCGGTTCTAACGAGTACTCACAATCTATGTTTTGAGCAAATATAAGAAAAATAATGTATACCCCTGTAAACCCCAGTTTTACTATATAAAAGTGGGGTTTAAGGGGGTCAAAAATATATAGGCATGATTTCGTGATGAAGTGTCTATGTTCTTAAAAGGGCTCTACTCCTAAATCCTTTGGGAGCATATTCTTTCCTGTTAGGGCAGACCCCGTTTCAGAAGTGTCCGCAGGAATGCAAACATTCACAAAAGTGTCTTTCTTGTAAAACAAGTCGATCAATCTACATGTATTTAGACTACTATTTAGTTCTCTAAAACTATTTCTTTTGTATTTTTTATATAATCGTTCCGATTTCTTTTGGGGAAATCAACGAACGGTTGATGCGCGGTGAATGATTCCAACTCCAAAAGAGGTTATAACAATTTTCATGAATCATATACGAGTGATGGACTGGCTTAATAGTTGTGGCAGCGATTGAGTGCAATGAGATTAAACATAAAATCCATGTTTGCTATCGTATACACCAAATACATAGGGAACAACTTCTTTCCTTTTAGAATAGATCAGTTTTCAGATATGAGGCGACCTTTTGACAGAGTTACTGTGGCAGAAAGTGTATCTATTCCCCTTAAAATCTTTCTTTTCATTTTATCTTTCGATACCGTTGGGGCTGTGTTCCGTCATTACGAAAACACGCATATTCAAATACATAAAAAAATCAGCACCAAAAACTGAAATTTTTCAGGAAAAAAAAAACTGATATTTTTCATATTTCTGCGCAAAACATAGATTATGGACACCCGTTAGGTCCGCCTCACCAAGGCGGTTCTAACGAGTACCCACAATCTATGTATACCCCTGTAAACCCCTGTTTTACTATATACTATATAAAATTGGGGTTTATGGGGGTCAAAATTATATAGGCATGTTTTCGTGATGGCGGCGAGGCCGGGATGGAACCTGCAGTTTAATTGTGCAGCCATTCACCCATTTACGTCGAGTAGAATTTTCTACCATAACTCTTTAGACCGGTCTATTTCCAACAGCAAGGTGTATAGTTAGCTTTTTTATTACTATGTTGCATAGAAATTCCTTTATTCAATGTAAACATTGTAGAACCTGTTCAGACGCTGCGCTCTTTGGCGTCTGATCTGGGTCTTAACTGTTTGCTAGTAAACCTTTTGGGGATATTCTGACTAAAATGGATTAAATTTACGAAACATTCCTGAACGTTACAGGACAATTATGATTATTCCAAGTAACGTAGCAGGCCATCGTATTTGATAGTTGATAAATGTGCTAACACAACTGAGGAAGAAGTCGTTATAATAGGGTCAAAACTATTCCAGGCAATTTGTCATCTGAAGATCAGATTACGACAAAGCATTAATCATTCTGACATTTATTATCACGTATTTGCGGATTGAAATTCCGTGATGAAACTCTATCAGATGTTTTATGTATCAGAATTTGTGTCAGCAGGTGAAAACTTATTTCTTTGTGCACATGGTTATACTCATTTTGAGGGACTGGATACACAGTGAGGACTTTCTCGATGTTTTACAAAAGAGGCAACTTGTGTGATTTGCATGCGCATTATGCCGCTTCCAAAAGACAAATACTCAAAACGAAATGTACTTTCTCGGACGGGGAGCATTTTGTTTTCTTTTAGAGCAGATCGTTTTGTTTTAAAGGGAGGCAAAATCAGTTTTGACAGAATGCCTTTCCCTGATAGGGTGTCCATTCCTCTTAAAGCAACTGCAAGCAAGACTTTTTCTCATAGGTCTTCGCTGAGTTTTTGGTCGATTGTTAAACAATCGACCATATAATTGTTTACAATCGACCCATAGTACACATACAGCAAAATTTTCCACGTGATTATCATTGAACTATGAAATCAACCCGCGCGTTTGTACGAAAACTAGGTAACAGTTATTAATAGCCGCGCTGTTGTTCTTGTCGCTGTGACGTTAGAGCGCAGTGTGAAGAGGCTTATCTGTACAACCTAGACTGCGACATTGGCAAATAATACAGACCAAGATCAGACGCCGCAGAACGCGGCTTCTAATCAGTCTGCACTCTGCTTAAGTAACAGGAAGTTAATAGATAAATGACATAGTTTTCAGTCCTCGTTTTAGACCATTGTCCCAGACTACACTCTGAGACAATCCCTCTACCAATACTGCCAGTGCTTTGATTTCTGTCCAGAAATAAGTGGCTCATTTGCAATATTCTGGTGAAAAGCAAATGTGATGATAAAACGGCTAATCTCGGCTTCCACTGTTCGCATACGCCTAAAGCCACTTTCTAACAAGACCGGAAACAACAGAGTCCGATGTATAAAGGGGAGTTATTTTATCGTTTCTATCTTTGTCTTCGCGAATCAAAGACTTTTCTTTGATACTTGATAATACTAATTATGAGAAAAATCTAATATCACCTTGTTAACCGATTTATATACGATATACTCTACATATTCGGGCATCTTGATTCCTTACATACGTGTTCTAACACTTGGAACAAATCCACTGTGTTTCCTGTTGATGTGTATAAAATGCTGGATGAAGGACAGACAATGGTGACGCTGATCAGACGCCGCGTTCTGTGGCGTCTGATCCTAATCTGCATTGTTTGCCCAGGCCCGTCTTTCATAATACTTAGGGTTAATAAGGTAAGCGGTCACTAAATCGAAAAATTATTCCACATTGTCGTTTGTTAACTCCAAAGATTGCGACAAATCTTACTTGAAGCCCGGTGTCAGATGGAAAAAGAGATATTTTATAAGGAGCACAACGACGTCACTGACGAATCTTCTATACTATTTTTGATTTCCAGGGCCCAGTTGTTCAAAGCATCGTTAGCTTAACGAGCTCGTTTGTGGTCTAAATATTAACTGATCTAGTACAATAGCTACTTAACAGGTATTTTTGCTGAAAAAATGTGAGTAGCTTTTGCAAATGCGAAAGCTACTCACATTTTTTTCAGTAAAAATATTAGCGTGCATGCCACATTAAATGATCAAAATTTTAACGATACGCTAACTAACGACATCGTTAGTTTTGAATAACTGGGCCTGACTACTAAGTCAGACTTATATGTTATCCGAACCACTGATTACAAGCACGTGATTACAAATTAAATATGTTCTACAGGACCTTAATATAGGTTTCCTTCCAATCTGCAATCCTGGTGCAAGCAAAAGTAAATGCAAAGTTTAACGTTTTAAATAAGTGGAAATGAAGCATATTTAAACGTATGTATTTCATGAGTCTCCAAAATCAATACTTTTACAAGCTAACCAAATAGGTCTTTCCGTGATCTGAAGAAATAATCCAAGAACACCACAGGAAATCTGATTTAGTTCATGCAGACAAAGCCAGAAATGTTGTTGTAATTGTATACACTATTTCAATACTTTTAGGAGGCTGGATTCACTTGGTGATTTTCTGCCATTTTGTACAAGGGAAACAATTTTTGTGACTGCGTTCTAGCTTTCGTGCACACCAAACCCATTCTTCAAAGGGGTCTACTCTTAAAGAAAAGAATTTGCTCCCAAGAGTAGAACCCTTTTCACAAAGGAGGCAAAACAATTCTGACCAAAGCCTCACTTGAATGTGTATAAATTTCACCTGAAAATGATCTAGTAGTACTAAAACTTACTCCATGGTCCAGATATCTGCAGCTTAACATTTTTTATTCATATACTGCCAAAAAAGGTAAGAGAAAAGTCCAGGGAGTGCCACAATCACAAACTTCGCAGCCCTTTCCAGACACCAAGAGGAAGAGGAAACCAATAAAATCAAACAAAGCACAAATCGAACAAATTACGAAAAGCACAAAGATTAGTTCTCTCTTCCCCAAGCGAGGTAATCGCAATGCTAAAAGGACTGAAAAACACAAGAACAAAATAACACAAGGTTAAGACATGAAACAAATCGCCTCGAAGAATTGAAGAATAAACCACAAAGCAACAAAAAGTAAGACTAACACCGGGACCACCGCCTTAGAACGGCCAGCAAAGTAAACCACTGGTGGAGGGGGTTGTAAAGCACTTTTACAGATAGCCAACTTCACCCTGGATCCCGATGCTACTCGTAATACAGAAACACATAAAAATTCAGTTCGCATAAAGGCTCCCAACTCAGTCAATGCATCAAAGTGAAAGCACAAAAATCAAATTAATCACTATAATCAACAAAGACGAGTCATGGCTAATTCTACTGTATGCCAGAGTAAATGAAAACCCATAGTTGAACCACGGCGGACCAAGCCAAAGACATATCGTCAAGCCCCAACCCCAAGTTCGTTTTGTATTAAGAGGTTGGATTCACTTTCAGGGGAGTAACTCTCTCAAAGTTGTTTTGCGAAAAGAGGTCTCGTATGTCCCCGATATGAAGCAATCACACCGGTAAAACATTGTGCCAGCACACAGTTGTTGTGCTGGAAGACGTACAGTGAACAGAAAGACTCAGCAATCAAATGTACTAAATGTAATAAAAAAACAAATTGTAGGAAAAGTACTTGTGATAAAAGATTAAGAATAAAGATTCAAATAAAAAAAAGAATTCAAATAAACAATTTGTGAAAAAAAAAATAATGCAAAAGTCTTCAGTCAAATCTTACCCGTGATATATACACGAACAAGAAGATCATGGACACCATGCAGCTAGCCTATATTTAACTCTGTGATCAGTAAAAAATGGTTTT
Organism: Anodontia alba; assembly: GCA_964016985.1. NCBI lineage: Eukaryota > Metazoa > Mollusca > Bivalvia > Lucinida > Lucinidae > Anodontia > Anodontia alba. The sequence continues at coordinate 29,159,610 of OZ024821.1, forward strand.
ACCCAAATACTTTTAGCTGTCTGGCAGCGGTGAAAAAAGTGATGTTAAGCTGTCCTTGACCTTAGTAAGCTACAGTTATTAAAGACAGCTAAAGTTGAACAGTAGGATTCGTGAATACCAGTGAATGCCAGTTTCAGCTAATCGGAGGAGGCCTTTGATAGAAGTCATATAACATGCAATGTTGAATTAGCCATGAGAACTCGTCTTTGTTTATTGTAGTGATTAATCTGATTTTTGTGTTTTCGCCTTGATGCATTGACTGAGTTGAGAGCCTTAATGCGAACCAAATATTTATGTGTTTCTGTATTAAGAGTAGCATCTGGACCCAAGAAGAAGTTGGCTAGCTGTAAAAGTGCTTTAAACCACATGGTGTTTACTCTGCTGACCGTTCTAAGGCGATGGTCCCGAGGTTGGTCTTACTCTTTGTTGCTTTGTGGTTTATTCTACGAGGCGACTTGGTTTTATGTCTTAATCCTGTGTTATTTTGTTCTTGTGTTTTTCAGTCCTTTTAGCATTGCGATTACCTCGCTTGGGGAAGAGAGAGCTAATCTTAGTGCTTTTCGTACATTTGTTCGATTTGTATTTGTTTGGTTTTATCGGTTTCCTCTGCCTCTTGGTGTCTGGAAAGGGCTGCGGTTTGTGATTGTGGCACTCCCTGGACATTTTTCTTACCTTTTTTGATCAGTATTATTCCAAGGGACGCTTTTATTCCTGCCCTGATATGAGATACTGGTCTGATGTTCTATGCTGTACCAGCTAGATTCACTTGAGTGACCATGAGATCAAAGTCACGGACTTATATCCGTGTTATGTTAAAGTTTTTCGTTAAAGGTTTAAGAGACAAAACGCGAATCGGGCATTACGCTGTCCTGCGACAACTTTTATTGCATTCTTGGAATTTAAAAGAAATTTGAATTCAGAAGCTTATGGACGTGCAGTGCTGAAATGGCTGGTGAATTTTATGTACTCACACTGTGTGTCTAGCGTTCTGACCAGACCAGGTTAGAAATTCGATTGGGGATTTACTGTTTTGCATACTTTTGTGCTGATCTTCTACGAGAGATTTTCTGTAGCATGTACAGCGCATATAAAGTGGGCCGCGTAAAGCCTTCGAGCATGCAAAATGCGCAGATATATATCACCCTGTGCACGCGCAAAGTATCATCCGAGCATTTGCTCTCTATGCACATATTCTGTAGTATCAAAGGATTCTGCAAGCAGACAGTGAAGATCATGAAGGCTGATCGGGGCCTTCGCTGTTCTTATACGCCTGAAGAGAGGTTGTTGCCTAGCGCTGCCAAATAATTGTGCTAAGTGTTTAATGTGATCTGAGCTACTGAATTCTTCGGTTACGGATAGAAACATTTATCGCACAGCTGGGATCTATTAGGAAAAATTGTCTTGTCGCTTCAGCCAGAATATACAGCACAGTGAAACACTTTAGTATTTGAAAACTTCTTGTATTATATCACTTAATACTAATCGATAGTGCATATCTTAAACAGAGCAAAGTGGCATTAGTGAGGTTAGATTACAGCAGGTCTACAATCGATGGCAGACACTCTGTGATCAACGTGTTTGGCCGTACGGCGGATATGTCAAACAGTAATCGACAACACAAATCCACTTAAATTTTTTTTTCTTCGGAATATTCCTGTCTTACATTGAAATTGAATTACACAGCATAACTATTGGTGTAAGCTTTATTTCCCTGGAACAAGGCTTTATCTATGTTTGTGGTCGTGTTATTTGCTTTTCGTGTGTTCTGGCTTCAGATCGCATTTGAACTCTTTGCTTTGTTTCATCACAATATGTTTTCATACATCCGTGGGAAGACGAGTTGTTTTAGTCGTCACAATGTCCGTGAATCCAATTGTCTGTCCGTTAACTTTTCGTGCCTCTCTATATCTGCTCCATCTATTAAAGGATTTTTTTAAATGTGCTAAAATGTTTGCAGTACCAAGACCAGGTGCAGAACTCATACATAAATTCTGTCTGATGAAGGTCAAGGTCACAAACTTTAAGGTCAAAGATCAAATGGCAATATTATGCGTCTACTCTATAACTTCAAAACCATTTAAGATTTCCTCATGAAACTTTGTACATTATAAGGCATGATCAGACGATTTGGAAGAAAAAAAAACATAACCGTACTTTCAGTTCTGACGTAATTATGCCCCTTCGTTAATTTCAGGCAATGGTTTGTGTCCACTCTATAAATTTAAACCCGTTTAAGATTTCTCCATGACACCTTGTACAAATATAAGGCATGATCGGGTAATGTGCAGAGACAAAGAATTGTAGCCCTACTTTTAGTTTTGACGAATAATGCCCTTTGTTCATTTCATATAGTAAAGTTTTGTCCGCTCTATAACTTTAAAACCGTTTAAAATTTTATTCACGAAATTTTACACAATCAAGTATTAAGCATATTCAGACCATGTGCAGAGAAAAAGAACCGTAACTTTACTTTCAATTCTTATGTAATTATGCCCTTTTTTTATCGGAGACACTGTCAATTCAATGGTATTGGTTTCAAGTTTGACAGCTTGCGCGAATCCCGCAGAGAACCGACGCCAGAAACTTCGGTGGTACGCAAAACTTCACGTGAGATAATATTGATAATTCCTTATATAACCGATATTCGTAGGTAGCAATATTCGGGAAAAACAGTAGCAATTTACTTGTTTTGGTGGGTGCGTTTTGCTTAATCTTATAAGCACCCAGTAATAGGTTAGAGATGCTGGTCAAGATAGAGCGAGATGAATGGGGTGGCTGTTGTAGATGGTAGAGTACATTAGAGAATAGAGGTAATTATGGGTTGCTTAAAAGATTAGACTGAAATGACCTATCAAAATAAGCCGAAACGACACAAGGTCGAACTAATGGAAACTACCCAGGGCCACAACGACGCAGTGCCTAAAAGACTTTGGGCCAAAATGTCCCGTTTCTCTACAGAAACTAGTCCCAAAACGACCCAGCCCCAAAAAGACTGAGGACCGATTCCACTCCAATAAAAACCTGTTACTATGGATTGTCTTAAAAAAGACACAGTCAGTGAGGCCGAAATGACCCAGAGTCCAAACGGCTGATGACCGAAACAATACAGGATAGAAATTACATAGAGCCAAAGTGACCCAGTCTCCTGTTTAGCATCAAGTGCCACCTAAGTGGGCGAAATTCTAAGCAACGCTTTTAACTTATGTTTTTCTTATTTCGGTGATTCGATATACTCTCATTTTAATCGAATACTGTACTTCTTTTGAGGCTATTTGAACACACAAAAAATGCATAACTTTATTCAACAGGGCGGCGCCCGTGTTTACCATCAAACTCCAAGCATTCAAATCGGTAAAGAAACAGATTCACACATATGTTGATATATGAGCTATGAGCTATGCGGGCGAGATCGAGCGCATCGCGCCCGCATGAAGAGCATAGCTATACATAGGATTTGCCGGGATCTAAATTGCAAGTACTTGCTAACGTGATGTTGGTTACTTGATTTTGAGCTAAATAGTTTCTAGCTACCCCATACCCACCCATCTCACCTAAAACGCATATATTAGAATAGGAGCTTGACATAATAGTATTTAGTTTTTATTTAGGGAACGAAGGTTTAAGAAACTACACTGCCCAACATCAACATGTTGAATCAACGTTGAATCGACGTTGTTTCAACGTTCTGTGCCCTTTCGGTGATTATCAACGACTGTTATCTGATTGCCCGGAAAAAGCTAACGGTTCAGATCTTGTCAGTTTTAACCTCACACAGCCCTTTAATCCTACGTTTTCTATCATGTTTGAAGAACCATTCGACCATTTTATCTGTAAACAACAACCAAAAATTAGCCATCGTTGGCTAAACCTGTATATTTAACAGTCAAGCGTATTGCTGGTATCATTCGGAACATACTACCAAATAAGGAAATTCTGGCATCCTATACAATTTAAAAAGCTCACTGTGGAAATGCTGTATTCAGGAAATAATAGAAGCACCACTAATTGACAGAGTTTACAAAAGACATGCAACTAGAAATTTCCATGTCAATCCGTCCTTGTCATGTTGTAGCCCAGTCTGAATCACCTGAACTCTTTCATCCGTGATATCTAAATTTGCTGCCTTCAGGACACAATGGAAATATGTCCTAGAAACACCACTAATTTGACAGATGCTTACAAAATGACATAAAACCGATGTTTCTAAGCCTCTCTGTCATTGGCTGTGGGGGTCTCTCCGCCCGTCTTTATTGCAATCAATAATACCATATCATGTATCTCCGTTTCTAGTAGTAGACTTCATGGATGCTGCTGTTGTTAAACAATAACACGAATTACGACACAATGTGACAAGCAATACATTGAAGCACGTGTAAAGTCGTTAAAGTATGATCCGCTGTTCACCGCAAATATTCTACCTCTACCATGTTATAAACTACAAATTCCTCTTTATGAATAATTCCTGTCATCAGAGGAAGGAATGTACTCCATGTTGTACTTAAATATGTGAAATTAGGGAAGTTTACGAAATAAATCGACGGATAAAAAATGAGGGCTCAACAAAGGATATATATGTTTACTGCCTATCCCCGGAACGAGCATAGTTGGTGGAAATTGCGTTCGCTAGACACTGGTGAAAAGGCCAAACAAAATTTGCAAGAAATAAGGCAAAATGTAGTAAATGTTTTCATTTTTATGCAATAATAGCGTCGAACATTGCTTTTCAATGCAATGTAGCTGTTACTATGGATTGCCTTAAGACTAAAAAGACGCAATCAGTTTTGCCAAAATGACCGAGAGTTGAAATGACAGATGACAGAAACGATTCAGGATGGTAATGACACAGGGCCAAAATGACCCAGTGTCCTGTCTAGCATCAGGTGCCACGCAAGTTGGTGACATTCTAAGCAACGGCTATAACTATCTTTTTATTTCGGTGATTCGACATACTCCCATTTTATTTCAGCGCTAATCAAATATTTGCAATTGTCGACTATATTTTTTTGGAAGTTAATCGAACACTCGCAATTGTCGAACTATATTTCTTTGGAAGCTAGTCGAACACAGAAATATGGCGGCACCTATGTTAACCATTAACATGGCGGCGCTCGTGTTTTCCATCAAAATCCAAGCATCAAAATTCAACTGCTGAATAAACAGATTCACACATATGAGCTCTGGTAAGCGGGCGCTTCTTGCCCGCACGAAGAGCGTCGCTGTTACTACCATGTATGTGTTTATAATTTTTCTCTTGTTTGTGCAGATGACAGTATATTGGTACTGAGATCTGTAATGCATTACTGAAGTGCGATAAACCTTAACAGGAATGTCCTTTGAGACCAACAAACACACAAATTTGAAAACAGCTAAGGTATCCAGTTTACTGGGCCAGACTAGCTTTTTAGGCAAGTCAGACCTCATCATAAATAGTTATCATAATAATAAAACAAACAAAACGGAATAGGCTAAACGGTCACAAAGGGGCCGGAAAAAACCTACAATGTAGAAGGGGAGGTTCTACTGTGGGGAGACGTTTTACGGCCGCTTAAAGACACTAACAGCAGCTGTAGTGAAGAGAGGTGAATTATATAAAGAATATCTCTTGAGACCAATGGGTACACTCATAAACTTAAAGTACCAAATTTTCTGGACCAGATTAGCTAGTTTCGATCAATTAGGCCTTATCAGTGAAATCCGTAAAATATTATTAAAACTAAGATCGTCTTCTTATTCGAAAATACTAAATTTGGCACGTTTATGTACTGACGTGACGGTGTGATACGAGTATACTGGCCGGAACGGCAAAACCCATAGGGACATAACCTGGTCTTACCAATAGCAACTCTCACCCTTAATCCTGATACAATTTTAGACGCAGCTGAGTTCGGTCGGGGTAAGGGCCTAACTTATCTATGGATCAACAAAATAATAAACCTACAAAATATCATCTCAAACGTACGGCGAGTTGCTCACTAGACGAGCTCTAATGCGTACCAACAACATACGTTTCTCAGTTTAGCTTTCTCGGTTTCTATCATTTTTATTTGCCCATGGTGTTCGCTGCAATGTGTAAGGATAGTGTCATCAGAGTCTGTAACAAATATCACTGAGAAATGACTGAGAAACAAACCAACGTTTTGGTGTAATTCGCGCCGTGAATGATTACAAGCTCTACCAAGCAATTACCCCAAAATTCATGTAAAAAAACATTGCAAAGTTCTCTCTTCATTAAAGTATGTGGATTTAGGTTATCATTAAATCCTGTGCTTTGTTTATCATAGTGTTTTTGATTGTATTGTTTCAATGTGATATTTCACAGATGAGGTAGATAAGTCCTGTGTCAGAATTAAGAAAGATGTTTCGTAAGAGTTAAAAGTAAAATGAAGATACCCAGGCAATGCCACACTCACGAAGCACAGCCTTCCTGGGGTACCTAAAGAAGGAGCGATTTGAAATAAAAATGGCAAAACAAAATAAAAAAAACTTCGCATATAAAACCACAGACGCACACTCAAACAAAAACTGTAGCAGAGAACCGAGAACAGAGAACGGTCAGTAAGAAAGCTACTGGTGGAGTGTGGGGGCAGGACTTCAACCAGTTTAATCGTGCAAAACCTCCCTTTATTTCTGATACAACTCCAAGTTATAAATAAATGTTTGGTGCGCATACGAGTCCTCTACTTCACATCACGGAAACACGCCTATATAATATGGACCCCCTTAAACCCTACTTTTATATAGTAAAACTGGGGTTGACAGGGGTCACAGTATTTTTCTTATTTTGCTAACAATCATAAATTTTAGGTATATGAATGAAGTCTAATTGAATGCAACGAGCTAGTTTGGATCAAAACCATGACACTTATTTTCATTTTTTAGTGTTTATTGCCCTCAAGGGTCAATTTCATTTTAGAATCTATTCATTTTGGGATCTAATTTTCTGTATTCCTCTTCTCTTCTTTTGGTGTCTCGGGAAGGGAGTGGTTTATGATTGTGGCCTATCTTGGAATATTGACTTACATTTAAGCATATAAACCTATAGAAATACTCCGAAAAGGACATACTCATGGACAATAGACCTCCAAAGGCATCGGATAACAGTTTAGTGAGAGACATAAATGTCAACACAAAACAGCACACCCTCAAAACCAGAACGAACAAATCAACAGAAACTGTAGCAGAAATGGTATGTTGAAAAGGTCATCAGCAGAACTGTCGGGTTTCTGTAAATAAATATTTGTGATTTTATTGGTCAGATTTTCAGAGCATAGAATATATGGACAAAAAGAAAACTCTAATGCTAAAACTGGCTTATCCAGACAATAAAATTTCATATATAAAACATTGAACCTACCGTCTGTCTTCTATATATCTATGCATTCGTTGAATTCAAATGAAATGACGACATTTAATATCAAATAGCTCCGGAGAGGCCGCAAAAGCCAGTTTAATTTAGAAAACTGCAGATTGCTTTTAGATCACTGCGAACATACAAGGCATTCTGGCTAAGACGTGTACTTAATTTTGATTCTACAAAAATAAATATGGAGTTATACAGAAAAGACCACAGCCACAAAACACAGCCTTCCCAAGGTACCGGACAGTTGTATACAGCCATACGTCAATGGTTCGAACACCTTCGCATCACGAAAACATACCTATATAATTTTGACCCCTTAAACCCCACTTTTATATAGTATGGGTATACATTATTTTTCTTTTCTGCTCAAAAACATAGGTTGCTGGTACTCGTTAGAACCGTCTCGGCATAGATTGTTGGTACTCGTTTGAATCGCCTCTGCGAGGCGGTTCTAACTAGTAGCAACAACCTATGTTCTTGAGCAGAAATTAGAAAAATATTAGAGTTTTTGTATCTGAAAGTTGTCAGTTTTTGGAGATAAAATTCTTTATATATTTGAATAGGCGTGTTTTCGTAATAGGGAGCATGAAGTTTGTTCTAGAAATGGGTAATTTGAGCCACTGTTTAAATTGTAGCACCAGATCAAGAGGCAGATGGAGATAATTTATGGATGTCTTTTAGATGAAATAATGATATGTTAAGTGTACTTATTAGAATCATCTCGATGAGGCAATTCTTATAAGAACACACGTCATACATTTTCAAGATAAAGTCTTTATTAAATATTAACAATATTTACTTTGACCAAATGGTGGACCGGATATACCCTACAGCTCCAATTAAATAGAGCAAATTCTTCCGATACTGAGGCACCTTTTTTGGATTTGAATCTATGTATATCTAATGGTACAGTTTCCACCAAAATTTATGATAAACGGGACGATTTTGATTTTGACATAGTCAATTTCCCTTTTCTGGATGGCGATGTCCCCCGGTGTACTTCATATGGGGTATACATATCTCAACTTATAAGATTCGCCAGAGCTTCTTCAAATCTTAATGACTTTAACTACCGTAATAAAGCCCTTACTGCCAAACTTCTTAGGCAGGGCTATCGTTATTTTAAACTTTGTTAGGCGTTTTCGAAATTTTATCGCAGACACAGTGCCTTGTTAGAAAAATATAGCGTCAGTCTGAAAACACTTCTGTAACAAGGTATAACGGAACCCGAATTTGACGGTGACTTAGTGTACAGATTAAGAAAAATTGTAGGTAATTCTAACTTTTCGGAGCTATTCAGAAAACTTATTAACCGTTATAAAAGAATTGGCTATAGCCTGGATATTATGCGGCAGACTGCATGCCTAGTTGTCAACCCAATCATTGTTGATGGCTATGCTTCACTCTTTAATTGCACGACGGCGGTTCGGGCCTCAGACTCAATGACGGCCTTTTCGTAAAAATTTAACCAGTGGGTTGGGGCTTGACGATGTGTCTTTGGCTTGGCCCGCCGTGGTTCAACTATTGGTTTTCATTTACTCTGGCATACAGTAAAGTCTTTGTTTATTAAAGTGATTAATTTGATTTTTATGTTTTCGCTTTGATGCATTGACTGAGTTGGGAGCCTTTATGCGAACCGATTTTTTATGTATTTCTGTATTAAGAGTAGCATCAGGACCCAGGGTGAAGTTAGCTAACTGTAAAAGTGCTTTAACCCCCTCGGTGGTTTGCTCTACTGATCGTTCTAAGGCGGTGGTCCTGGTGTTAGTCTTACTCTTTGTTGCTTTGAGGTTTATTCTACGAGGCGATTTGTTGTATGTCTTTCCGTGTCATTTTGTTCTTGTGTTTTTCCGTCCTTTTAGTATTGCGATTACCTCGCTTGGGGAAGAGAGAACTAATCTTAGTACTTTTCATACTCTTGTTTGATTTGTGCTTGCTTAGATTTGTCGGTTTCCTCTTCCTCTATGGGTCTAGGAAGGACTGCGGTTTGTGCGTGGTTCAACTATTGGTTTTCATTTACTCTGGCATACAGTAGAATTAGCCAGGAGTACTCGTCTTTGTTTGTTATAGTGATTAATTGGATTTTTATGTTTTCGCTTTGATGCATTGACTGAGTTGGGAGCCTTTATGCGAAACGAATTTTTATGTATTTCTGTATTAAGAGTAGCATCGGGACCCAGGGTGAAGTTAGCTAGCTGTAAAAGTGCTTTAAACCCCACGGTGGTTTGCTCTACCGACCGTTCTAAGGCGGTGGTCCCGGTGTTGGTCTTACTTGTTGTTGCTTTGTGGTTTATTCTACGAGGCGATTTGTTGTATGTCTTTCCGTGTGTCATTTTGTTCTTGTGTTTTTCAGTCCTTTTAGTATTGCGATTACCTCGCTTGGGGAAGAGAGAACTAATCTTAGTGCTTTTCGTACGTTTGTTCGGTTTGTGCTTGTTTAGATTGTTGGTTTCCTCTTCCTCTTGGGGTCTGGAAAGGGCTGCGGTTTGTGACTGTGGCACTCCCTGGACTTTTCTCTTACCTTTTGAGATTGGTAGCTTGTGAACTCAACTCCTCTTACAGTTTTTAACCGATCTTTTTGAAAGTTTGCAGATGTTTTTGTCATGGTCTAAAGCTGTGCACGAGGTTTTGAGGTTATCCTTCCATTATTTGCCATCAACTATTTCCATTTTTTGACTTATCTTTTTCCAGGTCAGATCATATTAGAACAGATACCTTCTCGGCGCAACTCCTCCTATCATTTTAAGACTATGCATACTTGTTCTACATGGTCTTAAGATGTGCATGTAATTTTTAAGTTATCCTGCCATTATTTTTTTTTTTCAATTTTTTGCACTTTTTTTTTCAGTTGTGACACGATGACGACAATAGCCTGTGGGCGCAACTCTTCTTACCGTTTTATACCAAACGTTTTGAAATTTTACAGGTGTTTCTTTCATGGTCTGAAAATGTATATGTATTTGTGGTTTTGGGGTTGCCCTTCCTTCAGTTTTTATCATTTTTTTCGAGGTTGTTTTTCAGGACCGATTAGAATAGATATCTTGTGGGCGCAAGTCTTCCTACAGTTTTCCACCCATCATTTTTAAACTATGCATACTTGTTCTACATGGTCTGAAGATGTGCCTGTTGTTTTGGAGTTATCCTTCCATTATTATGTTTTTATTATTTTTTCCACTTTTTTTTTTTACTTTTTCCAGGTCCAGTTAGTATTGAAATTGATACCTTGTGGGCGCAACTCCTCCGAGAGTTTTCTACCAATAATTTTGAAACTATGCATATTTGTTCTACATGGTCTGAAAATGTGTGTGTGGTTTGAGGGTTATACTCCTATTATACGGATTTAAACTCACAACCCTTTACTAACAAAGCCATGTCGTCGGGGGAAGCTTGCCCGCAACGGGATTTCATTATTTGCATTAGGAAATTCCCATAAAATTTCGCAAAACGTTTGTTTTCTTGAGCTATTTGAAGAACTTCTCAGGGACTCAAACACGAGTTCGAACAAGCCATCGATAGTCGAGTCAAAAAAGTTTTACTGTAATTACAAAATTTCTTCACCGGTTTAAATAAGTGTTCGATGAGTGGGTTTAAAATAAGTCCAAACTTTAAGGTAGTAAAGCAAAGACCCGGCCAGCGTTCTGCTTTAATATATATTGGGCCGTTATAGATTTAAGCAGAATGCTAATTGAGCATGCTTTGAGTAAACGTATTGTGAAAGTGTGCAGTGCATTACGTTCAATGTATGTGTATTTTGCTGAAAACAGGTTGTGAATAGAGCCGCGTCCGCAGAAAATTAATGACCACATATACTACACAGCAAATTGATGTTCGCAAAATGAACAGGGAACATCTAGAAATCTCTGTACTGTGAAATATAGATCATAGTTTTATGTCAAAATGCATTTTGACGGAATACCTCCTTATGCTTGAAAATAACCGTGTCAGCTAAATCCTATTACAGAATTTTAACATTAATTACATAGAGCTTACGAGATAATAGATAGTATTTCAATTCTCAAAACAGTTTTTAAGGTGAAAAATGTTATCAGTCAAATATTGTGGATGGTAAAACTTACTATATTCAAACGCCGTCATTAGAACGTTGATAAAAATCTTGTAACATCATGATTTCCATATCTAAGTATGGGAAGACTTATAATTAATCTGAAATTAGACCCTTTTTGATATCTTTACGAAGATCGCCCAAACATATTTGTCGCTGAACAGTTTGACCTGAAATAAAAAAAAAAAAAAAAAAAAAAAAAAAATCCATATATTAATATATGTGACATTTAAAAATGTCAAAGCTTCAAAACATAGGTATATATTACCAGAATGAAGAAGTTTACATTATCTAATCAGTTGTAATCATTCTGGGAGGTAAGGAAGTTTTTGAGGGTCACTGATGACGCCTAATTGACCGAAACAATATAGCACAACCCAGATCGTATAGCTATTTTTGATATTTATGTGAGCATCGATAAAACATATCTATATAATTTCCCCCTTTAAATCCCACTTTTATATAGTAAAACTGAGGTTTACAGGGGTAGTTTTTTTCTTATTTCTGCTCCAAAACAGATTGTGAGTATGTTTTGAGCAGAAAAATGAAAAATATCAGAATTTTTATCTAAAAACTTTCAATTTTCAACATATTTAAATAGGTGTTTTAACCTGCCTCCCGCCCCCCACCCCCGTCCCGGTGGTTTGCTCTACCGACCGTTCTAAGGCGGTGGTCCCGGTGTTAGTCTTACTCTTTGTTGCTTTGTGGTTTATTCTACGAGGCGATTTGTTGTATGTCTTTCCGTGTGTCATTTTGTTCTTGTGTCTTTTAGTCCTTTTAGTATTGCGATTACCTCGCTTGGGGAAGAGAGAGCTAATCTTAGTGCTTTTCGTACGTTTTTTTCGGTTTGTGCTTGTTTAGATTTGTCGGTTTCCTCTTCCTCTTGGGGTCAGGGATGGGCTGCGGTTTGTGATTGTGGCACTGCCTAGACTTTTCTCTTACCTTTTTTGTAATGGTATGTTCGTTGTTCTCATAGCTAATTCCTTTTTAGAATCTATTCACAAGCTAGGTCTATGCCATCAGCAGCTCAGACTGATTTTAATCATATAGTCAATCTTAAAAGGCTTGAACATCTTTGGGGCAATGAAAATTTGATTTAGACATGGGAAGTTCGAGACACTAAGGGTTATTCACAGCGCCAGGTCAGGAGGCAAATGAGGACAATTCAGGGAGAGATCTTTCGATCTTCTATAAAATAATGTTAGGTTGATTGTAACTCATCGAGGCGATTTTACTGAGTACATCAACCTATATTTCATTATAATTAGAAAATGTACCTAAAATATCACTTTTTTTCTTGAGCTACTTCCTAGGGACTGAAAATCGGGTTCAAATCAGTCACGTAAACGAGCCATCGATGTTCGAATCATTGGAGATTCACTGTATTAGGCAAGATAGCTAGAACAAAGACTGAGTAAAAGCCAAAAGAAATCAATTCTATTTTGTTTCATTCGAAAATTAAACCTGTTTATGGATATGAAATCCTTCATGCTACTTGATAATGGGTGCTCGGTGAGACATCGACCGCAACATAGAATCGGGAATAGAGAAAGAAATCCTTGTTGCATCTGCGACAGCGAAGATAAGATTGCCATGCATACCTGGATATTTTTTAATCGTATTTGCTGATTTTTTGCTTATTGTGGAATATATCAAACTGCATGAATGGGCAACGGGAAATGGGTGCCCGTTGATCGCGTAGGTCTGTGTGCTATGGTCCTTTTGGTCGTAGTTTGGCATCTTCATATTCGTTCTTTACAGTACACGAGTCGATAGAGAAACGATTCAGTGTTGCGTCTGCGACAGCGAAGATAAGATCGCCATGCATATGCATACCTGGATATTTTTTAATCGTATTTGCAGTTTTTTTTTTAAACTGTGGAATATATCAGACTGCGTGAATGGGCAACGTGAAATGGGTGCCCGTTGTTCGCGTAGGTCTGTGTGCTATGGTCCTTTTGCTCGTGGTTTGGCATCTTCATGTTCGTTTGTTACAGTACACGAGTCGATAGACTTATTGCATTTATTTGTTTCGGAGCTAATCTGGCAAACACAAGAAGGCTGTAAAGAGCATATTATCATTCCGTTCTTAGCAATTTTGTTTCCCTCAGACTGTATATCATCTGCCAGGGACACCATTTGGAGAGATAATCATAGCACTGGATACCGTATTTATTCTAATTATTGGAACAACAACTCCTTGTCCAACTTCAACAACTCCATTTTAATACCAGGTACTACTGGGTACTACGTCAGCCGGGTGGGTTGCATACAGTGTAGGCCCAAATCAGACGCCGCATTTGTGGCGTCTGATTTGGGACTAAACTGTTTGCTCAGGTGGTTTGTCCCAATACGTAGGGTTGATACTGTGATCTGGCATGTTCATTTCTTGACGAAAAGGCTAAGTGAGAATACAGTATGCAGTATAACAGCATGAGAAAGGGTACCTGTGGATATATTCTTGGACCAGCGAAAAATCAGATCAGTTATTCAGTCTTATTTATCTTCGCTAAGCGTTCTATAGATAACCAAAGATTAAAGGTTTCTTCAAGCGGACAGCAAAGATTTTGACCAAACTGCGTAGAAGCTCAGGCTGATCTGAGCCTTCGCTGTGAACATACTTGCAGCGGTACATTTTGTCGCGTTGTGGCCCATATGACGATTCTTTCTTTGATCACCATCACGAAAACATGGCTATATAATTTTGACCCCCTTAAACCCCACTTTTATATAGTAAAACTGGGGTTTACAGGGGTATACATTATTTTTCTTATTTCAGCTCAAAAACATAGATTGTGGATACTCGTTAGAACCGCCTCGGCGAGGCGGTTCTAACGAGTACCCACAATTTATGTTTTGAGCAGAAGTATGAAAAATATCAGAATTTTTTATCTGAAAATTTTCGTTTTTTGGTGGTGAAATTTTCAATATATTTGAATAGGCGTGTTTTCGTAATGACTAATGTTATTGTTAAGATCTCCACTTGCAATAGATATTAAATCACGTCAGAACATTTTCCGATTCATCAATGGTTGCAGGAATCTTAGTGTTCATGAAAGAGAATAAGTACCCTATAAGGAAATATGAATATACAAGAGGAAACTGTTTTATCTTTTGTTCTTTAAATCATCGTTAAACTGCGAATGTTTCCCCATCAGCACAATGAAAGACATTACCATGCCTTATACATTTCAACTATTTTGCTAGATACATGTATACAAATATGCTTCTTCTGTGTTAAGCCTTATTTGCTTTGAAATATAAAAGAAATGTGTGTGGTCTGCTGTAAGTGGGATTTGCAAGACGCTTCATTGCTAAGTCATAAAATAAAAACAAGATGAAATATGATATGTGTTGCGATAAAGATCAGGCTGACTAGATTTTGTGCACAATTTTTGTAATTAAGTAAAATGCCTTAACTACTCCATAAGTCCATTTTCTTACTGCGAGTCAGAACCGTACGATGTTGCATGGCACGAGAAATCGTGAATCCCATGATTCCTTTATTGCTCGTGCTTTTGCAAAATCGATACTCACTAATTTTATATATAAAGAAACCCCATTGAACGAATACGGCAGTGGGTGGGGACGGGCGGGCGGGGACGGGTGGAGGGGGCAACAACGCGAGGCTTACGTTTATTACGTCCATAATGACCTCAGTCAGATTTGCTCGGTAAGAGGTATTTAATTTTATTCTAATTAATTTACTTGTCGGTTTTTTGTGCTAATTTCGAAGTGTCTGGTTTACATGTTCAGACTGAGAGATAAAAACCTTCAAACTATATGTATTACCTCGCAGAAGTGACAATCCAGCGCAGCGTGATTCAAATCTGTATACATTACCTGATTATTATCTGTAGCGCTGAACAGGCAGTACTGACAGTTGTGTAGTCCGATCAGGATCTCTCCACGGTATGCACAGGTTGTTGTTTTGGTGGAAGTAAGAACAGCGCAGAGATGAATTTGCTGGGTACAAATGTAGAATTGCGGAACCGTAAGGAGTAGAGTTGGGATCATAACAATTTATTGTAAATAAATTTGATCATGAAATTAAGAAAGCGCGTACACACGCACGTACACAAATACATGCACACACCCACATACTCGTAAAGACGCGCAAACACATGGTTTATTTCTAAATTTGGTATTACAATTTCTCGCAGTCTTGCTGGTAAAATTAATTTAAACTACAGATTGTAATATGAATAATTATCTCTCCCTTATTAATGACAGATTTCTATCTGTCATTCCTTGCTGGCAGAAGCGTTCTCAAGTTGCTTCCGGCTCTCAAGTTGCTTCCGGCTTTCACTACCACTGAAATATGTGTCCGCTCAAAATGTAGTCCGATGCTATTAATATCTTTATAGCGCCGTGCAATTTTTAAAGCAGGCGACATTCAGAATTCTCCCTTATTTGCAGAGAAAACCAGACTAAGCATTTCATATGAATTGTTTGCCAACGGATGAATCGCATGAAATTCTCTGATATAATAAGACAAAAAATAAAATTGACATCTGCTACAGTCGTTGTATGCAGTCTAAGGGTTAACATATCAAAATACTTGTGTATCAATACGCCTGCGCTGGACTAAAGACGTGGCGCGAGAAACTAGAGCGTAAGCCACTGTTACCAGCAATATAAACACTGTCTAATCAGCTATTACTCTCCAAATTAATTATAGATTCTGAAGATTTTTTATGCATGATAATAAAAAGAAAAAAAGGCTGTGCTCATAATCATGCTGTAAAGTGTTTTCTTCGATATTATCTGAGTGCGTTAGATAGGTTGTAAGGTTGATCTGCGCAATTTGTTGTTAGCTATTAATAGAACAGGCGCTGCCTCATGACCCGCGTGTCAAAAAATAGCAGATATTTTACCGTAAAACATAATTTGACATTTCATGCAAATTGTCTCAAATGAGGAATCAGTTAGCATGAAATGTCAAATACTGTCTCCTTGGGAAAATAACTATTTCAAAATATGGTATGATAAAACTTTTACACAGAGCACTTGTACATTTGTCTGACGTGTGTAAAAAATTCAATACTGTCGGATTAAAGGGACAGGGCTTTAGTCAAACATTACAAGATGTAATCTCGCTGTTGTTGATTTGCTTAACATTAAAATATTTTATCTGCGGCATTTTAATAAAAAGGATGCTTGGGTTTAAAGTGTAACTATTTATCAGAAAAAAAGGAAAGTGTTGAAAATCTCTATTGCTACTTTGGTTATTTCCTCTTATTGAACGCTCGATTGTGAAAGTGAAAGTAGACAACAAGTTGGCTTCTTTAAAAAGAACCCAACGAAAGGTTCGCATCTTGTTTTAAATTTGCAGGTTTGCACAGCAAATTTAATGCCGTCATTTGCAACCATTTTTTAAGTACAGGTATTAAGTTATTGAAGAGAATTTATCACAATTTTAGCTCTTTATTGCATGTGATAACTGGCTTTTTGCAACATTTTGAGACAAAATATTTCTTTTGAAACTTCAAAACATCAAGTGGAACTTCATGGCACTATATATATATACCTCTGCAAGCATTTGATATCTGAATTTGTAGTACTACATTTTTAAACAAATGTGAAACCTTTTTATTGGACGGGTTTTCAAAAATCTGTCCTTTAAAATAGCGAACCCCGGCAGGTTTACCTTTTGGTTAACCTTTCTGATAAACCCGTCCATAATGCCGTTAGACGTTCTTCTTGTAAATGTTTTATACAAATTAAGACTTTTTATGATGAATTTCTGATAGAATCTGTCATTTCAGTGCCTTTGGCGCTTTGATCAAATTAATTGTATTAAATGTTTTCAATGTGATATACGTACATGTATCTCTGATTTTGCAAGTAAAGGCAGCAATGTATAGTGTCTTCATAGCATTCGGGTGGCTACATTTGAAACGTCGTGGCCCCGTTGTTATTCAGCCATTATGAAAACTATTAATGAATAAGAACTCAGAAATTGGTAAATGTATTTTGTTGTTGATGAAATGACGTTACTAACTCTACCTGGGGCGTGCGTTATCAGTGTAGAATAATAGCTAAGAGTCGCATAGTAGCAAAAAGCTTCATCTTGTCTTATATTACAATGTATAGTTAGTTCTAATGTGTTTGTTAATTTTTTATAGGTGGTGGCCCTCCTTCCCTGATCAGAGCTGAAATGTACTAGCCACCGGGAAGAAACAACAAACGATCGACTGGTCCCTGTTATGGTCCATCCAGATAGACCCAGGCCGTCATCGACATGAAGATGTCGGATTTAATCTACATATAAAGATTCATATAGAAGATTATGCTTCAAAGATAATGGGAGTTGTTTGCCAAATCGCGCGCAAGTAGTGAAGTCTATAAATAAGTGATCATTACGAAAACACGCCTATTCAAATATACTGAAAATTTTACCACCAAAAAAATGAAAATTTTCAGATGAAAAAATTCTGATATTTTTCTTAATTCTGCTCAAAACATAGACTGTAGGTACTCGTTAGAACCGCCTCGATGAGGCGGTTCTAACGAGTACCCACAATCTATGTTTGAGCAGAAATAAGAAAAATAATGTATACCCCTGTAAACCCCAGTTTCATTATATAAAAGTGGGGTTTAAGGGGGTTAAAATTATATAGGTATGTTTTCGTGATGAAATGTCGATATAAGGAACAGTGCACGACATAGGAACAGAGCGCCACCTAAGGAACAGTGTCTTAGTTAACTTACGTTAGGAGGCACGGCATTATTATTCCCACAAGGCAACACATACAATATTATTATGGGTAAAGTGAAGATTAAAGCAAATTTACCCTAAAAATAACTTGTTACTATGCTTGTTCTTAACTTATAAGAAACAAATCTAAAAAAAACTTGCCTTTAGAAACAAAGAACATACAAAGGACGGAAATGGGAGTCTCTTCATGTGCAGAAATGTATTTTGCGAGGCTGCATACGACCCCTAGTACCTCCATTACGAAAACACGCCTATTTAAATATATAGAAAATTTCACGTCCAAAAACTGAAAATTTTCCGACTAAAAACAAAACGTAGATTGTGGGTACTCGTTAGAACGTTCAAGCGAGAATCCACAATCTGTTTTTGAGCAGAAATTAGAAAAATTATTTATATCCCTGTAAATCCCAGTTTTACTATATAAAAGTGGGATTTAAGAGGGTCAAATTATATATGCATGTTTTTGTGATGACTTGCTAAAGCGGTATTCGAGTTTCACGGTAACCAAACCGGGCCCAATGAGCCCAAAGGAAATAAAAATACAATCTGCACTGCTCGGTCCATTTTACTTCCTGCTTGTTGTGTCTCAAAATTGCCTGGAATGAGTGGCAATCAATCGAGCGCCTGAGTGAAGCTGTAGACCTAGATCAGACTTCTCATTAGGGTCTACAGTATCACCAAGCCTGACTGTCCCAATACTTAAGATCATTAAAGTACTAGAACTCGGGGATATGAAAAGGAAATCATCATATGGTAAAATGCTGCTTCCAGACACATCCTTAGTCCTGATCATTTTCTATTTGCTGAGTGAACTAATCAAAATATTTTACAAATCTTGCATATAATCTGCTTAAGTGGATTTGAGTCTGCTGTTCAACACTCGCAGAATAGCATTGAAAGATTGGAAATAATAATATATGTAAGTGCACAAGTGCAACATTGCTTGCTTTCTTAATAATTAGTTTTCCGTAGTCAAACACACTGAGCGTCATATGCTATTATGCGTCTTGAGAAAAAAAAAATGTTGAGATTTAACCGATCATTTTTTATTTAGATTTTCGACTAAATTTGAATAATTTATTGATAGATTTAACCCCATTTAACTCAGGACATTACGAAAACACGCCTATTCAAATTTATTGAAAATTTCACCGCCCAAAACTGAAAATTTTCAGATAAAAATTCTAATATTTCCCATATTTCTGCTCAAAACAAAGATTGTGGGTACTCGTTAGAACCGCATCGCCAAGGCGGTTCTAACGAGTACCCACAATCTATGTTTTTTAGCAGAAATAAGAAAACTAATGTATACCACTGTAAACCGCAGTTTTACTATGTAAAAGTGGGGTTAAAGGGGGTCAACATTATATAGGCGTGTTTTCGTGGTGAGATCAGCAAAGGGTAATTTGTAGATAGTGCACACATAGATCAGCCACCGCAGAATACCACGATTTTTTCAATCGCAGTGGTCTGATCAGGATCTCCATAATTTGCAAAAAAAATAGCCACTTGTCTCTAGAAATGTCTAAATCACATAGCCTGACATACCTAAAACTAAAATTGGACTCTTCTAATTGAGTTTATTGAGTCTTAAATGGGTTAACTTGAACAAACCATTTCACTTAATAGTACAAACTTACATGCAACTTTTCGTAAGGAGAAAATATACTAATACAAATCCGTCCCGGTATCGGAGGTTGACGACGATCTGTTATTTTTGCATTGCCTAAATATTGTCATTGTGTGTGTGTGTGTGTGTGTGTGTGTGTGTGTGTGTGTGTGTGTGTGTATTTTGAACAAACCATTTCACTTAATAGTACAAACTTACATGCAACTTTTCGTAAGGAGAAAATATACTAATTCAAATCCGTCCCGGTATCGGAGGTTGACGACGATCTGTTATTTTTGCATTGCCTAAATATTGTCATTGTGTGTGTGTGTGTGTGTGTGTGTGTGTGTGTATTTTGTACTGTCCGCTAATGAAATATTGCCTGTTGCATTCTATTTAAAGAATAAATGAACCAAACGAAATTGCCATGCCAATGTGCGTTAGGCGAAGCCTAAAAAAGGTATAATTAGAAATTGGTGGCCTTGATATCATTTTCAATTTCATCAGAAGACATTGACATTTCCAACGTAAACTATTAGCTGAAGCAATGAAGAGCAGCGACCGTGTAACGCAAGAAAAGGACCCTGTAGTCGAGCGAAAATGCCATGTTCAGAATGAGATTGTTTCTTGCAGTCGTTACTGCTTAACCCATTTATGCCTAGAGTCCCACAAAAGGAGGCATCTGATCAAAGTCTACACTGTTTGCATTAAATGCAGGAATTTCTATAAAACGGCAATAATAAAATTAACCTGATACCCCTTATATAGGGAATGGACTGGTCCAAAATGAAGAGGTGGAATGGTTCAATCGGCAGAAATGGTTTATGTGTGTAGTATCATTTTTTCAAATTACATGGTGAATCTGTCATGGTTAACATGACTCTAGATAAAATGGCATCAAGATAAGATTTTACTTATTCTCCGTTGAAACATTGTACAATTGATGCGTTCTATTGAGCTCAACATAAGGGGTTGCCAACCCGAGAAAGCCATTACGACAATAAGCCTATTCAAATATACTGAAAATTTTACCACCAAAAAATAAAAATTTTCAGATAAAAATTCCGATATTTTTCATATTACTGCTCAAAACAGATTGTGGGTACTCGTTAGAACCGCCTTAAAGAGGCAGTTCTAACAAGTACCCACAATCTATGTTTTTATGCTGTATTTCTGCTCAAACAATAGATTGTGGGTACTCGTTAGAACCGCCTGAAAGAGGCGGTTCTAACGAGTACCCACAATCTGTGTTTTGAGCAGAAATAAGAAATATAATGTATACCCTTCTAACCCCAGTTTTACTCTATGAAGTGGGGTTTAAGGGGGTCAACATTATATAGGCAGGTTTTCGTGATGGATGTTCGGCTCGGCTTCGCCTAGGTGAAGATCACTTTCTCGGGTAGACAAATCCTGATATTAACCTTAATAGAATGCATCAGTCAGTTGTTTTGTTGTATGACTGTCTAACAAGAGTGACAAAATTGATGTTGACCGGTCCCTGACCTTATCCAGGCTGTTATAAAACTATTTTAAGCTGTCTGGCAGCAATGACAAAAGTTATGTTGACCGGTCCTTGGCCGTAGCGTGGCTATTTTTAACAAGCAGCTAATTTTAGCAAACATAATGGATTTTTAAAAACTTGTTACAGCCAGTTTCAGCCAATCAGAGAAGGCTTTACTGGCAGTCATACAACAAATAATTATGTTGTACTTGTTAGAACCTACTAAATAGCACACACGACCTACGTTTTGTGGAGAAATGAGAAATATATTTATATTTTTGTTTAAAAATTGGCTTATCTAGACCAATGACCAAGAAATAATTATTTTACATACGTATCTTAAAATAACAGAATGCTCATGCAGTGGGATCTGGGCATTTATAGTCCGGATATGACATTTTCTGCACATCAATTCGGTTTCAACTTTTGGAAAAGGAAATACTTTTGAGTTTTTGTGCGCTGGCAATGTTTCTACAGTCGGTAAATTGTGTACATTCTTTCTGCAGCTACATTTGCCAGTCATTCAGACTTTTCTACATTAATTCAATATAGTACTTATAGGATACAAATGAAATTATCATGTTTTAGTGACATTGACCCAATTTGCAAGCACAATAGGGGAATTTAAGTAGAGCATGACCTCATGAACCGTTAGACTTTACTTCACATCGCTTTTGTCCCATAACATTTTCTGTCCTTGTGAAATCATTGTAAACGTTGACATTTCTATTTCCATTTTGACATGTCTTTAACTACCAACTGGGAGCTGGCGAACCTAAGACCAATTCCGCCACTGGTGTTGTTTTCCAATATTATATTCTGTCTGTCCCTTTTCTTCTTCTTCTTGTGCTTTGACTATCAGAAGACCAGAGGAAACTGAGATGTGACATCCGTAGACAAATTTGAGTTTTTGTTTCGGGTATCATCATGAAAGACTGATGATATCTTGAGTTTGCTGTCAAATTGCATTGGTAGTGTGGTCCAATAACGAGGTGCTATTTGTATGCCCCAGAGGAACTTCAAAAGAGTTAGGAGGGCATCTTGTTTTGGGCTTGTCCGTCCGTTCCTCCGTCCGGAGGATGTAAATTCGTCCGTCTATGCATCACACTTTTATGCCTTTCATATCTTTAGAATCAAGTATGCTAAGATTTTAAAAGTTCATATATGCTTTGCTTATAAAAAATGAGCTGACTCATATTTTTATCTTTGACTGTCAAATTCTTCGTGGTGCAACTTGGCCCCCTTTCAGATTTTTTTTTCAAGCATTTTAGCAAATAAAAATCTGGTAAGCATAATATCGAAGGTACATCTCGAGTAAGGCTCATGAAACTTTGCAAGCTACTTGGAACCAACAGTTAGATTACCTGATTACATTTTGGTGAACTTTGGATTACTTTGTTAGAGTTATGCCCCTTTTCAGCTTTGGCATATTGTATCAATAAGCCTATAGATGGAGGCACAGTGGTTTAAATAGTGGTTCTACTGGATTCAAATTTTGTGACTTCCTCTTTGCTTTCCTGCACTTGGCATAGCAATATTCGATTTTTAATAGCTCAAATTTATTTATCTTAAGCCGTATATTAATACTCTACTAAATAGAAGTGCTTAAGTGCAATAATTACTTTGTTTTGGATATTATTCCATTCCACTGCTCCATCAAAAAGAAGTGCTTGAGTTTAGCAATTGGTTTGTGTTGGATCCACCAAACAGATGTGCTTGAGTTTGACGATTGTTATGTGTTGGTTATAATATCCAACACTAAATAATTGTCAAACTCAAGCATGTCTATTCGGTATATCCATCACAAAAGAATTGTTAAAATCAAACACGTCTATTTGACTGAGCATTGAAATGTGACTTCAGATGAATGGATACTTTCAAAGGAGGCAATTCTGTCAAAATGTTTTGCTATCGTTCTGAAAAGGCGTCTACTCTAACCATTACGAAAACACGTCTATTCATATATACAGGAAATTTCACTTCCAAAAACTGTAAATTTTGAGATAAAAAAAAACTGATATTTTTCATATTTCTGCTCAAAACATAGACTGTGGTACTCGTTAGAACCGCCTCGGCGAGGCGGTTCTAACGAGTACACACAATCTATGTTTTTAGCAGAAATAAGAAAACTAATGTATACCCCTGTAAACCCCAGTTGTACTATATAAAAGGGGGTCAATATTATATATGCGTGTTTTCGTGATGCAGAATAAACACAAATTGATGTATAAAATGATGTTAAAAATTTGCTAGATAAGCATTAACGCTTCAGAATTACTACTTGCGCTTAAAGGCAGAAAACAGTCCCTACACTTTCTATCAAATTATCAAAATTAGGACATGCATAAAGTTTCAGATGAATTCGATATTCAGCGAGATTCGACTTGCCACTTCAGAATTACTTTCTCTTGACTACCAAAATGACATTCTGAGCATGCTAGCAAACAGGTGAACAATTGTTTCCAAATAGGCGACTTGTCACTTACTAAAATAGGTAGTTTAAAACATGGATATTCCGCGGCAGACTGCAGGCAGGTTGTTAGCCCATGCATGCTTGTTAGCCCAATTACGGTTGATAAGTTCGCTTCCCTCTTTACCTGCACGACGGCTTCTGATATTTTTCGTAATTATCTCAAACATATATTGCGGGTACTCGTTAGAACCGCCTCGGTTACGCTAACGAGTACCCACAATCTATGTCTTTGAGCAGAAATAAAAGAAATGATGTATATCCCTGTAAACCGCAGTTTTACCATATAAAAGTGGGGTTGAAGGGGGTCTAAATTACATAGGCATGTTTCCGTGATGGACGTCATAATTAAAATAGAAAATTAATGTAAGCACCTAGGCGGGATGTTCATTGTTAACATAAGGTAAAATGATGCTTTTCCTCAAAATGACCTGGATTAGTCGTTCACGGCTTTAAGACGGTGGCGATTTGTTGATGAAAATATAATGTCGTTTCAAACTGCATGCAAGGTATTTTCTCTGAAAACTGGTTAGCGTAATTACCATCTATAAACCGATTAGGTTACACACAATTCGAAGCTCCCCGTAGAACCACCTAGTGGATTAATAATGAAATTTTATAGAACGAAGCCTGTCCTAAACTAAATTAACTGTCTGGAAAACTGGAAAATACGTAGGCGTTCGTCCTGGTTTGCGCTGTTTTAAACATCACGAGTCTTTTATAAAATGGAGTAAAACATGGAAACGAAGTCTTCATAAAAGAAATATCGTGAAAACCAAGAAGCCCTCGTGACATGATTCGCTCTCAAAGCTTTCAGCGCCATTTCAACAGATGGTTTCTTATGAATTATAGTCCGGCAGTTGCAGAGAAGTCAGAAAAGCTATCCTGACTTTATACATGATTACAGCCTAGGGGCTGTTAATCACTCTGGGATAAAAGTTTGATTGAAGGGCTTGCTACTTGACTGAAGGACTTGCTATTTTGATTACATATATATGTAAGTTTCTGCTGCTAGCCTAGGGGCTGTTAATCACTCTGGGATAAAAGTTTGATTGTAGGGCTTGCTACTTGACTGAAGGACTTGCTGTTTTGATTACATATATATGTAAGTTTCTGCTGCTAGCCTTTAACTCAGTTTGAGATACAGTCGCACTACTATGGCTCGAACATCTTTGGGACCATGGAGATTTGTTCTAGACAAAGGTAGTTCGAGCCACTGAGGGTTAATCATACCGTCATGTCAGGAGGCAAATGGGGAATAATTCAGGTGTATCTTTTTGATATTCTATAAAGTAATAGTATGTTGTTTATACTCATTAGATTCGCTTCTATTCTATAAAATACTGGTATATTATTTGTATAATTTAAATCGCCTCGATAAGGAATTTTAATGAGTCGTACAAACAACATACATTTTCATGATAAAATAAAACAGGTTCTTTAAAATATCCTAAATATAAGCACCATTCTTTAGCTATCGGAAGAATTTCCTAGGGACTCAAAAATGAGTTCTAATCAGCCACGGTAAACAAGCCATCGGTGTTTCAGTCATTGAAGTTTTACTGTAATGACTTTTCAACATTTCCACATACACATTTATAGGAAAGTAACCTTGACCTTGAGTAAAAGAAGTGTAAAGATCTTTGAAATAATCTTCAAGCTGGTAGAAATCCCGTCTCATGTTATATATCCAGCTCCAAAGCTATTTTGGTCCTTGAGAAGGTTTTGTGTTGTTATGCTTTGTTCCCGATATCGTCATTGAAGTCCTGTTGGGAAACGGAGAATGCCATTTAGACAAATTCTCAATACTCGTTAGGCAGACAGTTTGTCAATATTGGTCCAACCGTTTAAGAGAAAAGGTCATTTAAAAATACCATCACCTTATATAGCCTAGAGGCAGGGACAGATATCCAGGTGGGATAATATTTTTTCTGTAACTCAAGCGGTTTGCTACTTTGATCAGACTCGTATAATAAATTGTAAGTTTCAGGCATGTCTTTAATGCATTTTGAGAAAACGACCTTTCAACATTTTCCCATACAAAAGTGTAGGAAAGCGAATTCGACCTTGCTGTATAAAGGGCATAAGTCAACTTAGGACCAAGATTTTTGCATATTTGGTAGACCTTAGTCTCTGATGGTGTTTGCAAGAATTCGGCACCAGAGCGTTTTTAGTTATAGAGAAGGTTTTATGTGTTGGTCAACGGAGTACAACCATTCGAAAAAGAAAACAAACAAACGAACAAAACTTTTCATATCTTTTCCACAGAAGGTTCCACATGAAATTTGGTGAAAAGAGGGCCGAGCGGTTTCAGAAGAGAAATGGTTTAACAATATTAACATTTCAATTCATCGAGAAACATCTAGATAATTGCACACTGTCCAGTGGTCGGGGCAGATCATTTTCGTGTGACAATATTTTGCTGTAGCTGAAAGGTTTGGGAAAGTGACTTTTCAACATTTTCCCCCGGTAAACATAAATAGAAGCAACCTAGAACCATTTGATATACCTTACATCCCAGTAGCTATATACATGAATTCAACATCGAAGCAATTATGGTGTGGGAGAATACGGTTTTAAAGGTTTCTACCATATACCATATATGGACATCTATCTTGATTAAAAAGCCGGACTGTTTCAGCAACCGCTCATCTCCACGACCCACGGAGGCTCCAAAGACGCCACGGGAAGGCTGTGCTTCGTACTTGTGGCATTTTCTGGTTGTCTTCACGGAGGCTCCAAAGATGCCACGGGAAGGTTGTGCTTCGTAATTGTGGCATTTTCTGGTTATCGTCACTAAAATGTTTTTCCAATATGGTTTTTAATTAGACTAGCCCAGTGGATTCAGAGTAGACGTCGTCGGGTGGACGCCGCATGGACGGGCGATGACTGACTGGCAAGAAGTAATGCATGTCGCTAATGGCTCAGGTGAGCTGATAAGATCACTTAAAACACAAATAGAAACTGGAGTGAAAAGTAGAAACTGAAAACAAAATATTCGATATTATCAGCAGCTGTTTTCAAGACTTTTTTGTGCATCAAAGTTGCCATACTGTATCTAAATAAAACAGGACAAAGCATATCCTACAGGATTCCAGCGAAAACTCAGACCAGCCTGCACATTCGCGCCGGCTAAATCATTTCTTTACTGTCTACCTGAAGATAAGTTAGTTTAATCTAAAATACATCCTTGGCTACCCATACCATGCCATATAAAGACTATGATCAGACTGCGTGGCTGTATATGCTGATCTATGTCTTGCTGAGCACACATGTCATCTTGTAGGAAATGCTGTGTCCCGGCTCATATCATATTAGCACAAAGTATCATATTTTCATAGCAGCATACAGAGCGTTAATTCATGACAAAACCAAAAAAATGGCATGGGCGCCAAGCGAAGACAGATCAACCTGGGCATCCGCCAAGTCTAATTAGAATTTTTGCTGTGCGCTCAATGGGCAGCTAAGGACCCAAACATGCGGACAGCGATGACTCTGATGAGACTGGGCGGATTCCTAGGCTGATCTAAGTCTTCATTGGGCGCACATGCCATTTTGTTGGTTTTGACATTCGCTGGCATATATACATAGATATTGGATCTCTTCGAACAGAAACTGCAACAAAAGCACAGCCTTGGAACGTAAACAGCTGCACTATTGTGGATAGGTGCACGTGGGTGTGTATGTGTTAGGGCAGAGTTGGAGATTTAATCTTGTAACTTAATTACATATCATTTGTTTCTGCAGAATGGGTTTTATGTTCTTTATAGATATTCCAAATAACGACAATAAGGCTTGCTTTCGGCGTTTCCAAAAATGACAGAAAGTTTCGCTATAAAAATGACAGTTTATAGTATAGATATTTTGCGGTAAACTGCATACATGGCTGTCTGTCTTGCTTGATAACTTTGTTTCCATCTTAATTTCAAAACAGTGAGTCGGCCCTCAGACTCAATGACAGCTCTCTCCCGAATCTGTTTCAGAAGGTTGGCTCATGGTATCAGTCTGTGGTTACGCCCATCATACTATTTCAGTATCATATGTTTGTAAGAGTATACGAGAACAGTATGAAATATTTTATCATCATAGTAGGTTTCATATATGTATTAAATGGCTAGTGAGAAGCTTTTACAGGTGTTCTTTTCGGTCACCAACGTATGGCCAATTTATATTTAGTAATCGAACTTACCCTTCAGTTTGAGTCTTTATGTATATTTATCTTGTATTTGCTATAAAATACTTCGTTTTGGATCGCTTGTTTACAATCCAGCCAAATAATACATACAAAAAAATTTGCCTAAAGCTGTTGCCAACGTGATTATCATTGACACGGTTCCAAATAGCCGCGCCAATCTTGTTGCTGTGACGCCAGAGTGTTGTGTTAAGAGGAATATCAGTTACCTTGACTCGGCTTAGTGATGGGACACTAGCAAATAGTGCAGACCCAGATCAGACGCTGCTAAACGTGGTGACTCATCAGGGTCTGCAGTTTTTGCTTAAATTACAGGAATTTAAGGGCTAGATGAAATACAATGTAGTCTTAAGTCCCCATTCAGGACCATTTTCCCAGCCTACATTAGGAGACAATCGACCCACAATTGTTGTTAGTGCTTTGATTTAATATGCGATACGAACGGTACATCTGTGCACGTATCACATTAGATGAGGCGTAATCACGTGATGTAGTATTGCATGCCCTGTATCGCACATCCGATATCGCACCCCAAAATGCCGTATTATACGTCTGTCGTCACAATTTGCGGAACACAAGGCTGTCTTCCTGTTGGCAGCGATGCTCCTTGCAATAATTCTTTGATATTCAAGAAGTAAATAACAAACTTAAGTCGTTAGAGAAACGCACAGAATTTTAGATACAAATGTTTGGGTGAAAAGACAATGGAGGCTTGCCGACAATCACCGACCGCCTGCTAGATCTTGATAATATCATCGAGAAAAAAAATGAGCAGACGTCGGGCCGTCGCACTAGATTGGACTTGGGCAGTGGCTACAAGATTTAAGAATGGTTTAGGAAAAACTTATAAATAGAATCTGATATCAGCCCTCGACCTATATCAGCCCTCAGGGCTTCGGCACTCGGGCTGATATAGGAGTGAGGCTGATATGGACTATGATATAAAAAATGCAATATGATAATCACCATGAATAATGTGCTTTATGTGTTGACTTATGTTTGTAAATACAGTCGAACTTCAATGGCTCGAATATCTTTGGGACCATAGAAAATTGTTCGAGACATGCGTAGTTCGAGCCACTGAGGGTTAATCATGGCACCAGTTCAGGAAGCACAAATAGCGATAACTTAGGGAAATCGTTTCGATTTTCTACACAATGATTGTATGCCTCGATGAGGCGATTCTAATGAGTACACACAACATACAATTCCATGATAAAATAAGAAAAACTCCCTAAATATTTAGTTTCTTGAGCTACTGGAAGGATTTTGTAGGGACTGACAAAAGAGTTCGAATCATCCAGAGTAAACGAGCCATCGGAGTTCGAGCCACTGAAGTTCTACTGTATCCAAAATTAAACTAGCATCATTAACCCTTTTATCCCGGAGTGTCTTAAGTGGACTCTTTGAATTTGGGCATGTCCATTATTGTAAACAGGGTATCAGACAAGAAAAAAAAAAAAAAAAAAAAAAAAAAAAAGAAGAAGAAAAGGGCAAATGATGAAGCTCAATATGAAGCTCATTATCAGTCATGTCATCAGGATTTACACTGTTTGCAAAGGTTCCTGTTTCGGTCTGCAGGGCTGAATGAGATAATAAGATTTGTCGTCAAGGATCAACTGAGAACGCAATATTGTCCGATGATGACAGATGATGGCAATTTGTTTTGTCGCAACAATCAATATAAGCTTTAAAGTTGTATATTGAGATTGACTACAATATAATAAGATCAGAAGTTTCACACAATACTTGAAAGCCTTTCCCTAGATGATACTGCTTTAAAAATTCTGACGTGTTTTGAATCATATATTGAATCACGGCAGCAGGGATATGTCCGTCCCTGGTTGCATAAGCTCCTTTCTCGGGTCTGTAGGTTGGGCAGTGTTGGTGACTTCAGGGCGAAACCAAAAGAAGCGGGGTGGAAATATAACGAATTAAGTATATAGGTTACTTCAACAGCCTTGCTGTGCAAGCCGGATTTTATGGCGAAGTGTGTAGAGTTTTGGCACTTTCACGAATTTTAGAACCGGGTTTATACCTAGATGGGTGACCGCGATGCTTGACTTCGTGGAAGACATGTCAAACGCGTGTAGACAAACGCTACAATTGCAAAGAAAACGAATTGACAAAACTAGCTGATGTGACACGGAATTTGTATGTTAGGCTCACCAATGAGATCTACAGCTGATCTGACCCGGAATTTGTATGTGAGGCTCACTGATGAGGACTAATTTGCCGAAATAATCTAGTATAGCCTAGAAAGCATACAGAATATTCATAAATGTTTAATTTGTGTGTGTGTGTGTGTGTGTGTGCGTGTGTGTGTTCCCAATGTTTCTTTCTTTTAGAATCAATGGATCTAGCTGAACTAATATTTGTAATGCGCTGCGTTGTAAATTTTGTAAATATTTCTTTGATTTGTCTGCTAGTCGTGTAAACCTGTTTAGCACCAACAGTACATAAATTGTTTGCTACATGCAAATAATCTGCTTCCTTTTATCATCTAGTAAAGATAAATCACAAACCTGTCCTCATCTAAATTCTTATGTTCACTTAATTAGACTTATACTTTTTCAGTTTTTAGAGTTTAAACATCTAGGGTTGTCTTTTCACTGAAAACATAAAAGAAACCATGATGATTATGCGTTAAGCATATATGATAGATTGCCACATGAAGTTAATACAAATGCTGACTATGTGCTGTATCATAAACGACTATAAGTCAAGATATTCAGGAAGTTCCACAATCACGAAGCACAGCCGTCCCTATGACAAACAAACGCCACATATGAAACCTCTGACGCACATATTCGGTAAAAAGGAGAATTCAGCCGTTTTTCCAAGTTATCAAACAATTCGCTAATGATTTCAAATACTTAAACCCATGAACCGTCTTTTATCCTTATTTTAAATGAAACGTTATGTCTATCGTAATATCATCCTTCAAGACAAGGACAAGTTGCACGCAACATGTTGTATTTTGTACATTGCTCTACATTTCAAACGTATCATTTATTGAGATCATTATGTAATAAGCAACTTTAGACTGAATACTAAACCCGCACCCCCCCCCCACTCCCCCCCCCCCACACACACATGCTATATATGGGAAGAATTCAATTTTATGTCAGGCTATATAATTGAGATATTTCTAGAGAAAACAAGCGGGCCATGATGGCCCTGTAACGCCAACCTCAGTATCATAGCACTTAGAGAAACTGACCCATAAATAATCAAGGAAAACATTCTAACCAAGATTCAAGATGATTATTAACAAGATAATGGACCATGAAATACAGATCAAGGTCAAATATGAATGACCGCACTCAAGAGACCATGCTAAGATGAATGCATGTGCTAAGTATCACTGGCTGTAGAACCAATAATCACTGAGAAACAGAACTAATTGCAAAAAAATAAGAAGTCAGTGGACCGTGGAATATAGGTCAACGTCGAATATAAAAGGACATGTCTGCAAGTGCCAAGTATCACTGCTGTAGGACCAACAGTTACTGAGAAACTGACCTAAATGAAAAGAAAAAACTTAAGAAAGTCACTGGATATTGAAATGTAGGTCATCATTGACCCTGGACTAAATTTGACCTAGAAATCATCAAGACAAAGATTCTGAGCAAGATTCATGATAATCGCATCTGCTTAGGGCCCTTTGGTTTCAGAGAAGTGTTTTCTTTAAGTTTTAGCTCTATAGCTCTATATTAATAAATGACCCCAGGGCATTGCCGATTTGGACATCAGTGACATTTTTGGTAGGATTTATGTAGGAGACTACTAAACATTGCTACTTACGAAATATAATACATAAGCTATGGGACAAGAAGACTTTTTTTTTCCATTATAAGTTTTTCCATTATAAGTCTATGGGAACTAATGAACCCCGGGGCGTGGACAATTTGGACTCCAGGGGCATGGATGATAGGATTTATGTAGGAGACCATTAAACAGTGCTACATACTAAATATATTAGCGCTGGACCTCATTGCTTCAGAGAAGAAATTTTTAGGGTTCTTATATAATTCTATTTAAACAAATAACACCCCTGGGGCATGACCAGTTTTGGCCCTAGGGTCTTGATTGGCAGAATTTATGTGGGGGACCACTAAATATTGCTACATGCTAAATATATAAGCTGTGGGCCTAATGGTTTCAGAGAAGGAGATTTTTTTTTATTGTTTTGTCATTATAAGTCTATGGGAGCTAATGATCCTTGTTTATGGCCAGTTTGGACCCCAAGGGCTTTATTGGCAGGATTTATGTAGGGGACCACTACACATTGCTACATACCAAATACATAAGCTGTGGGCCTCATGGTTTCAGAGAAGGAGATTTTTGTTAAGTTTTTCCCATTATAAGTCTATGGGAGGGTCACCACATTGTGTTGGGGTTTAACGACATTCAACCCTTGTGGTTCATTTTGTGTCGTCTCCTAGAGAAAGGGAGAAAAGAAATAGTAGTAAAGATAAAAGAAAGGGACAGAAAAGAAAGAGAAACAGGAATGAAAGGGAAGAATCAGAAGAAATAAAACATTCCATTCCCCTCTACCCTTACCAGCTACAAGGATAGCGAGCCTTGCCCAACTGTAAGCCAATATAAGTTGGACGCCCCGATGACGTAAGATACTCGACTTCTTCGCCTCACCCGACCACTCCTAAGTCTACGGGAGTAAATGACCCCCGGGGCATGGCCGATTTGGACCCGAGGGGCGTGATTGACAGGTTTTATGTAGGGGACCACTACACATTGCTACATACTAAATATATGAGATGGAGCCTCATGGTTTCAGAGAAGAAAACTTTTTAGGGTTTTCACATTAAACGTCTATGGGAGCTAATACCACTGGGACGTCGCAAATTTAGACTCCAGGGGCTTGATTGGCAGGATTTATGTAGGGGACCACTAAACATTGCTACATATTAAATACATAGGCTATGGGCCTCATGGTTTTAGAGAAGAATTTTTTCAATTACGCTCGTATAAGTTTATGGGAGTTAATGACCCCAGGGTTGGCAGGATTTATGTAAGGGGCCATCAAACATTGCTACATACTAAATATGTTAGCTGTGGGGCTCAAGGTTTCAGAGAAGAATATTTTTTTCCACTATAAGTCCATAGGATCAAATGACCCCGTTGGGCCTGCCAAATTGGACCCCAATGGTATGGTTGGCACGATTTATGTAGGAGACCACCAAACATTACTACAACTAAATATAGAAGCTGTGGGCCTCATGGTTTCAGAGAAGAAGATTTTTTAAGTTATTTTTCCATGATTATAAGTTTATAGGAGCTAATGACCCCAGGGCATGGCCAGTTTGGTCCTCAGGGGCTTGATTGGCATAATTTATGTAAGGGATCAGTAACATTGCTACTTACTAAATACATAAGCTGTGGGCCTCATGGTTTCAGAGAAGAGGATTTTTTCCCATTATAAGTCTATAGGAATGAATGACCCTAGGGGCATAGCAAATATGGACCCCAGGGGCATGGATGGCAGGATTTATGTAGGAGACCACTAAACATTGCTACATACTACATATATGAGCTGTGGGCCTCAATGTTTCAGAGAAGAAGATTTTTTAGTGTTTTCCCATTAAAAGTCTATGAGAGCTCATGACCCCCTGAGCATGGCCTATTTAGACCCCAGGGGCTTGATTGGCAGGATTTATGTAGGGAAACCTTAAACGTTTGTACATACTAGATATATAATCTGCGGGCCTAATGGTTTCAGAGAAGACGATTATTTAAGTTTTGTTTTTCCATTATAAATATATTGGAGCTAATGATCCCCTGAGGCGTGGCCAATTTAGACCCCAGGGGCATGGTTGGCATGATTTATGTAGGAGACTACCAAACATTGCTACATACTAATTCAGTTAGCTCTGGGACTCATGGTTTCAGAGAAGAAGATTTTTGAAGGTTCTTTAGCTTTACAGTTCTATTTAAACACAAGACCCTTAGAGTGGCCAGTTTTGACCCCAGGGATTTGATTGACAGAATTTAAGAAGGGGGCTACTACACATTGCTACATATTAAATATATAAGCTCTGGGCTCATTGCTTCAGAGAAGCAGATTTTAAGATTTTTCCCATTTTGTCTATGGGAGCTAATGACCCAGGGGGCGTGCCAACTTGGACCCCAGGGGCATGATTGGCAGGACCACCAAACATCGCTACATACTTAATCTGTCGGCTCTCGGCCTCATGGTTTCAGAGAAGAATATTTTTGAATGTCTTTAGCTATATAGCTTTATATAAACATATGATCCCCTTGGGTTGTGGCCAGTTTAAAGCCCAAGGTCCTGATAAGCAGGATTTATGTAGGGGGCCACTAAACATTGCTACATACAAAATTTATAAGCTTTGGGCCTCAAGGTTTCAGAGTAGAAGATTTTTTTTTTTAATTTTTCCCATTACACGTTTGTGGGAGCTAATGATCCCGGGAGTGGCCAGTTTGGATCCCAGAGGCTTGATTGGCAGGATTTGTGTAGGAGGCCACTAAACATTGCTACATATTGAAAATATAAGCGGTGGGTCTCATGGTTTCAGAAAAGAAGAATTTTTAAGTTTTTTTCCTTTATAAGTCTATGGGAGCTAATAACCCCCCACCCCCTGGGCGTGGCGGGTTTTAAACCCAGGGGCTTGATTGGCAAGATTTATGTAAGAGACCATTAAACAGTGCTACATACTTAATCTGTTAGCACTCGGCTTCATGGTTTCAGGGAAGAATTTTTTGAAGGTTCTATAGCTATATAGCTCTTTATAAACGTATGACCTCCTGGAGTGTGGCCTGTTTGGAGCCCAGGGGATTGATTAGCAGGACTTATGTAGGGGACCACAAAACATTGCTACATACTAAGTATATAAGCTGTGGGCCTCATGGTTTCAGAGTAGAAGATTTTTTAAAGTTTTTCCATATTATAAGACTATGGGAGCTAATGACTCCCGGGGCGTGGCCAGTTTGGGCCCCAGGGGCTTGATTGGCAGAATTTATGTAGGGGACTACTAAACATTGCAACATACTAAATATATAAACTGCGGGCCTCATAGTTTCAGAGAAGAAGATTTTTTAAGATTTTTACATTATAAGCTTATAGGAGCTAATGACTCCCGGAGCATGGCCAGTTTGGACTCCAGGGGCTTGATTGGCAGGATTTACGTAGGAGGCCACTAAACATCGTTATATACTTAATCTGTTAGCGCTCGGCCTCATGGTTTCAGAGAAGAAGATTTTTGAAGGTTGTATAGCTATACAGCTCTATATAAACGTATGACCCCCTAGAGTGTGGTCTTTTTGGAGCCCAAGAGATTGATTGGCAGGTATTATGTAGGGGACCACAAAACATTGCTACATACTAAATATATAAGCTGTGGGCCTCATGGTTTCAGAGAAGAAGATTTTTTAAAGTTTATTCCATTATAAGTCTATGGGAGCTAATGATTACCGGGGCGTGGCCGGCTTGGATCCCAGGGACTTGATTTGCAGGATTTTTGTTGGAGAACACGAAACATCGCTTTATACTTAATCTGTTAGCTCTCGGCCTCATGGTTTCAGAGAAGGAGAATTTTGAAGGTTCTTTAGCTATAAGCTCTATATAAACATATGACCCCTGAGGTGTGACCAGGTTAGAGCCCAGTGGGGTTGATTGGCAGGATTTATGTAGGCGACTTCTAAGCATTGCTACATACTAAATATATAAGCTGTGGGACTAATAGTTTCAGAGAAGAATATTTTTTTTAAGTTTTTCCCATTATAAGTCTATGGGAGCTAATGACCCCCGGGTCGTGGCCGGTTTGGGCCCCATGGGCTTGATTGGTGTAAACGCCGAAGATTCTACATGCATCGAAATAAAGCATTATTGAATTTGTTGGCTCTTTGTCACTGTTGAACTCATATATTATATTTGAAAATAGAATACGCATAAAGGCACTGCAATAAGGCGTGAGTTTGATGAAAGCTCTGCTATGGAGTTTCGATGAGGCGCTGATATGGGACGTGTCGCAGGTTACATATTCATACTTCACCATAGTGCAGATTATTTCATTTCCTTTGGGATCATTGGGCCTAATGTGGTATCTTTGAAAATGGAGGTCTGCTAATGTTTACGCTAGAGGGCGTTAGCAGTGTTGCAAACTTCATTACTGCTTGTGAAGAGTCTCGATAAAACCGAGACTCACATTTTGTATTCGGTAGTGTGTTATGTCTTTCCAATGGTAATCTTATGACGTTTATTTCTTTACCATTCATGATCAGATTAAAAAAAAAAATACGTCTGCTATTTTTCAGGTTGTACATGAGTGCATGGGAGAAAATCAGAAATTAAGTGAACTCAGGATCAAGTTCTCATCATCAAAGAGAAAGACTGACAAATATAGTTAAGCAGTCACAAAAAATAGATGGCAGGCAAGCTGGCAGACCTTTTCCAAAATGTTGGCAACTCTATTACCCAAACTTCATGGAATATATCTTTGACTTACATAATTGTTAAAAGAAGTAAGTACAACATTGCAAAACATTTAACAAAAAGAACCACAATGAAAGTACCGGCTTGGAACGGTTGATATTAAATTACTGGGGGTACTTAAGCTAGCTTTACGGGGTCCCAAGGCTCGCCCTCAGCTTCTATTGTGGTAAAAAAAAAAAAAAAAAAACATATATTTGTTCGGTCCGCGTGGAGGTCTTCAACTCATCCACGAATCATTACTGCAACCAATATATGATAGATAAAGCCTACAATGGAGCAGAAATGAGGACAACAGAAACGTGTTGAAACACCTGAAGATCCCTTGGGTGTCAAACAACTCCACTAGAATACTGGAGAAAAAGAAAACCACCAGTTGAACCCCATTCTATTTTTCCATGTTCTGTTGGCAGTAAGCAAAGTTATCAAAAGCGATGGTAAGAGATGTCGTTTTAAAACACATTGCGTCAATATATTTGAGGATTTATTTGATCAAGTGATCTGTAACCAAGGCAACACCACCAATATAGTCGACAATGCCTGTTTTAGAAGACACAGCATTTCGCTGGCTTCAATAAAATTCACAACACTTCTTCATCTAAGTTTGTAAAGGCACATTTACGTCATTTAGCTGTGTCTCTAGATTAAAATTTGTTTATTATCACCCGCTTTGCAAGACAAATTTACTGGAATACAATTGGGCCGGCCCATGTAGAATGTGCCTTCGGGCATATGCGGACAGCGAAGGCCAGATCAGACTGCACATTCGCGCTGTCTGATCAGAGCCTTCGTTGTCCGCTTGCAGATTCATTGGCTACTGTGAAAAACTCTGTTGGTAAAGGCCTTATTAAAATTGCTGCTGCGCTTGCAGATCTGTATCCTTACTGCTCACGTACGAGGGCGTGTCAATAAATAACCAGCCTATCCCATTTCCGATGGACCGAGACGGTCACGATTTTCATGCTCTGTTTCAATATATGATTTATACATGGGTACAAAATTGCACACGTACTGAGTCATTCTTTAATAAGATATTGAATGTCAAACACGGCTAGTGATGCAAAGGCATGCTTTTCATCTAAAGTTGAGTACCGTAATTCGGTACTTGTATTTAAAAGGTAAAACATGCAAGGAAATACACGGCGAGTTAACCGATGTTTATGTGTCTTCTGAACCATCTTGTGCCCAGGTTAAAGTCTGGGTAGGGGAATTCAAACGCGGTAGAACGTCATTAGAAGATGAAGCCATGTCTGGACGCCCACTGGATGCCACCGACGAAGAAATGTGTAAGAAAGTTCGGGATCTGGTATACTCTGATAGGCGAATTCAGGTGGAAGAAATAGCGCAGGCATTAGGCATTTCACATGGTAGCGTTTCAACAATCTTACATGATCTTTTAGGTATGCGCAAGCTAACAGCCCGTTGGGTCCCCAAATCCCTTAGCGATGAGCAAATGGCAACCAGAGCATCAGTATGCAGCGCCTTGATGAAGCGTTTTAGGTCAAAAGATGATTTTCTTTTACGTCTGGTGACTGTAGATGAGACTTGGGTTCATTATTATGAGCCAGAGAATAAAGCTGAGAGTCGTCAGTGGGTAGGGCCTGGGTCCCCGAGGTCAAAGAAGTTCAAGACGCAACCATCTCCTGGCAAGGTATTTTGGGATGCAAAAGGCGTTATTAGTTTGGACTTTTTAGCAAAGAGAAGAACAATAACTGGAGTGTACTATGCAAACTTTTAGACCAGCTGAGAACCGCGCCATCCGTGAAAAACGCCGAGGTAAACTCTCTAAAGGTGTTTTGCTGCAACAGGACAACGCGAGAGTCCACACTTGCAAAGTTGCAATGGATGCTGTAGAGCGAAACGGGTATGAATTAATACCACATCCTGCCTATTCGCCTGACCTAGCTCCTAGCGACTTCTTCCTATTCCCAAACTTGAAAAAGGATATCCGTGGACTTCATTTCCGGTCTGATGAAGAAGTCGTGACGGCAGTTGAGGAGTGGATCAATGGAAAGGACCCTGACTTTTTCAGTTCTGAGCTGATGGCACTTGAACACCGTTGGTCTAAGTGCATCACACTAGAGGGCAATTAAATCGAAAAAGAAGAGGTGGATCTCAACCGGAAATAAGTTAGGCTGGTTACTTATTGACTCGTATATTCCCCGAAGACACGATCATATCGTCATCATGAAAGATATCGGCGCCACATTACAGAGTAAAGAAATATTAACACCATAAATTATAAAATAAAAAGTCTAGAATATTGCTTATGGAAACAAAGAACACACTACAGATAGAAATTGGGAGTCTCGGTTTTATTGAGCCTCTTCATAAGCAGTAATGAAGAGTGCAACACTGCTTACGCCCTCTAGCGTATACATGAGCAGAACTCTATTTTCAAAGATACCACAATGGGCCCAATGATCCCAAAGGAAATAAAAATATAATCTGCGCTTTTGTTTCTGCATAAGGTAGGCCCTACAGCATTGCATCGATTAAGTTTTGATTGTTTTACTGTTTCAGGCTAAAATCACTGATGAGGCATAATTAGCCGAAACCATCTAGTCAGGCCCAGAACACTTCACCTGTTTTCAGTTTTGTGGGCGTGTTTCTTTCTCTCATGTGAAAAAAAGGGTAAGAGAAAAGTCCAGGGAGTGCCACAATCACAAATCGCAGCCTTACCCAGACACCAAAAGGAAGAGGTAACTGACAAACCCAAGCAAGCGCAAATCGAACAGACGTACGAAAAGCAGTAAGATTAGCTCTCTCTTCCCAAAGTGAGGTAATCGCTATGCTAAAAGGACTGAAACACACAAGGACAAAATAACACTAGGTAAGACATAAAACAAATCGCCTCGTAGAATAAACCACAAAGCAACAAAGAGTAAGACTTACACCGGGAACACCGCTTTAGAACGGTCAGTAAACCACCGGGGTGGGGAGTGGGGGGGGGGGGGGGGGCGTGTTTAATGCATTTTTACAGCTAGCCAACTCACCCTGGGTCCCGATGCCACTCTTAATCACAACTAGTAAAACAGAAAGCAAAATGGGCAGCTGTTGAAGTGACAAAAATGCTAGCATCACAACACAACTATAAAAACAGAAAGCAAAGTGGGCAGCTATTGAAGACGGTGACCACAATGCTAGCATCACAACACATATAAAAAAAACAGTACAAAGACTTAGAACAACACCGGGACCACCGCCTTAGAACGGTCTGTAGAATAAACTACCGGGGATTTAAAGCACTTCTACAGCTAGCCAACTTCACCCTGGGTCCCGATGCTGCTCTTAATATAGAAATACATAAAAATTCGGTTCGCATAAACGCTCCCAACTCAGTCAATTCATCAAAGCGAAAACAAACAAATCAGATTAATCACCGTAATAAACAAAGACGAGTACTCATGGATAATTTCACTGTATGCCAGAGTAAATGAAAACCAATAGTTGAACCACGGCGGGCCAAGCCAAAGACATATCGTCAAACCCCAACCAACTGGTTAAAGTTTTACGAAGAGGCCGGCATTGTCTGAGGCCCGAACCGCCGTCGTACAAATAAAGAGTGAAGCAAATCCGTCAACAATGACAGGGATGACAACTAGGCATGCAGTCTGCCGCACAATATCCAGGCTATAAGGAAATATTCTTAGAATCTATCTATCTTCGCAATAGCTGGTGTTAGTACCATGAGGCGTCCCTAAACCCCATTCCCCTATACTTAACTATACTGTTGTCAATATTTTCTGGTTATTTGGTATCAGTGAGCACATATCGGGATTTTTGAAAAAATATAGAAGTCACCGATGAGGCCTAATTAGTCGAAGCTAGATTAGCTAAGAAAGCTTGACACTCTAGCTGTTTTCAATTTGGTTTAAACAATATTTTATTCATTTAAGTTCACATATATACGTCGCATAATGTTATATGGTACAGGATTTGATAAAAAGCTAAAAGCTTATATAAATCATTCCTGTTTTCAATTTATTAATGAACAACATTTGTGTTTCTTTTCTGTCTGTCTGTCTGTCTCTTTCTCTCTCTTTCATTTTATTCCGAAAGCGCATCCATCGGATAAGAAGCTTTTCTGAGGTTTCAAAATGAAAGCAAGATTTATAGGTATACGAGAATGCCACGACGTTACAATCGGGAAACATTGACATTATTACCAATTATATGTATAATGTCTGTTCAATTGTATATACAGCACAGTATCACTAAATTGCAATGTGTTTTAATATATATTGGCCGTCACAAGGGTTTTCATTATATATTCTATTTATGTTTACTTAATAATTAGGTTAAATTATACGTTGAATCTAGTGTAAAATGTAAATGTTGTTTTAGGCCGCTGGCCAGCTATGGTTTACCTACCCCACCCCCTTAGGGGGAATTCTG
Organism: Anodontia alba; assembly: GCA_964016985.1. Lineage (NCBI taxonomy): Eukaryota > Metazoa > Mollusca > Bivalvia > Lucinida > Lucinidae > Anodontia > Anodontia alba. The sequence goes on from OZ024821.1 coordinate 29,200,397, forward strand.
TAAAACACGTTTTTCTTAAAACCTAATATCTTGCAAGTATTTTCAGCATGTTAGCCATTTGGCGAGGGGGGCATTACCTAGAAGCAACCTGTTACTTTTGTTTCCCCTACAAAACGTATAATACCGTAGTAAATGATAAAACCTATGAGAAGTGGAGCAAAAGTAAATATATGTTCCAACTAAATATATGAAGTTACAGAACAATCCACTAAGTATAAAATGTGATGTTTGAATTATTTCTGGTCTACCTGGGGTCACGCATGTTACATTTTCTATTGTACGCTTTAGAATGGAATATTGTAGCTCATGTAGTCCGTTTTCATAGATTGTACATTGCCCCTATGATCTTTACTTTGTTACTTGTGATAACTTATTTAAATATTCTTTCCAAAGCTGCAAACTTGATTGCTCTAACTTTAATACTTTGTTAGTTATTGGGTGTTAAGCAAGTTGACCCCACTGTGAAATGTAATATTGAAAACAGTCATTTTCACATAATATCGCATCAAATGCAGCCTAAAAGCTGACAAATAAAGTGATTTCTTATCATAGCATTAAATCTTAGTAATATGACATGCATAAGCAAAACCTGTCTCTGCAACATCATTCTGTTCATATTAACGTAGGTTACACTTAAAACATCTACATACTGTGGGCCTTGATGGTTTTCTGTATGGTATTCTGCATCAATATTTAGTGCCTCTGTTTTGTATCATTTATACGTTTTTGTAAGCATTTCCAAAACTGCAGATTTAATGCCGCTATTTTTGGTAGTTATATACATTCAATAATAATTTTCACCAGATTTTTGTCGAAGGAGTGTTATCAATTTGTTCAAATGCTTCTGCATTACTGAACATGATGGCCGCCATGCCCATATACCGTAAAACACTTTAAAATCTTCTTTTCCAGAACCACGAAAGTTTTGTGGCTGAATTTTGGTACATAGCATCGGGGACGTAAGGTCTACCAAGTTTGTTCAATGATCCTAGAATAACCTTTGACCTTTTGACGACAAGGTCAGATTTCTGTTCTAGTTGCAGTGCAAAAACTAGAAGAATAACGTTTGGCATCTGCAGGTGTGCACTGGCTGTTTTACTCAGGTGAGCGAATCGTAGCCCATGAGCCTCTTGTTTATTGTTGTCGTTGCTTCGTTTTGTTTTTATTTGTCAGATATCTTTGTTCTGATATAAGTATTATGGCTCACATCTGCAATGGCTGCATCCTTTCATCTCTATTGTCCTTTTGTTGGTGTTAACCCATTTGTGCCAAGCGTCCCATAAATGTGACATAGGAAAACAGTGTAGACCAAGATCAGACATCGCAGAACATGGAGTCTGATCAGGGTCTACACTGTTTGCATTAAGTACAGGAATTTCTATAAAAGATGGTATTAGTTAAATTAATCAGAATCCCTCTACTTGGAAAAGGACTGGTCTAAAGAGTTATGGTAGAAGATTCCACTCGGCATAAATGCGCTAATGTCTGGAGCTGCTTTGGGGGATACATGAGCAACATTTCAACTGGTTTAATCCCTACCCCACAGCAGGTTTTCTGCTACACTATACAAGGCTATTGTATAACATTTCCTTTATGTTCGAACGTCCGTTATTGTAAATGTGTTGTTTCATTTGGTCAGTATGTGTTCTCACTTCTTCTTTCAGTGGCTCGGCTAAAATCTGCTTCCTAATTCTGTTAAAGCGGTCCTTACCAATTTACGGCCAAGCGCATTCTAAAAACAAACCATTGCTTGATCGCATTCTCATCACTAAAACATACCTATATAATTTAGGTCCCCTTAAACCCCATTTTTATATAGTAAAACTGAGGATTACAACGGTAATCATTATTTTCTTTTTCTGCTCAAAAGCAGACCTTGTGGATACTCATTAGGACCGCCTTGTCGAGGCGGTTCTATTGAGTACCACAATATATGTTTTGAGCAGAAATACGAAAAATATAAGAATTTTTTATCTGGAAATTTTCATTTTTTGGTGGTGAAATTTCAGTACATTTGAATAGGTGTATTTTCGTAATGTGTATGTCTTGCCAAGAACGCGACAATGACGTTTGTTTATTTGATTTATCAAATTAATTAACTTTTATATTTAGAATTATTTGAAATAATCACACCTTTGCTACTAAAACAAGACGTTTTTGTTTGATTCCTAGGGAAGACTTCGGTATTGTGGTATTTCCTGGGTATATTCACTTATATTTTAGCTACGTATCCATTCAGCTTACTTTGGTTTAATCTCCCTAAGAAATTGGCAAATTTACGTCTGATCGTTTATAAATAATGAGTTATGTGTCTGTTTGTTCGGCAAATGGGAAGTGAAGGCTTTACAAGACAGTAAGACAATATAGATTGAATTAATATAGGCGAACGATAAAGGACGACTACAGATGCAAAGTCTTGACATTACAAATAAGACATTACGAAAGCATGCCTATTCAAATATACTGACAATTTTACCACTAAAAACATGAAAATTTGTAGATAAAAATTCGGATATTTTTCATATTTCTGCTCAAAACATAGATTGTGGGTGCCTCGATGAGGCGGTTCTAACGAGCACCCACAATCTATGTTTTGAGCAGAAATGATTAGGCGGTTCTAACGAGTACCCACAATCTATGTTTTGAGCAGAAATAAGAAAAATAATGTATACCCCTGTAGACCCCAGATTTACTGTATAAAAGTGGGGTTTAAGGAGGTCAAAATTAAATATGCGTGTTTTCGTGATGTAACGAAATAACAGTTCCATAAAAGATAAGCAAAATGCGCTTTGTAAAAACACAATAGTCCTTTTAACTTTAGCTGAAAGGGTTATTGTGTTGTTACTAAACTGTTCTGGATCCTAACTGTTCGCAAATGTGTCAAAGATTCATTTTACATGGCGCGGTTTACATTTCGAAGTTTGCAGAAGGTTCTAATGTTTACGAAACGTCTCGTAAAATTGCATTCCAATGACCCTCTGAAGAATACATCTCTGGATACTGTAATATATGTCGACGAATAGAGAATGTCCAGATTAGACTGCTTGGATGCGCATGCTGATCTGGATCTAAGATGTTTGCATATGGCACAAGAGTCCTTTACCCAAGTTTACATTTCATAGTATTTCTATGCGTTGTTTTCTATATTTACAATATGGTTATTTCAAACTACTAACTTGAGTTCTCCCCATTAACTGAAATGCGGAAATATCACAATACTATGCATTCGAATTTAAATGGCTCGAACATCTTTGGACCCTTAGAATTTGTTTTCGAGATATGGGTAGTTCGAGCCACTGAGGATTAATCATGGCGTCAGGTCAGGAAGCAAATGGCGATAATTTAGGGAAATCTTTTTGATTTTCTACACAATACTATGTATGCTGAGTGTACTCATTAGAAACAACTAGAATGCTAATGAGTACAAACAACATACAATTTCATGATAAAATAAGAAAATTTCCCAGAATATTCGTTTTCTTATGATATCGGAAGAATTTAGAAGGGACTCAAAAACGAGTTCGAATTAGCTATGGTAAACGAGCCATCTGTGTGTTCGAGCTATTGAAGTTCGACTGTAAATATTTTTGATTATGTCAGATCCATAAAAAGGGTAAGAGTAAAGTCCAGCGAGTGTCACAAACCGCAGCCCTTCCCAGACACCATGTTTTTCCTACTACGCGATTCTTACATACGTTTTGCTGAAAACTCTGGCGATTGAAATCTCAAGATTTGCTTTCACTTATAGAAGACTACTACACTGCAGCTGGGGTTAGTGCCGCGTGCCGGCCGCAGAACGTCTCCAAGTACTTCATCGTAGCGCAGATTGTAATTCATTTCATTTGGGATCATTGGGATGTGGTATCTTTGAAAATGGAGTTCTGCTCATGTACAGTCAAAGGACATAATTCTTCACCACCCTAACAGAAATTGGCCAAACATAATTTACATAGTGCGGTTTTCACTCACTATTCTATTTATAGACTAGCTACCCGTTGATAAATATAGTACAGGCAAATACTCCAGTTCATCATCGATGATGTCACAAGATTAGTGTGATGTCATTGTTTATTGCAGAAGACATGTTGGTGGATTTCCAAATTGCTACAGAAAGAAGGGAATTGAGTAGTGAGGTTAGAAATTTAGTGTCATCAGGAAGGAAAACATCAGAGTGAGTTGGCAAGAATATTCAACATATCCAGATCATATCCAGATCCACAATCAAGAGTGGCATCAAGAAAGTTAATCAAAATGGAACAGTAGAAAACAGGCCAGGAAGAGGTAGGAAAAGTTTGTTTACAAAAAGAAATGTCAACCAACTTTCAAGGGCTGCAAAATTAAACAAATAAAAAAAAATGTTTGCAGGACATTACCAGTGCTGTCAATGAGGGAAAGGACCACAGATTCTGTAAAAAGACAATTGTCAAAAAATTAAAATATATGGGATATAAACTGAGTGTTTCAAAGAAGAAGATAGTGGTGAAGGAGGGTAACAGAAAGAAGAGGGTCAGCTGGTGCAAATTGGACTGTTGATGGAAAACTGGAAAAAATAGAGCTTTAGTGATGAATCACAGGTGGTAGTCGGAACAAATCTTCTTAATTATATCTAGCGAAAGGACAGTAAAGTGAACAACCCCAGTCTTGCGTGGCCTGATCCTAGGAGGAAGGTAAGTGTAATGGTCTGAGGCTGTGTGTCTAAACACGGTATTGGAACTTTATGTCATCTGGAAGGAACAATGAATGCAACGGGGTATACTCTAAAAAGGAAGAATTTGCGCCCAAAGGCTTAAGATTAGACCCGTTTTGAAAAGGGTGTCAACGCCGTTTTGAAAGTGAATTAGTTCCCGTTAAATGGTAACATTTTGTGCCGTACCCTATCAAACAATAAATTAGTAATGCCACGAATTCAAGTGTCTTCATTAATCGCATTAGAGAATGCATTGTACAAAGTAAAATGAACTCAGGAATTGATGCAATCAGATCCATAGCAAGTTCTCAACATCAAAGAGAAAGACAGATAAGTACAATTAAACAGCCACAAAAACAACTGATGGCAAGCAAAGTTGGCAGCCCTTTCCCAAAAAGTTGGCAACTCTATTACCCAAACTTAACTCAATTTATCTTTCACTTACATAAATTTATTAAAAGAAAATATTTGCAAGTGAAAAACTACAGAACATTAAAAAATATCGCAATGAAAGCATCGCATTAGAACGATAGGTAATAAATAACCGGGGAGCTTAAGCTGGCTTTGCGGGATCCAAACTCTCGCCCTCGCCTCCATTGTGGTAAAAAAATAAAACAATCATCACGAGAACATTCCTATATAATTTTGACCCCCTTAAACCCCACTTTTATATAGTAAAACTGGGGTTGACAGGGGTATACACTTATTTTTTTTATTTCTGCTCAAAATCATAGATTGTGGGTACTCGTTAGAACCGCCTCGCCGAGGTGGTTCTAACGAGTACCCAAAACGAGGCGGTTCTACCCACAATCTATGTTTTGAGCAGAAATATGAAAAATATCGGAATTTTAGTCTGAAAATTTTCATTTTTTGGTGGTAAAATTTTCAGTATATTTGAATAGGCATGTTTTCGTAATGATTTTATCCGGCCTACGTGGAAGTCTTCTAACTCATTGACTAATTAAGAGTTGAATTACCTCTCCGTATTGCAGACTGAATAAGGAAAATGATAATACGTTAAGAGTAATTACAGATATGTTTGAAATATGAGCTTATCATGCAGTTTGCTTAGGCACTTCGATGCCAGGCTTTAAATTCTGAAAACAATACTCCATAACCCTAAGGCTCTTATCAGGCTGCGTGGAGAAGTGTAAGCTAAGATGGGATTTCGCTGTCAGCATATGAGATAAGAACCCTTTGTTCTTAACACGTCCTTCAAACGGAGCTTTCAACCCATCTAAAATCATATATTTATTTACGATGTAGAATATGTTAGTTTTCAAAGAACCAGAGCTGGAATAGTACTGAGTATGTGATTTGTTGTGAACATTGAGCACACAGCCAGTCTGCTAAACTAAGCTTGACCTTCGGTTTTCGTATAAGCATCTCGCATATCTCTGCTTAACATGGTTCAAGCATATTGAAATGCTAATGGTTTCTGCTGTCTGGAGTTTTGTTGCCGTATTTACCGGAAACAGTCGGTCGTACATATCTGATCAAACCTTGCAGAGATAGATCTGACGCAGAGTCTGCAGTGTTTGACATTTAACTAACACTGTCTGACTCCACAGCAGAGAGTTAACTGGACGGTACATTGTAAATATTATCTCAACGTATTTATTAATATTTGAATAGCAAAACGCCGATATTGCTATCTAGTTATAAAACTACCAAACTACCTAAAATAACTAGCCATGATATAACACTGCATCTCCGTTTAAAAACTATTCTACTATAATCCTATTATATTGCCACCTTTGTATTTGCGGAGAGATTGATCGCTTCGTCAATTTTACAAGATTATACTAGTTTCTTAGCAACCGATGTATATTCATCAGAGTATAATGGACGAAGTGTTTAAACTCAATCAAAGATCAATGAATCAAAGTCTGAAATGAATCTTTTTGCAAATTAATTAAATCAAATCAGATATACGTCTTTTTTTTTTGGAGCACATTGAAGCACGTTTAAATCAATATAGTTGTCAGTAGTAAAACGAATTCAATTTTACAAGTTTTATTTTGTCCTTTGGCTCACGGAGTCAATTATAGTATCTTTGAAAATAAATCGGGGTTTCGCTAAAGCCGGTTTATATGTAGGGGTGTATTCAGTCCTGCAAATAACATAACTGTCATATGAATTATCCTAATTCACGCAGCCTCCAATATCCGTTTTTAATGTGTTATTTGTTTCCAAAGGCAACATTTATACATTTTAATTGACCTCACTGCTGCTGGTGTTAAATGCCAAGTGATAGCCGTAAAAACAGTCTCTCCGCACTTTGTTTTAGAGTATTTTTACTTTTATTTTCATATTTTACTTGGGATCAATCATTATTCTAGTATCTGAAAACGAGCTCTTCTTAAGCCGATGTAAGGGGGCTTCAAACTAGACCGCTGTCATACATCACGAAAACATGCCTATATAATTTTGACCCTTAAGCCCCACTTTTGTATAGTAAAACTGGGGTTTACAGGGGTATATATTATTTTTCTTATTTCTTCTCAAAAACATAGATTGTGGGTACTCGTTAGGACCGCCTCGTCGAGGCGGTTCTAACGAATACCCACAATCTATGTTTTGAGCAGAAATATGAAGAATATCAGATTTTTTATCTGAAAATTTTCATTTTTGGTTGTAGAATTTTCAGTGTATTTGAATAGGCGTGTTTTCGTAATGAGCAAGAGTCTGAATAAAACCAAGATATCGATATTCGTTTTTTTTATGTGTTCTTAGGTTCCAAGGGCGCCTTTAGATTTTATTACCATGTAGTTAACTGTTGTGTTTTGCCTAGCAATACTGTTGTGTATATTTGTTTGTTATTTTATAACTGATTTCATAGGTTTACTAAAATTATCAGTTTTGAGCATCATAGTGTGTAAGGTTCAAAGAAATAATGTGTATATAGTACTTTTAATTTTATTAAACTCAAGATTAAGCTTATTATTATCCCCTAAATTGTACGCATATAGCATGACAATAATACACTGTTTCATTTTCCAGGGGTAAAAAAGCTTAGAGTCTGAAAACATGTTACAGTACCGGATTGGGAGGACTCGGTCAGTTTATTTGGTTGAAAAATTGGAGAAAAAAAATGCACTGCACATAGATCCTGTTTAAACTTTTATTACTGAATTTAGAACATTTAAAGTATTCGGTAAGGGTTACTTTTAAAGGGTATCTGAATAGTTTGGGTACTTACGGCAAAGGACGAAATCTAGACGAAATTTAATGTAGGACTCAGAAGTTAAACCTGACAAAATCAGTCTCTTAACATAGAAATTTATTCCACAATGCAATATTCTCTGATTGCGTTAAGGGGTTAAAAACTGAAACAGTTTGTTTTAACTGTGTTTTATTAGACTCATTAATATGATTTATTTGGTGCTATTATAGTTAAACGCTAAGTCTGGCCTACACGCCGCGAGTTTTATGCCAATCTGGTACAACGAAGTCACACATTGCTGAACATTACAGAGTTGCCACCTATTTTGGGAAAGGGCTGTCAACTCTGCTTGCCATCGATTCCTTTTGTTGCTGTTTGATTGTATTTGTCTGTCTTTCCCTTTGATGTTGAGTACTTGATGTGCATCTGATTATATCAGTTCCTGAGTCTCTTATTTGTTTCATAGGTAGGTAACACATTTTGCTACTGAAAGCGTAACAAATCTTTGAAATATTAGTTATTACGCCATTAGACCTTGGACGTTAGACAGTTAATTCAGCATCATGTAGGAAGAATATATGTATATGCTTAACTATCTTTTATATTTTATACATAACCAAAGTATTCCCATAAGAGTAACCGTGCTTGACACTGATGTTACAAAATATGTTCTAGAAATTAGTAGTTTGAGCTACTAAGGGATAGTCATAGCGCCACGTCAGGAGGTAGGAATGTTTTTTCGATCGTTTATAAAATATTGGAATGTTGAGTAGACTCGTTAGAATCGCATCGATGAGGCGATTCTAATGAGTACTCACAACATACATTTCGTTATGTTCCTTAAATGTCCCTAAATATCTGTTTTCTTGATATTTTCCTAGGGTCTTTTCTCTTGATATTTTCCTAGGGACTGAAAACGAGTTCGAATCAGCCACGGTAAACGACTCATCGGTGTTCGAGTCATTGACGTTATACTGTATTATGATATATTTTTTACCAAAACATGTCAAAAGTGTTGTTTGGTTTGTGTTGAGGTTTTACGGCCCAGTCAACCCAATGGGGTCATGTCGAGCGCGGTCAGTTTACCTAACCACACGTTTACTGGGCAGGCTTAGTCCTCTAAGCGGTTAACCAGTATTGTGCACATTCTTTCGCCAGAAACTGACAACTGCCCTTCTTGAATCAGCGGAAGGGAAAGAATGACCGTAGAAAATATTTCATGATCAATCTCTACGAAAGAATGTTGCCGACCTCGGAGGGGGTTGAACCCGCGACCTCCTGGTCTCCAGTCGGACGGCGCATCCAACTGAGCCACCAAGGCCGTAACCCTGCATTTGTTTGCAGTACAAATGAAACAAAAAGAAATTACAGATATCCAGAAAAAGCCGCAAAAATATAACACAGCTCTCCCTCCCAAGGTATCAAGATGTAGTAAATACGTGAGCCCAGACACTGATACAATCAATAAGAGCCTTATCAATTTCTCAACATCAAAGAAAGGCAGTCAAACACAATTAAACAGCCACAAGTAGAACAGATGGCAGGCAGAGTTGGCAACCATTTTCCAAAAAGATGGCAACTATTATACAAACTTTACTGATTATATCTTAAACTTTCTTAATTGTTAAAAGAAAGAAAAACAAAAACATGTGTAAGTGAAACACTACAAAACATTAGTCAAAATACCACAGTGAAAGTACCTGTTAGTATGTGGACTAAACATAGTAATTTGAAGCTGCATTAGAATTAATGATAAAGTTTCTAGCGAGTAAAACTAGTTTTAGCCCTTCCGCCCCTCCCACACTCCCCACCACCCCACAGTAGTTTTCCAAACCGACAGTTCCAAGGCAGTTCCTCTGTTGTATTTCTCCTTTGTGTGTGTGTTTTCAACTGTGGCGTTCATTTCCTCATCTCTCCCTCTTTCGATGCCTCGGGAGGGAGGTACTTCCTGTTTGTGGCATTTTCCAGATAATCTCTACTTATATTTCTAAACACATGAAATGATTACGCTTCGTCGAAAACAGGATAAACAAACAAAGAAACCTTTGTTTGTGTTGCATTTGTACGATAACTGTTGGACCTTTTATTGAAAGATTTAAGCAGGGCTGCCTATTTTCAACCCTGATATTCCTTGACTATATACGGTTATGCAACCAACAGACAAGGTGCCATTTTGTAAGCTTATGCCGAAGTGATATCTGTATATGTTAGGCTCACATTTTGTCAATCAGCCCTCGTATTTTATAATCCAAAAATATATTTGTACTATTTGTACTAAATTTCACATGTTTTATCAACACTGATTTTCAATCTAGTAAACTTTTAACTCGTTTATGCCTAGCGTACAATAAAACGGACATTGTCAAATTGTAGATCCAGATCAGACACCACAAGTCGCGGCGTCAGATCAGGGTCTACACTGTCCATATCAAATACAAGATTTTTTACAAAACATGGTTACACGAGAAAGAAAGCAGACACAATTTTACTGGAACTGGACCTGTTCAAAGAGTTGAGGTAGAAACGTCCACTCAACATAAATGGGTTAAGCCAACACAAACTTTGAATCGTTATATCCATGTATACTGTAATTTCCAATAAGAAAAAAAAGAACTCAGCAGAAATTACGATTGTTGCAGTTTGTTTGTGAAGAATCACTAGGAAATAATAGTCAATAAGTAGATGGTAGAATAGGACACCAAAGCAAAAATAAGATCTGATACGGTAGATTATTTATTTTCCTATGACACCTAAGCTCATCAAGGAAAAGAATAAAAGTCAAACAAGGCTTTAGAAGGTCTTATTAAATTGATTGATTGGTCTGTTAGATGAAATCCTCGGACACAGTTAGTACAACAAAGGATATAGGTCAGTGAAGCAAAACAAAATTAATACCAAAAATAAGATCTTAGTGTACTTTATAGTATGACATAATTGATAACAAACCTTTACAGAGACGACTGTGACATTATGCAAACAATGTTCACCATTTGATGAGCATTTATCTTTAACGTAAATAGACGGTTAATATGAAATTGTTTTCTTTAGACTTTTGGATATTCGTGATTAGACGTTCACACGAATAGTGTCTAAAATGAAACTCCCGATCAAAATCATCACGAAAACATGCCTATATAATTTTGACCCCTTAAACCCCATTCTTGCCGGCCTCGGTGGCTCAGTTGGATGCGCCGTCCGACTGGAGACCAGGAGGTCGCGGGTTCAACCCCCGCCGAGGTCGGCAACATTCTTTCGTGGAGATTGATCATGAAATATTTTCTACGGTCATTCTCTCCCTTCCGCTGATTCAAGAAGGGCAGTTGTCAGTTTCTGGCGAAAGAATGTGCACAATACTGGTTAACCGCTTAGAGGACTAAGCCTGCCAAGTAAACGTGTGGTTAGGTAAACTGACCGCGCTCGACATGACCCCATTGGGTTGACTGGGCCGTAAAACCTCAACACAAACAAACAAACCCCATTCTTATATAGTAAAACTGGGATTTACAAAGGTATACATTATTTTTCTAATTTTTGCACGAAAACATAGAATGTGGGTACTCATTAGAACCGCCTCATCGAGGCGGGTCTGACGACTACCACAATCTATGTTTTTGAGCAAAATATGAAAAATATCAGAGATTTTATCTGAAAATTTCAGTTTTTGGAAGTGATTTTTTCTATATTTTAGAATAGGCGTGTTTTCGTAATGATCTGAGAAATAAAAAATGGTCACATAGGGAAATTTATTGGTATTGCTATGTTCATGTTCAAGTATATAATTGAGTTGCAACGTGAGGAAACCTCCGCTCTGACATGTGAGTCCAACGAGGAATCAATCAGTCTGCACATTCACACAGTCTGGTCAGACTATTCGGTGTCCACATGGGGAGATTTTCCATCATTTGCTGTTGAAAATGCACCAAGTAAAACTTCTGATCAGACTGCCCGTATACGCATGGTTATCTGATTCTTCGCTGGGCGTGCATGTCTAAGGTACCATCACGAAAACATACCTATATAATTTTGACCCCCTTAAATCCTACTTTTTCTTACTTCTACTCAAAACATAGATTGTGGTTACTCGTTAGAACCGCCTCAACAAGGGCGTTCTAACGAGTACCCACAATCTATTTTTTGAGCAGAAATATGAAAAAAATATCAGAGCTTTTTTTATCTGAAAACTTTTCATTATATTTGAGTAGGCGTGTTTTCGTAATGGTTTTCTGACTAGTAAAACTAGACATTTCATTGAAATAGTCTCCTCTTTGGAGACAATTTTTGAATGCAATGTTAAGCCCTATTTTTCGTAAAAAAAGGGAAACTAATTGGAATAATACGTGTTTTTGTTTATCGTCAAAGCTGTTAGCTTTTATCTCTCTATTGTGTTTGGGCAAGGTTATGCACCGGTCTTTTCATTAGGCGGTTTAATAAACAAATAGGCCTTTTTAGCTATTTTTGTATAAAAATTACAGCCAAAAAAACTCAGACTCTGATGCAACTCAAGAACAGAAAGTCAGCATATTGTTGAAACAGCTAGTCTGTCCCAGAGAACTCGGCACTTCAGGTTATAGTCAATGTTTAAGTGAGTATATTACATGCATAACCAAGAAATACCATGATTTCTACCAGACATAAAACTGGTATTTTCCTTGTTTTCTAAGAAGAAATATTTCCTCTTAGCCGGGGAAATAAATCTCTTTAACTGGAACTACTTTTTTTTGGTAACATATGAACAGCCTAGATTTTGACCCTGCTGTCAAGATCATTTAGGATAAAAACAAAAGCTATCCTAAATATGAATGTACAGTAAACAAACATTTTGAATAAAAACAAAAGCTATCCAAATTTTTGTTGTCTTCTGCTTTACATGTAAAAGATAAGTAGTGAAAATACCAATTATGGCAGAGTTTCTGGACAATTTGACCATCCAACAGATAAATGACATTCTGTCTGAATCAGAATTTGATGAAATACAAAGTTCACACCCGCCAGTGCAGCCTAACCCTCAAATTCAGAATCGAGATTTGGAGGCTGTGTAATGGACGATGCTGAAGTTGATCAGTGTATTTCAGATCAAGTGAATGATAATACAAAAAAAGAAAACAGAATATGATATGCGCCTTTTCAAGGCATTCTGCCTGTCCAGAGAGGGAAGTCGGTCCATTAAGAGTCTTCAGCCAGTGGAGCTGGACACCCTGTTTGGAAATTTTCTGATAAACATTAAGAAATAGAATGGAGAGCATTATGAACCATCTTCTATCAGAGGGTTTCTTTCCAGTCTAGAGCGGTACTTAAAGGCCAATAGATACCCCCATAATGTTATGAAAAAACAACTTGTTCCTACATACAAACCAACAAATTGCCACCAATAACCAAAGGAATCCAAATAATCCCAATCATTGCTGGTTTAAGAAAAGTCCCCTTGGAAAGAACCAGATTTATAAACTTGTTCCAAACATGAAAGCCAATTGCCCAGCAAAACTAAATGCTGGCAGGAAACTGACTAATCACAGTGTCAGAAAGCATCTCTTGAAAAAGTGTAATGACATGGGACTCGCTCCAACTGCCACTATACAAATTAGTGGACATAACTTACAAAGTGTAAACTCTTACTCAAAACTTAATGATCGACAACAGAAGAAAATTGCCACGGCTCTCATAAACAATGATAAGTGTCCTGAAATTGCTATACAAAAGGCAAACTCACCCCCTGCTGCTGCTGATCCATCTACATGTATGGGATCACCAATAAATCAAAGCCAAACCATCTCATATAAGCGACAGTCTGCCCAGAGCAACCTATCCACAATATTCCAAGGCACCACCACAAGAACAGGCGGTGTCTTCAACTTCTATACAGGAGAAAGTCACTCCTTTCTAGTCCATGATGCCAGTCCTTCAAGGAGAAAGTATCGTAGAGTTCTACCAATAGTTGACTCTGATTCTGACTAGTTGGAAGAATCTACATGTAGCAGTGTTTATTCTGTGTGTACTTATGTTCCTTGTTGCTGTAAAATTTCTATCAGTTTACAGGATATAATGAAACTTTTGCTATAAATTAAATTTCACTCCGGAAAGATTGCTTTCTCAGCAGACTTATCTGTGAGTCCGTGGAACTATAATCTTGAATTATAAAGAAACTTTCACCAGAAGTAAAATTTTGAAGAGTTAAAGTTGCATATACAGAGATTAATCCAACTTTGGTGTAAAATACAGGAAATTTTCCCGAGAGGGTAGCAAATCAAATAAACAAACGAGTGCGAATGCACAAGTTTGTTTAAACGATTTGAAAGTTTCGAGGGAAATATTTCCTGTATTTTAAACCAACGGTAGATTAATTTATATATAAGTTACATTTGTTGATTTGGCCGTTTTTGGCTCTTCTGACATCACCAAGTGACGTTTTTTTTTGTACTATGACAATACATTTTTTTACTGATTTTGGCACGTCATGTTCCATTTTAACATTCTTAAGGATTTATTTCCTCTAAGGAAAATATCAATTATATTTCACTGAAAAATTACTAAAAAATTGCATCAAAGTAGCGTAAAAAATGTAAATATTAAATGATATTGTCCATCCAGAAATTTCCATTTCTCTTGAATCATCATGTCCATGTCAGATGTTGGCAGCAGACTGGGAACACCAGCTGTACATCACGAAAACGAAAACATGCCTATATAATTTTGACCCCCTTAAACCCCACTTTTATATAGTAAAACTGGGGTTTACAGGGGTATACATTATTTTTCTTATTTCTGCTCAAAACATAGATTGTGGGTACTCGTTAAAATCTATGTTTTGAGCAGAAATATGAAAAATATTAGAGGTTTTTATCTGAAAAGTTTCGGTTTTTGGAGGCAAAGTGTTCTATATATTTGAATAGGCGTGTTTTCGTAATGATACTCATGAAACATTAGTCTAAAATGCAACGTTTCTAGTGTATACAGCTAATGTTTGATAAGAAAGATCAACATCTGCTGTCAATACAAAATAAAATTTTCTTCACTGTTGAATTCTTGTTGATGTTGAGTCTTCAAAAACATTTTGTCTTCACCAGCTAATCTTCTGTTAATTATATATTAACATCTCTTCCAAATAAATGATTTAAAATGTCCATCCAGAAAGATGTTGCCATTTCTTTTGATTCATCATGTCCATGTCAAATGCTGGTTGCAGATTGGGAACATCAGCTGTATACTCACGAAACATGTCTGAAATGCAATGTTTCTATTGCAGCTAATGTGTAAATGGCAAGATCATCTGATGTCGAAACAAAATAAAATGTTGTTAACTGTAGAGTTCTTGTTGATATTTAGTCTTCAAAAACATTTCGTCATCACCAGTTCATCCTATTTTTTTTCTAAAAAAACACATCTTGCAATAAGCTACTACGATAGGCCTTCTTTTAGTTGCACACGCCCGCCCGTGGGATCTCAAATCCTTGCTTACTGGCTGAAAATGTTTAAATCCATATGCGTTTTTCGTTGGATCAGGTCACAAGCATAGAAATTAATCCTATCTGAGCACAGAAACACATAAATATCTATTTAAATGGGAATATTTTATCACTTTTCAATCTCTTGATTCGTTTAGTTTTTTTCAAAATGGCGCCCGAGAGTTCACTGCTTCGAACTGTCAATGCCAGTGTAATACTACGCCTTCCCAAAATAGAAATGACAGCGTAAACAAACTGGCAGACTAGACTTGACACAAAAACCTCTTAAATGGTGTACTCTTTTGCGGAAAAATGCATGTAATATACAGTTTATTCATTTCTCCTATTTTAAATATGGAATTTATAAACCGAGGGAGGTAAAAAATCCGATAAAGAACTATTTTAAATATGGGATTTATAAACCGAGGGAGGTAAAAAATCCGATAAAGAAATGATTTCGCACTCACTTCTTTATCGGATTTTTTACCTCCCTCGGTTTATAAATCCCATATTTAAAATAGGATAATGAATAAACTCTATGTATTCATTGCTCTCAAGGGTCATTTCTTTCAAAATATTTTTTCTTCCTTGTTTGAAATACTGGGAAACCCATTTACTGAAGAAGCATTATGCTTTACAAAAGAAAAGAATGCATAAATAAAGCATTAAGGAAAATGATAAAAATACCTGCACATTCTCATCAGGTTCTTTGTATCTGGCAGTATCATCAGAGATTGTGCTGTCAGTTTATATATTCTAGTAAATACACTGACGCTGCAAGGGAACAATAAACACCCTAAGCAGATTGTATGACTACACACTCTGACCTAGGCATTTGATGCCCATACATGCACGAACTAAATGGTACATTTCAACTGAATTTTTATTTTTAGAAAATTACAGTAGTGTTCTGGGTGATTTTTTTTTCAGAGTGAATTAGAGAATATAACAACGAAGAAACAAATTCTTTTTGAAAACTATTCCAGAGGTCAACCTTAGTAAATTTCACAAAGTTTTTTTTTTACTTTCTTGGTTTATTGCTGTGACCCTGGTGGAATCAAATGGGCTAGAACGTCCGGAGATGAGCGTCCATCGAAGATTCAGATCAGCCTGCGCATATGCGCTGTCTGATCAGAATCTTTACTTTTCGCATTATTGATAGCCCAAGACTTAGTTTCTTCATGCATACAAAGACAACTCTGATCAGATTGCGCGGATGTGCAGGCTGACTTGAGTCTTCACTGGGTGATAATGTTATTATGTTATGGATATTGGTATTACATCATCAGAGTTGTGCTGGGAAGCCGTCCCATACGGCGTCTAATATGCCGTTGTTGCTGTCTCGTACATGAAATGAGACGAAATATGGGAAAGCGTACCTTCTAACGTGCGAACAACGGCGACTCAAATCAGCCTGCGCATCCGCGTAGTCGGATCAGTTTTCAGTGTCAGCATGAAGAAAAATTGCATCCTCGGCTTTCCAAAACGCGCCCAGTGAAGATTTTGATCAGCCTGCGCGTATGCGCAGGCTGAACTAAATATTCGCTGGCCGCCTATGTCGAGGGTACGTTTTCTGCCGTTGCAGCTGAAATAAATATTACAAAAGAGTCATTGTCTTTGAAACTTCACAAGGCATTTTATTACACGTTATTGTCTTGGCCTAAACAAGATTCATAGGAAAATATACATACTTTAAACCCTGTACTTTAATTCTTTATTTAGGTTTTCTGCTCAGTCCGATCAGGGCACTCGCTATTTGCCAGCAGAATCAGTGAGATTAGTGCAGACTTTATCACCAATATTATAAAACCGCATCAATGCACAGTCCGACCCGGAAGCTCTGGTATTAGCATCGCTTATAGGGGTTAACATACATATCTGATCTCAGATTTTAAGCCATCGCACGAAAAAACCTACAATCAGACCTGTGCGACCAGCAAAGACTCAGACGAGGCCCTCCCATGGTTTATGGGGAACAGGGAAATAATGTCATTTATTTCAGGGGAACACAAATCTAAAAATAAAGGGAACAGGGGAACAAATATAATTTTGGGAAGCAAGGAACATAGAAAATTAAGATTTTGATTTTGTGAAACAAGGGAAAATGCTGAACTATTTCAGAGGAACAAGGGAAGAGGTCTCACCTTGGGAGGGCCCCTCAGATCAGCTTGCATTTCCGTGCAGTCTGATCAAAGTTCGCTGACCGCATGTGCCTTCTATAGTCTCAGGGCTATCCACAAAAGGGATAAACGAGAACCCTTGCCATACTGGGTAGATGTATCGGCTATTATATGTCTTTGATGGTTACAGAGGTTTTTTGTACGTTTCCCAGCTAGCATTCTTTATAAATCTATAGCGGGCCATTATCGGTCCGTCAGGGTAGCTGACGGGCCGATAACGGCCCGCTATAGATTTATAAAGAATGCTTACTGGGTTTGTCGTGCGCTGGCTCATTAGACTCTGCGACAGGATAGCTTCCTTGCCATACGCAAACAGAGTGGCATCCACGCAGTTTGATCAGTATTCTATTTTTAGATATATCACTCATCATTCATTTATTCATGCTTTATGAGGATTACGCCAATATGCAGCATGATCGTATCTTTACATACGCCAACTCTTCCTCTCGTGGCGCAAATCATTTTATTAATCAGTATGTCTGTGTCATTTAAATGTTTAATTTTATAAGTAATTGTGATTCTGGTCACATTGCAGGCACTCATCAGATGGATTGTCCCTCAGGAGCTAACATATAAGGGGATATACACAGGAAATTCCTCAGTTATAAAACACAGCCTTCCCCTTGCACCAAAAGAAGGAAACAACAACAACAACAATAAATAATGACAAACCAAACTCCACATATGAAACCACAAACTCTATCTATTAAGGTTGGCTATTCAGAGCTAAAAACATAATCGATTATCAGCCCGGCCTTTGTGATTGATAATAGATTAGTAATCACTGAATATTTGGTCATAAATTTTACTTGTCTGAGCATGACTTACCATATGTTAAACTTTATTGTATGTATTCGGTCAGACAGGCCGGAGCAAACAGTGTAGACCCAGAGGAGACGCCGCAAACGCGCGTCTCATCAGGGTCTACACTGTTTGCCACTCATCCAGCTATTTTAGACACAACAGTGGGTAGTAAATTGTACATGTTCAAATTTTATATAAAGTATGGTAAGGAGTTGAGGTGTCTGAATACTAAGGGTAAATATGGTAAAGTAACAGACACAGAAATCAAACGATCGATTATTAGCAAAACTGTAACGATAATCATTTTTTGTGGAATTTATCGATCAGTTAATCGATTAGCCGATTAATTGTGCCAGCCTTACTATTAATAGATCCTGCAACACCCTCTTGCGAGGATTATGTGCAGCTAATAAGGCTCACAAAGAGAACTGCAACAGAGGAACCGCCTTTGAATGGTCAGTAGAAAAACCACTAGGGACTTAAATTAGCGCAACTCGCGCGAAATCTCACTCTGAATTCCAATAGAGCTCCAAATTATAAATATATGTTTGGTCCACATACGCTCTACCTCATCTGTAAAACATCAAAGTGAAATACGTATAATCAAAAACATGCGTGATGAAACAAAGGAAAGGGCCAAATACATCACGAAAACATACCTATATAATTTAGACCCCTTAAACCCCATTTTTATATAGTAAAACTGGAGTTTACAGGGGTATACATTATTTTTCTTATTTTTGCTTGCTGAGGCGGTTCTAGCGAGTACCCACAATCTATGTTTTGTGTAGAATCATGAAAAATATCAGAATTTTTTATCTGAAAATTTTCATTTTTTTGGTGGTGAAAATTTCAAAATATTTGAAAAGGCATATTTTCGTAATGGCGATCTGAAGCCAGAACACAAGAAACCGCAAAAAGAAAAACGATTGGCCCGACCACAGACAGACAGTCAGGCGCCAGAAATTTCAGTGGCTCTAACGTTGCCCGAACCACCTCATCAACACGCTGTAAGCATTTTGTTGGCCGTTCTTTTGTTTTGTCCATGAACATTGTGCCGGGCCTAAATCTAAATGACGGCTTTAACCTTCTGTTTTAGAAACTTGGCGCCTGACCAATGCTGTCTGTGATTTGGCTCATGGTCCAACTACCGGTTTACTTTTGCTCTACAGGTTTCAGACTGTCATAGAGCCCTCCACTTTGTGTAATTACAGCTTTGTGATTTGTGTTTTGGTGAGTTCATTCAATGATGAGGTAGTAGACCCGACGCGTACCAGCTACACATTTGTAATTTTTAGCTAAATTAGAATGAAGGGCAAGGTTTCAAACTAAAACTAGTTTAATCTTCAAGTAGTTTTTTATACTCATTTCGAAAACACGCCTATTCAAATATACTGAAAATTCAACACCAAAAACTTAAAGTTTTAAGATTAAAAAATCTGATGTTTTTTCATATTTCTACTCAAAACAAGGCGGTTCTAACGAGTACCCACAATCTATGTTTTTATTCGGAAATAAACAAAATAATGTATATCCCTGTAAACCCAATGTAAACCTCAGTGTTACTATATAAGAGTGGCATATTCAAGGGGGTCAAAAGGTTTGTTTTTGACCAGAAATAAGAAAAATAATCTATACTCCTGTAAACCCCAGTTTTACTATATAAAAGTGGAGTTTACGGGGGTCAAAATTATATATGTATGTTTTGAGTAGAAACAAGAAAAATAATGTATACCCCTGTAAACCCCAGTTTTTGTGTATAAAAGTGGGGTTTAAGGGGGTCAAAATAATATTGGCATGTTTTAGTGATGTGACCGTTCCAAGCCGGTTTCTCTGTTGCAGTTATTTGTGCGTAAGTCGTTTTGTGCTGTCAGTGTTTCCTGGTCTCTTTTTTTAGGTGGCTTTGTTAAGATATTCTCCATAATGGTGATCTTTCTAGGGCGACTTAATTCATATTTTATACCGTTTTCGCTTGACCGGTATATTTTGTTAAACTGAGTGATTGAATTCAGTACGTGAACAATCGTATGAACACATTCCCATCCTCCCCTAAACAGTATATATATACAGTCGACTCTCATTATCTCGAATTCCAAGGGACTCTCTGAAACACTTCGAGATATCCGTACCTCGACATATCAGATTTGCAGAATTGAAGAAAAATCATTTGATTAACCACATTTAACAAATATATATATGTAACTGGACTCTTGAAGTTATAGTAAAAATATTGTGGAAAATAGAGGAAATTGCTCTTTAGGAGCAATTTCTCCTCTTTTCCACAATATTTTTACATGTTGTTAGATTTTCATGTTTAGGCAGGGACCAGATTTTCTCTTCGAGATAAGCGGTTATTTGAGATAAGCGAGTTTGAGATAACGGGAGTCGACTGTATATATATATATATATATATATATATATATATATATATATATATATATATATATATATATATATATATATATATATTGATAATAGTGTTATGCAGGGGCCCACGTTACTAAGCACTTTTTAAAAATCAGGGCCCAGTTTTTCAAAGCATCGTTAGCTTAACTAGCTTGTTAATGGTAAAGATGTTAACTGTTTTAGTAAATACAATATGCATTTCATAGGTATGTTTGCTGAAACAATGCGAGTAGCTTTAAAAACTATTCACATTTTTTTTCATAAAAAATATTAGCGTATATGCTATATTTAATGATCAAAGTCTTAAGATACGTTAACTAACGACATCGTTAGTTTTGAACACCTGAACCTAGGACTTTCTTAACTCCCGCATCATATTCTTTGTTATTTCTATCAACTTTTGCATTGAATACATTTGCCGAAATCCGTTTTATGACCAAAACTTCCTTATTACCTTATTGCATTATATGGTGACAAAACCATTTGACATAGCTCAAATGCAGAGCATCCGATCACAACCCATTTATATCGAGTGCACTCTTCTATCTCATTTCTTTGGCAGGTCTATTTCTACTAGAAGGATGTCAGGTTAGTTTTTAGAGATTCCTATCTTTAATGCAAATAGTGTAGACCCTGCTCAGACACCGCGTGTTGCGGTGTCTGATCTGGGTCTACATTGTTCGCCAATGTCCCTTTTGAAGGACGCTAGACATAAATGGGTTAATGTAGTAATATGTTATTGCGTGTATGCCTTCAAAATCAACCCTTAGAACATAATTTTCAATAATAGTTTTCAGGACACAATAGTCGGGTTTTTTAATTCCTGTACCTTGCAAAAAAAAAAAAAAAAAAAAAAAAAAAAAAAAAAATACAAAGAAAAAAAAAACAAACAAAAAACAACATAACCCTAGCATGGGAAAGATATACGGCTGAACTTTTATACAATTAAGGCTTGGACATTGGTTCATACAAAACCGCTGTATAGCAATGCGAAACTAATTGCATTTTTTGAGAAACGCATGCATTTTGCAAGATACTGGTTTAGAGTTTTGCCAAGCAACTGTAAGTTCTATTAAGCATATAGTACACATGTATATACCCACAGGTAAAATACACCCAATATTATGGAAGCGTCCTAGTGCCAGGTGAAAAAAATATTTAAGTCCTATGTAGGAGAGAGTAATTCCTACGTAGGAGATAATAAGTCCTACGTAGGAGTTAGTCCTACGTAGGAGTAAGTAACTCCTACGTAGGAGACTACGTAGGAGTAAGTAACTCCTACGTAGGAGATAATAAGTCCTACGTAGGAGATATTAAGTCCTACGTAGGAGTTACCAACTAACTGAGATAATAAGTCCTACGTAGGAGATAATAAGTCCTACGTAGGAGTTAGTAACTCCTACGTAGGATTTAGTAATTCCTGCGTAGGAGATAAGTCTTACGTAGGAGATAGTAACTCCTACGTAGGAGATAATGTCCTACGTAGCAGATAATAAGTCCTACGTAGGAGGTTAGTAACTCCTACGTAGGGAGGTTAGTAACTCCTACGTAGGAGATAGTATGTCCTACGTAGGTGATAGTAACTCCTACGTAGGAGATAGTAAGTAACTCCTACGTAGCAGATAATGTCCTACGTAGGAGTTACTAACACCTACGTAGGAGATAATAAGTTATACGTAGGACTTACAAAGATGCTAGTAACCGCATTACAATGCGGAAAAAACAATGTTGGTCATATTTCATTCCATAAAGTAAATCTACTGAATTGATTATTTATAATATTTAAGAAATTACAATAAAACAAAATGATAATAATAATATTATTATTGATATTATTTTCAGAAATAATTATAATAGTAATCAAGCTGTATATCATAGTTTGGAAAATCCTATGCTGGTCCTTTTTTATCTCATAAAATGGTTTTCTAAAATAATAAACATAGTGATAATAATGAATAAGAAACATAGTGATAATAATGACATTATTATCATTATTATTACCATTATTTATTTATTTATTTATTAAAATGATTACTAATAGTAACAGTGATTTAGCTGTACCTTTGAATTCCGAAGAATAAATATTATTATGTTGGTCATGTTCAAAACGTTTTGTTTTTAAAAGAGCTACGTGGAGCTTTAACAGTTTTTATTGCATGTTTATTTAGGGGTAAAATATTGCTAATTATTAAACAACTTAAATCCCTATCATACTGATTTGATTAAGTTCGTGTTACTACCTGTTGACATAGCTTACACGTGCTATTGAGTGGCAAACAGTGTGCAGACCTTAATAAGATGCTCTGTAATGTAATGTCTAATCAGGGGCCGCGACTGCTGTTTGTTAAGGTGTGTCTATCAGAATACTTAGGTTAAATACTGTAAACTACTTTCTTCTCTAACCACCATCTGTCAGATTCAATAAATTGTTCACACCTTTTCAAACATTGGCCTAAAGGTAATTGTTTCAAAAACAAACCTGGAATATCAGATGAACCTTAACCACACTTATATTTTTTACTAGGCCATTATAGTACCCACTGATTTGTCTAAACATTGCTGGCTAAATGTAGAACCGTATAGACCCTGATTACACAATGTGTTATGTGACATCTGATCTGGGTCTACACTGTAAGCACAAGCCTACCTGTCTAGAAACCTAGGATAGTAATCTCCCTTTTTCATAATCTGACACAAGTGTCCTGTATCTGAGACAGGTCACTGCAAGTCTTTAATCTGCCAGATCAATAAAAAATTTTAAGTTTGATTGATTAACTGAAAAATGATTGTAAGGCAACATTTATGCATCAAGGATAAACTGATGATACTCTTAATTTTCCCAATGTGTGTAAGGGGTGAGGGTGGATATTGATCCCTTAACCTTTACCACTCTCTGGGCTAATCCAGCAGACAACTTGTTGGTCTTTCTGAATTATCATTCACTAAACATAATACTTTTTTTTATTAAACATATGTTTTGTTTTCTTATGTTAAACTATTGATCTTCATTTCAATATCGTACTGAATTATCTATAACTAAATACTATCTCCTACGTAGGACAGTATCTCCTACGTAGGAGACTAACTCCTACGTACTCCTACGTAGGACTTAGTATCTCCTACGTAGGACTTAGTATCTCCTACGTAGGACTTACTAACTCCTACGTAGGTCTTACTATCTCCTACGTAGGAGTTACTATTTCCTACGTAGGACTTATTATCTCCTACGTAGGAGTAATAACACCTATGTAGGACTTACTATCTCCTACGTAGGACTTATTAGAAGTTACTAACTCCTACGTAGGACTTATTCATCTCCTACGTAGGAGTTACTAACTCCTACGTAGTACTTAGTATCTCCGACGTAGGACTTATTATCTATCTCCTACTAACTCCTACGTAGGACTTACTATTCCCTACGTAGGACTTATTATCTACGTAGGAGTTACTAACTCTTACGTAGGACTTACTATCTCCTACGTAGGACTTATTTCTCCTACGTAGAAGTTACTATCTCCTACGTAGGACATATTATCTCCTACGTAGGAGTTACTAACTCCTACGTAGGACTTATAATCTCCTACGTTGGACTTTAATATTTTTTCACCTGGCACTAGGACGCTTCCATACAATATACACCCAACTCGCGAAAAATTAATCTGTACAGTTGATGTCTGAATATATACGAGGGCTAGTCAATTAAAAAAACAGCCTAACTTATTTCTGGGTTAGATCGATCGCTTCTTTTTCAATGTAATTGCCCTCTAGAATGATGCACTTGGACCAACGGTGTTCCAGTGCCATCAGCCCAGAACTAAAGAAGCCAGGGTCCTTGTCTCCGACCCACTCCTCAACTGCCGCCACGACTTCTTCGTTGGACCGGAAATGACGTCCACGGACATCCTTTTTCAAGTTTGGGAATAGGAAATAGTCACTAGGAGTTAAGTCCGGAGAACAGGCGGGGTGCGGTATTAGCTCGTACCCATTCCGCTCAACAGCATCCATTGCAATTTTGCAAGTGTGTACTCTCGCATTGTCCTGTTGGAGCAGAATCCCTTTGGAGAGTTTACCTCGGCGTTTTTCACGGATCACAATTCTCAGTTAGTCGAGCAAATTTGCATAATACGCACCTGTTATTGTACTTTTCTTTGCTAGAAAGTCCAGCATAATAACGCCTTGTGCATCCCAAAATACAGTTGCCTTCACCTTGCCAGCAGATGGTTGCGTTTTGAACTGCTTTGGCCTGGGAGACCCCGGCCCTACACTCTGGCGACTTTGAGCTTTATTCTCTGGCTCATAATAATGGACCCAGGTCTCATCTACAGTCACCAGACGTGAAAGGAAATCATCTTCCGTTGACCTAAATCGCTTCAACAATGCGCTGTATATTGATGCTCTGGTTGCCATTTGCTCGTCGCTTTAGGAATTTCGGGACCCAACGGGCTGTTAGCTTGTGCATACCAAAGCGATCATGTAAAGGTGTTGAAACGCTACCATGTGAAATGTGTAATGCATTTGCTATTTCTCCCACCTTAAGTCGCCTATCAGAGTACACCAGATCCCGTACTTTGTTACACATTTCTTCATCGGTGGCATCTGATGGGCGTCCAGACCTGGTTTCGTCTTCTAAAGACATTCTACTGCGTTTGAATTCCCCAACCCAGAATTTAACTTGTGCATTCGATGGGGTAGAAGACCCATAAACATTGGTCAACTCGCAATGTATTTCCTGACCTGTTTTCCCTTTCAAATACAAGTACTGAATTACAGCACGGTACTCAACTTTTGACGAAAAGCTTACTTTTGCATCGCTAGCCATGTTTGACATTCAATATCTTATGAGTGAGTGATACGATAAGGGTACAATTTTGCCCTCAGGCCTAAAACATGTATTGAAACAAGGAATGAAAATCTTGGGTGTCTCGGTCAATTGTAAATGGGACTGGCTGGTTACTTATTGACTTGCCCTCGTATTAGCACTGATTGTTTAAAATTCTTGTCGCAGTTTGTAAAACGGCGTGTATTTTATGAAATTTTGATAAACATTTTAATTTGCGGAAACTCCGTCAAATATTATGTTTCGTCTTCATACATTCTTACAAAGTATAGTTCGTCAACAAAGGTTTTAAAATTATGGACATGAAGAAATGCGCGGCGATTCCCTTAATTCGCATGTTTAAAACTAACGTAAGTACACTACATGGTTCTATACGAATATTTTTTTTATTAAAACACCATAAGCACGAACGCACGAAAGATGTCTGGTAAAATTTAAAATGTGTCATTCAAAATGGTATTATAAAATTGGCAATCAAACGTTTTCTAACAGGTTTATTGTAGCGACCATACCGGATGAAAAATCGGAGTTTTTGGTGTTAATCCATTTCTGTAGACCTTCTAGTATAGGCTATAGTAAACAGTAGAATGTTTATTTGAAACGCAGTTTGCTTGCGAAATTTACAAATGCATGTCAGACAGGAAAATGGGGCAATCTCCCTTAAATGCGGAAAACAACCAGGTGTCATTAATGACGTCATGTTTGCATAATCACATGAGAAAATAAACATTCTGCTTTCTGTTTTGAGTCTCTGTTTCTTTTTTGTTTATTAGTTAACCTAAATACACAAGGTTTTGTATACTTAGAAATTATCAAGTACCAACTGGGCCTCCATAGAAACGTGCTAGTTCTCGCAAAATGCAATGTATGCATATCTGCTATACAGTGGTTGTATATGCAGACATGTTCAGGCTTTCTTCTTATATCGAAATAAATTGTATATCTTTCCAATACTAGGGTTATCAAAATTGAGTACTAGAGTCCGTACTAAAGTCTTGGTATTTCAATTAAGTCAACTGATGTATGAAACCTTATTATAGTCGGAAACTAATACAAATAGGATGTCATCTGCTACAATTTTGAATGATGCTTTCAGGGATAAGTAATTTTATTTCGTCAAAACTGATCTGTTAACTTCATTTAAGTTTGTCGTCAATAGCTGCTTGGTGCAGTCAAAGACTTGGGAACAATACAATTATGTCGCTTCGACTTGATGACGTCAACGAAAACAAAAATATAAGATACCCAGGACAACTCTCTCGAAGCATCAAAGGAAGGAGAGATCAGGAACAAGAAAAGACACCACAGACGTCACATGTGAATTAACAGACGCACAAAAAAAGTAGAACTGCAACAGAGAAACCGCCTTGGAACGGTCGGTAGGAAAACTACTGTGGAGGGGGACGGGGTGGGGGTGGAGGAGGTGGAGGGAATAGGGGTGTGGGAAGGGTGCGGGGGGGGGGGGTAATTTATTTTACTGGTTTTATAAACCTAACTTTGGAGACACCCTGTGCAAAAGTCACGTTATTGTTGCCATGGCAACTATATAACTGATATAACTATATTCACAACACCAATTTACATTCAAATTGCAGAAATAATTATCCATACCAATTAAAGTAATATTTTGTAGTAATCCAAATACGTTTTCATCTTTCAAAACTAAAGTTGAGATTGTATCGTGGCGTCATTAATGTTTGCTGACATTTTAACTTGAGGTTTCAGACTTGACATTTTATAACAACTTAAAAGCACACATCTCTGTTAGTTTTATGAGAGATCATTGAACTTTTCAGGAATGATTTTCGTACAAGTACAGTCGACTCTCGTTATCTCGAATTCCAAGGGACTCTCTGAAATACTTCGAGATATCCGTAGTTCGACATATCAGGTTTGCAGAATTGAGGAAAAAATAATTTGATTAACCACATTTAACAAACTGATAGGTAATTGGACTTTTGAAGTTAAGAGATATATTGTAAAAAAAATTGTGGAAAAGAGGAGAAATTGCTCCTTAGGAGCAATTTCTCCTCTTTTCTACAATATTTTCCATCTGTTGTTAGGTTTTCATGTATAGGCAGGGACCAGATTTTCACTTCGAGATAAGCGGTTATTCGAGATAAGCGAGGTCGAGATAGCGAGAGTCAACTGTATATGAATGGATTTATCCGACTATATAAAAAACATAAAAAAATATCAAAATTTGCCCTTTTGTCAGCCCGCGGCCCATATCGTTAATCCTTCTCATGGTGAATAAATTAAGATGCCACGTCCACTTCTAATTTGCAGCCAGTCAGATTACTTGAGCAGAGTTTTTGATAGGAATTTACATATTTAATGACAAACAGGGCAGATCCAGATCAGTTAGAAGCCAACTGATCTAAACTGTTTGCTCAGACAGGGCATGTCGTGTTCAGCAAGAGAATGGTTAAGTGCTTTGCTTGAGGCCGTAAAACGTTGTACCATACTTCGACACAGTGCTGATATTAATATAAACTTACTAGACCGTTTGGCCAGTTGAACTCATGCCTTCTATGTGTAGAATGCTTGCGCTCAAAAAATTGTTAGGATGCGTGAGAGGTGTTGCATGATTTCTTTATTCCTCACGAACAAAATCATCAATCCCAGAACGCTAATTTCTGTTGTTAACTTGTTCCGTATTTCCAAAGGATCTCTACCTCGGTATATTTTGGCAAAAAGAAAAGCTAATGACAAGAGACAACAGACATGTGGTTTATCTAAAAGGAAAACTATTGATTTCCATATAAAGCCATTGACAGTACAGATCATTTGTGAATGCTTGCTTTTCATCTTTCTGAAGACCTCTTTAACCTTAAACAATAAATCTTATAAGGTTTAACTGACTAACTGATGAGATTTTTTGTCGACATGCCTGCAAACAAGTAACGACAGAAAGAAGATTGTTCAAAAATAGGAGGAAACCATATGCTGTAGCCTTGCTTCCAGTTATAGTTACAGGCACATATCATGTTTTAATCAGGATTCTATGCAGGAACTTCATATGTCCTGTCTGTCTGTGCACGTGCAATTTGTATATGCTCTGAGAAATGTTTCGCATACTTTGGTTCAAATGTCAAATCACAAACTCTACCTTAATTACGTCTATGCGTTATAATATTGTGCCGAGTCACGATAAAACATGTTATCGGGCATGCTAATCGAACGCGCAGTTTGGTCTGGCTAAACATCCTTTTAGCTCACCTAAGCTTTTCCGAGGATAAGCTATTGTTATAACTTGTTCATTCTTCGTTCATGCGTGGAAACAATTTACAGTGACGGCTTCAGTCTCAACAATTTACAGTGACGGCTTCAGTCTATTATAATGAGAATTATTCACTTATAATAGTTTGTTTGTGTTGAGGTTTTACGGCCCAGTCAACCCAATGGGGTCATGTCGAGCGCGGTCAGTTTACCTAACCACACGTTTACTGGACAGGCTTAGTCCTCTAAGCTGTTAACCAGTATTATGCACATTCTTTCGCCAGAAACTGACAACTGCCCTTCTTGAATCAGCGGAAGGGAGAGAATGACCGTAGAAAATATTTCATGATCAATCACCACGAAAGAATATTGCCGACCTCCAATGGTTAATGTTTCCATCACATTTAAAGCAATATGAAGAGACTTTGCATAATGGTCTTTACAATGTTTATGTTTCGTTGGTTGTCATTGCAACCCTTAATTCAAAATAAGAAATATTGAATGATTTTTCCTCTGACAGGAGTGAATTATGTAAAGAATTTAATGGAAAGTATGTATACAGAGCTATGTGCGTACTCTATCAACTTCACGTTTTTCTCGCATGACTTTACCAGTGTGGTTTACATCGCAACAGTCGTTTTGCATAGACTTATAATGGTTAAATTTTTAACTTGTCTTCTCCGTAACCAGTCAAGTAATTTGAGCATTACCTGACACAGATGTACCTACGGTGATCCTTCATTGTGTCTTTGTTTCATGGTAAAGCCACTTTTCTTTGGTTGTCATGGCCACTGGTAAATTTTGTTTTGTTTTTCTAGATACACTTCAAATTACGTCTTTCTCAAAACGTTAAATGAATTCATTGCATAGCTCTTAAATGTGTTGTTTTCAAGAAATCGGGTTAAAAATGTTAAACGTATAAATACAATTATCCAGGAAAGGGCAACAATACTGAAACAAATTCTTCCCGAGAGATCGAAAGAAGAAAAGATGAGAACAAACAATGGCTAGACACAATGCCTTTCACTATGAAAACACGCCTGTTCAAATATACTGAAAATTTTACCATCAAAATCTGAAAGTTTTCAGATAAAAATTCTGATATTTTTCAAATTTCTCCTCCGAACATAGATTGTGGGTACTCGTTAGAACCGCCTCGTCGAATCGGTTCTAAGGAGTACTCACAATCCATATTTTGATCAGAAATAAGAAAAATAATGTTTACCCCTGTAAACCCCAGCTTTACTATATAAAAGTAGGGTTTAAGGGGGTTAAAAGTACATAGGTATGTTTTCGTGATGGTTGCAATAATCGACGTACAAAATATAAATTGCATCAGAGGAATCGCCTTGGAACGATCAGTGGAAACACTACTCGCGAAGTTGGGACACTAAAATTAGCTTTATTACACGACTGAAACCTCGCCCTCAAATCTGATGCTCCTAATTACATACATGTTTTCGGTCTGCGTAAACTATTGCATTGCACAACTGCAATGAAACAAAGTAGAGTGTTAAGTGGCGATTTAAAGTGAAATCAAAAGAAAATCGTAAGTTGGACCACGATGGAAGCGACCAGGGGTAAATATGTTGTTTCGAAGAAATCGGAAAACAACATCAATATTTTGGTTAAAAACTGCCTTTTCTTGAGCTGTGGCTAAGCAATACGGTATATATATTTCACATTGGTGTGTTAAAGTAATGATTAATCTCCATCTGTTCTCTTTTTGATGTCTTTCGGAAAGCTCTTGGTATTTCTCGTATTTGTTCATACATATACGATATACAGATAACCCTCTTTATACCGACACTTGATACAACGATAAAAATCGTTATAATGGCAATTTGACTGTCACTAAAACCTTCGCTTATATCTTTACACTGACACTCGATACAACGACAAAATTCGCTTAAAAGGTAACAATTAGTCAGACATTATGCAAGAATACTGTATTTAATACTTTAAGAAACATGTTTTGGATATTTGTTAGAATCGCCTCAGTGAGGCGTTTCTAACAATGCGATACAGTAAGGCATTTCTAACAAATATCCAAAACATACGTTCGATGAGGAAATAAGAACAAAATAAGACCTTTTTATTACATATCAATCTGTTCATAAAGTATTCTGTACAACAGCAAATTCATTTTAATGCAACGTCTTACGAATCAACTGCTGTCATTGTAACGAAGGATCACTGTATAATGCAAAAATACCGTCATATTATCTCTGGCAACGTCTTTGGAATCAACTGCTGTCATTGTAACGAAGGATCACTGTATAATGCAAAAATACCGTCATATTATCTCTGGCAACGTCTTTGGAATCAACTGCTGTCATTGTAACGAAGTATCACTGTATAATGCAAAATACCGTCATATTATCTCTTCTTGTTCTTCGGAGACTGAATATGCTAGGTAGATTTTCTGCCATGACCACCAAAAGAATTAACTTTTGTGACTTCCTATTTGCTTTACTGAACATCCAGAACCAGAAAGAGCTCTATCCTAAAGGAAATGTTTTGCAAATGATTTCCTTTAGGGTAGATCTTTTTCAGAAGAGAGACTTTAAAATTTTGACAACGTTACCTTCCCTGAAAGCGTATTCATTCTGCTAAAGGTATTTAGAGGTAATACATTATGCTCTAATGCTGATGTGTTTCACGGTTGATGATTTTTAAAGTTCTACATTAGTCTTGCATTGAATAAAGACTAATAAGCTCTCATTTTGGTCAGTGCTTTTATCCTTGGTTATATTAACATGTAATGAAACCGTCCAGATTTGAAGCAGTTTATTCCAAAATCAATGTTTCATAAAAGCGCTACTTGAATTTATAAAATAGAATAATGGATCACGAGTAAGTCAACTTAAAACAGATGTCATTGTATCCTTAAATTCAAGTATGTTGGTAATTATTATACATGGATGTCAACTTTGCTGGTCAAATCAGCAACAACAAAACTTCTGATATATATCCACAGTTCAAATAAGTGCATAAAATACATGTGTAGTTTTATTCCATTAGGGAAGATCTGTGTCAAAACCTTCTGAAACACACATTAGTTAATGTTGACTATTGCAATAAAATGAAAGAACGTGCCTCATAACATTATACGAGCTACATGATAAAACGCTCCATCTAACATGTGCGCCCAACGAAGACTCAAATCAGCCTGTGCATCGGCGCAGTCAGATCGGTCTATTTTGTCCACGTGAAGAAACATTGCATCATTGGCTGTCTAAAATGCGCACAGTAAGGATTCAGATCAGACTGCGCGAATTGTGCTGGCTGATCGAAATCTACGCCGGCTCACATGTCCGATGGTATGCTTTCTGACGTCGAGGCTCATACAGTTTTGAGTTATTTTCGGAGGAGAATTGAAACAGATATCGTCGTTAAATCAATTTATTTTGATCGGTCTTGAAATAAGTATAAATCCCTCTGTAAATGTTGAACTGACAGCAGATTTTGTAAAGCAATAGCAACAGATTAACCTCTGCGGTGATATTACTCGTTCCTATTTCTGGTGCTTTGACTGACAGCGGAAATTATGTTATGTGAATCAACAGTCATTACTGTCTGTAACCCAGCATTTACATCGCGCAAACACCACTTTAGGACACTTAAGCTGGGAATTTAGAGCAGGGATAAGCAATAATGAATATAAAATCCATTTATAGATGTAACGTAATTCCTGAGAATGAGTGCGCGGAAAGGGCATTTCATTAAATCAGCAAAAATTAGACTTCTTTCAATACGAAGGGAATGCAACGTGCCATTACAAGCGGACTTTAAGCTCACCTTAAGGAATCATTTTTGCTTCTTCATTCATTCTCACGTCATTAGTATAATCCTAATAACAGATCATTACAAACATAATGGTCAAAAATGTTGTTTAAGGTAAAAAATTAAAATGTCAAAGATGATTTATCTATTTTAAAAGCTTAATCTGAATTTTTGAAGCGCCTTTGAAACGCCAATTTACGCAACTATATAATTAATTGACGCGATTTGAACTTCATTTGCTTGGAAAGATGTTTGGGTAGGGACTATGACAAACGAAATCGTCTCATAAACATTATGGGAGAAAACTTATCAAAAAATATGAAGAGGTGTGAACTCATTACGAAAACGCGCCTATTCAAATAAATAGAAAACTTCACCTAAAAAAAAACTTAAAATTTTCAGATAAAAAACTCTAATATTTTTCATATTTCTACTCAAAACCTAGATTGTGGGTACTCGTTAGAACCGCCTCAGCGAGGTGGTTCTAACGAGTACACCAATCTATGTTTTTGAGCAGAAATAAGAAAACTAATGAATACCCCTGTATACCCCAGTTTTACTATATAAAAGTGGGGTTGATGGGGGTCAAAATTATATAGGTATGTTTCCGTGATGTAAACTTGACACTAATTTTCCTTGCGTTATATTTTATTTTTGAACCCATCCGCTGTTTTGACATATTGTTATGACAACGATTAGATTCAAACTGCACAAAGCCTTATCCTTGAAAGCCACTGAACTTTAAAATAATGCAGGAATGTTACACATCGGACCTCTTTCATGATTTTGGGTTTGCTTTTTTACGGTTCAGGATCTTTGCTTCGTTGCATCACGAAAACATACCTATATAATATCGACCCCCTTAAGCCGCACTTTTATATAGTAAAACTTGGATTTGCAGGGGTATGCATTATTTCTGCTCAAAGACATAGATTGTGGGTACTAATTAGAACCGTCTTGTAGAGGCGGTTCTAACGAGTACCCACAATCTGTGCTTTTGAGCAGAAATATGAAAAAATATCAGAATTTCTTATCTGAAAATTTTCCTTGTTTGGTTGTAAAATTTTTAGGATATTTGAATAGGCATGTTTTCGTAATGAATATTTGCCTTTCTGCACAACAAGCTCCTTCTGAAAAGGGTCTACTCTGAACGGAAAGAATTTGCTTCGAATGAAAGCAAATTTCCACCTTTTACAGTAAGTAAACTTCAACAAAGAATTCCGGCCAGGATCATTACTGATGCAAGTACTTCAGATAAAGGTGTATAGGGAGAATATGAAATACCACTGGGCTGAGTGAGGTTCGAACCCAGGCCGGTTACGACAACAGCACCTTGCCCTTCAGAGTCAGGAAACATAACCACTACACCACTACGCTTGTTAAAAAACAAGTTTCATGGAACCCCTTCAGAGTCTGGAGACAACCACTACACCGCTTTCTCTGAAACCAAGCATAATACCATGAAACTTGTTTTTTAACAAGTGTAGTGGTGTAGTGGTTATGTCTCCTGACTCTGAAGGGCTAGGCGCTGTCGTCGTAGCCGGCGTGGGTTCGAACCTCACTCAACCCAGTGGTATTTCATATTTCTCCCTATACACTTTTTTCTGAAGTACTTGCATCAGTAATGATCCTGGGCCGGAATTCTTTGTTGAAGTTGTTTTTAAATCTATATATATGTATATAGCTTTCTGGAGCCCGACAGTATTAGGCAATCCTTGATTCTTCCACTTAATTTTGGTGAATTAATTTCTGTAATCTACGACGTAAAAAATGACAGGCTGCGTTTTTGTGCATTTGAATTTTTGTATGATTAGTAATACTATGCTTGCAATAAGATTTAGTCTCATTAAAATGGAACTGCTCTACTGTCATTGGAGAGAATTGTGTCAACGTTGTGTGTGCCTACCTCTGACCAGAAAGCTTCTCTTAGAGGAAAAGCAAATCTCTTAGTGTGAGCCGATTCTTTCCTTCTAGAGTAAACCCCGTCTCAAAAGAGACTTGGTGTGCAGCAACGCTACAAGAAAGTCGGAAAAATACTTGGGAACATATGTCATACTAGCCATTGTTTTATTTTATAAATATATCTAGAATGCGTACATTGATGTTTAGCCAATCAGTGTAAAATGCTTTCAAACGCTTACACTATCAAAGAAGGGATCATTCTGATAACGACACCCACGTTCGCCGTATCATATTAGTAAAAACAATTCAGTAAAACAATAGAAATATCGCTTGACGAAACATTAACTGGTTTAACATGCTGATGTTACTGAAAAAAATTTGCAGCTTTGCAGTCTGAATCATCTTCTTTGATTCGAAGGATCATTACCATACTTTTTCTTAGAATGTTTAGCGTCGTCTTTTGGTCTACAAGCCATCTATACACATTAGGTTTAGTATATATTTTATCAAACTGACGTTAAAAATATTTTACAGAATGCAGAAGTCTTAATTTGGCCTACCAATAAATACCATAGCATTATTGTAGTTGAATACTGATACATTAAACGATATCGATAACTCAATGATTACTTAATTCATACAGACCTTCCTTAAGACTGAATTGTCATGTAGAGCACATATTCGTGATGTTTTAAGGACATGTTTCAACAGAATATCGCCAAGGGAACACACAGTGCCCCAGCTCAAAATATGTGTAGTAACCCTGAAAATGCCATGGTCACGAAGCACAGGATTTCCGCGATGCATAAAAAAGAAATGACGATTAAAATATGATAAAACAAACATTATATACAAAAAAAAAGGTAAGAGAAAAGTCCAGGGAATGCCACAATCACAAACCGCAGCCCTTCCCAGACCCCAAGAGGAAGAGGAAACCGACAAATCCAAACAAGCACAAATCGAACCAACGTACGAAAAGCACTAAGATTAGCTCTCTCTCTTCCCTAAGCGAGGTAATCGCAATACTATAAGGACTGAAAAGCACAAGAACAAAATGACACATGGAAAGACATACAACAAATCGCCTCGTAGAATAAACCACAAAGCAACAAAGAGTAGGACTAACACCGGGACCACCGCCTTAGAACGGTCAGTAGAGTAAACCACCGGGGGTTTAAAGCACTTTTT
Source organism: Anodontia alba (assembly GCA_964016985.1). Taxonomy (NCBI): domain Eukaryota; kingdom Metazoa; phylum Mollusca; class Bivalvia; order Lucinida; family Lucinidae; genus Anodontia; species Anodontia alba. Next base: position 29,236,014 of record OZ024821.1, read on the forward strand.
CAGCTAGCTAACTTCACGCTGGGTCGCGTTGCTACTCATAATACAGAAACACATAAAAAATTCGGTTCGCATAAAGGCTCCCAACTCAGTCAATGCATCAAAGCGAAAACACAAAAATCAAATTAATCACTATAATAAACAAAGACGAGTACTCATGGCTAATTCTACTGTATGCCAGAGTAAATGAAAACCAATAGTTAAACCACGGCGGGCCAAGCCAAAGACATATCGTCAAGCCCCAACCCACTGGTTAACGTTTTACGAAGAGGCCGTAATTGGGTCTGACGCCCGAACCGCCGTCGTGCAATTAAAGAGTGAAGCATAGCCATCAACAATGATTGGGTTGACAACTAGGCATGCAGTCTGCCGCATAATATCCAGGCTATAGCCAATTCTTTTATAACGGTTAATACGTTTTCTGAATTGCTCCGAAAAGTTTGATTTACCTACAATTTTTCTAAATCTGTACACTAAGTCACCGTAAAATTCTGGTTCCGATATACCTTGTTGCAGAAGTGTTTTCAGACTGACGCTATATTTTTCTAACAAGGCACTGTGTCTGCGATAAAATTTCGAAAACGCCTTACGAAGTTTAAAATAACGATAGCCATGCCTAAGAAGTTTGGCAGTAAGGGCTTTATTACGGTAGTGAAAGTCATTAAGATTTGAAGAAGCTCTGGCGAATCTAATAAGTTGAGATATGTATACCCCATATGAAGTACGCCGGGGGACATCGTCATCCAGAAAAGGGAAATTGATTATATCAAAATCAAAATCGTCTCGTTTATCATAAAGTTTGGTGGAAACCGTACCATTAGAATTACACAGATTCAAATCCAAAAAAGGTGCCTCGGTATCGGAAGAATTTGCTCTATTTAATTGGAGTTCCGTAGGGTATATCCGGTCCACCATTTGGTCAAAGTAAATATTGTCAATATTTAATAAATTACAAGGTATCTTGAAGTTGAATTGAAAGCCTCAATAATATCAGCCTGATTTTCACGTGAGAGAGACTTCATGAAATCTCTCTCATAACAAAAAAGAAACAAATCTGCAACAAGAGGAGCACAATTAGTTCCCATCGGAATACCAATAGTTTGCCTATAAAGTTTAGTTCCAAATCTAATAAAAAATATTATCCAAAAGATAAACAAGGGCATCACAGACTTTTTTACACGACCATAAATTGTGATTAATATATACATCAGAAGTGAAAAAAGCACATTCTTCGTTGCAGGCCAAATATTGGGTATTCTCCCGAATAAACGTTCGGTTAATTAAATCAATAAGTTTATCTTTTATAAGATGATGAGGTAACGTAGTATACAGTGTGGAAAAATCATATGTAGACAATTTAGAAGCCTGAAAGTTTTTAGATTTAAATTTATTGAGAACATCATTAGAATTTTTAACTGACCAAAAACAGTTAATTCCGTCCCTTTCGTAAACTGTATCATAGTATCTAATCCAATGTTTTTTAACAGCAGTAAGGCATGAAGTTAGCAGTTTGGACAAATTAGTAGTCCTACATGAACTAGAATTAGCAAAACCACTAAGGCATGAACATAGAAAATAGAAGGGAAGGCAATGATCAGGAATCGATACAATTATCCCACACTCCCATCAGAGACATCAAAGGGAAAGAGACACAAACACGAAATAACTAGACCCTAATGGAAGCATCATTAGCAGAAAGCCAAACGGACCGTTACTTTCCCACAAAGTGGCCAAATGGCTATCCAAAACAAAAAGGTGTAAGCGACACACACATTCAAAGACAAACTATAACAAAAATAAACCATGACAGAAGAACCGCCTTTGAGAAACCGTTAACAATAAAAAAAAAAGTGGAAGGGGGATTGAACAATTTTTTTTCCCTCGCTCAAAACCTCACCCTTTAATTCAAGGCGGGTACAGTACGTCGCATTCACACGACACATACATTGAAACAGAATATAAATTCTATCAATTTCTCGATTCGTAGCGGTACGTTGAAGTTTTCTATTATTCCCATCGTTTCTTTCTGGAAAAGCACATGTGCACTGAATGTAGACAACTTCAGGTTGATCATTAATGCAAATTAATGTGTTGACACATTGTCGTTTTTGGAAACACTCGACCTTTTGTACTGGATACATTTACACCTTTATCGGAAAATCAACCACAACCATGGAATAATGCACTGCCCAGAAGACAGGCAATGTATGATTTATTTCTAACCCTGCTAGCATTCTACATAAATCTACAGCGGGTCGTTAGCGGCCCGTCAGCTACCCTGACGGGCCGCTAACGGCCCGCTGTCGATTTATGTAGAATGCTACATAAATCTACAGCGGGCCGTTAGCGGCCCGTCGGCTACCGCTGTAGATTTATGTAGAATGCTGACTGGGAAGGGCTTTAATGTAAGCGATTAGATAAACTGGAGTACTTAATATAGCTGTACAGTAAACATATTTGAATTTGAAGACATGACACCCTTTACATCATTTCCACGAGCGGACACCCTATACACTTTATCAACACCTTCAAAGCACTTCATTCAGATTCAATTCCATCTTCTTACAATGAAATCGAACTTTTACCTTACTACCAATGTATATTCATTTTATTCTAGAAACTATGATTAATGACAGCCAAAAAAGTAAATTGCATTTCCACAATTATCACGGTCTGCGTTTTGTTAATCAAACCGCATGCCTACTTCACCTTTGATGATATATCTTATTTCCTGACCTAAGTAATTGGCTTTAAATGACAACAACGCAATATATATATATATATATATATATATATATATACATATATATATATATATATATATATATATATATATATATATATATATATATATATATATATATATACACTTTATCAACACCTTCAAAGCACTTCATTCAGATTCAATTCCATCTTCTTACAATGAAATCGAACTTTTACCTTACTACCAATGTATATTCATTTTATTCTAGAAACTATGATTAATAACAGCCAAAAAAGTAAATTGCATTTCCACAATTATCACGGTCTGCGTTTTGTTAATCAAACCGCATGCCTACTTCACCTTTGATGATATATCTTATTTCCTGACCTAAGTAATTGGCTTTAAATGACAACAACGCAATATCAGCATTAATGGAAATGGCCGAAACGAACGAAGTATATACGTATACTGCAGCATGATGTATTGAAACTGAAATTTATAACAAGATGATAAATGCCGTAAAGACAGGGCATCAATACAGAAATGCTTAAACACATTTGATGAGTGAAAGAGGAAAATACGAATATATAAGATAACCGAATTTCAGACACTGAAAATTAAGCGCGGTCGATTTTAAAAGGTCATTCATATGAAGGAAAGTGTTCATCTAGTTAACAGTTAATTCGCAATTTGGTTTGTGACTCCGAAAATTTGAAAATTATTTTACTGATAGCCGGGAATTTATGACAAACCCTGTGTGTTCTAACATATTACAGAGAAGGCAATCATAATAGTATTTGTACTCTTAAATTGTCATACTTTCCTTATTTTTGTTTTCAATTGTTAGCCGCTGAAGTGATGTACAGATTTCTTATTGAAAGGTACTAGGGAATTTCCATCAAGGAGCACAACCATCGGTGTGGTGGACATACTGTATGTACATCGGTTTCCGTCACATGTCCTCTGCTCCTGATTGTACCACTTTGATTGTTACATGTGCCGTATGGCCGAGGAGGGAAAACCATAGAATTCCAAATTTTAATTACATGTACTTTGACATTTTAGTGCTGCTGTATTTTAAATAAGACAATGACACATTTATTGAATCAAATTATTAGACACACCTCGACCCCGGTATACTCTGGGCAAAAAAGTTTCTCGAGATATAGGTGGTTACGATGAAAATCTTTACGTGATGCTCCGATGCCAGCTTCTTTGTCAGTACCTAATGGCTTGCAGTAACGGCCCATCCTGGGCCCCTTGGGTATGGTATCGAAGATCCGTTTGTATTTTATGCATCATGCTTGGCAATATGTCATTTAAGTAATTCTTTGTCTTTAGAATCTTTATCGTATTTTGTATATTAATATACTATATGCTTTGTTCTATCATTGCCTTTCTCTTATGTTTGTGTGTTGAATGGCTTTGTGTATTGTAATAATGTTTGTAGATTTGTATTTCATATTTTATAGAACGAGATAAGAAACTATTTAACTTAAACTATTAAATTTTAGATGGATAAATTACTTGCAATGACAATTTATCTGTGCAAAGCAGCATGCCCGTCTTTGCTACAATCAGTCAGTGAGGGTATCTGAAGTAAAAAAGTGTACAGGGTACCTCTGTGTGTAAAGGTTATCACTTATTAAAATCCTAGTATACGTTCCCTAAAATATATTTAGTGTATCATTTAAACAACACCATCTTCTTTTAAGCTCTATAAAACAGTGTTAATGCTGCCATCAGTGACAGTAGCGCAGCATGGCAATTATCGAAATAATTGATTTTGACAAAGGAGTGTAAATGTATCAGCGGAAAATGTAAATTGTAGCTGAATGTTTTCAAAAAAGAATTTTCAAGACGGCATCAAAACTTAGAAAGTTTTTACGTAGTTTATGAATACTGCAACTGAAATTTAATATCGATTATTAAAGTCATTTACTCGACAAGCAAGGCAAGTTACATGTAACTTAGACATATATACACCATAGCATTTAGCACGAGGGACTGATTGATTGATCTGAGGTTTTACCGCCCATTCAACCCATCAGGGACATTTCGAGCCGGCCAATTTACCTAACCACACTTTTTCTGGACAGGCTTAATCCTCTAAGCGGAGACATCGCTATCCAAATACGGAAAATAACAATGTACAAATCAAAGCCGTCCCGTTTACCATTAATGTTACCATTGTATGTTGATATATTTATATCTAGAAATTGTGTTTCGGTATCACAGGTATTAGTGTAATTTCTTGCCTATAAATTATAAACTATTTGTTCAGAAGAAGCAGTAAGTCATCCAAATATCGAGACTGAGATTCCAAAATCTCTTTCTGAAATTTGAGTTAATGCGTCCTCTGTTCATAGATTGAATATCTTGGATTTGTAAATTTGTGAACGGACAGTGAAGGTCTAGATAGCGGTATGTAGATATCCTTGACCTGTCCTGTACTGTCTAATATGGCCAGACATGTGTCGTCTCTTATTGAATCAAATAAACAATAAGAATGCAGGTAAAAGACATAGCGATTTTTTAAAACAAAGAACAATAAAACTTGTTCTAAATTCCGCCATTACATATGACTCGACAATCGCAACATTTCTTACAGACTTTCTGTGGTCAAACAACGAAACTAACCCATTTTAGTCTCAAGACCTACAAATGAGTAACAGGCAAACAATGCAGACGGATCAGATTCTGCAGCGTCTGATTAGGGTCTTTACTATTTGCAAATAGTTTAACTATTTTTCCCTAGGAATATTTTAATAATATAGCCAGAAATACCAATGTACAGTGTGGCATGAGCCTGTTGTGTCTAAAATGGGTTAAAAGTACTGGAACTTTCAGAGGATTTACTTTTTGAAAATCTCACACGGTAGATTGTGATTCAGTCTGCCGTCTGACCATCAAAATTTATTTATCTAATAAAGAAAATTTACGGACACACTCAATTTAGATAACTTTGCATTAACGTTTATGCACGTCATGACGTTGCATCGACATTGATGCGACGTTCTCTAAACGTCGTGATATCCAAAGTTTGATTGATGGATATCCTCTACATCAAATAATGGCTATCCATAAATCCATTTAGTGATAGCATAAAGTATGTAATAAAACAGTAAAAAGTAACTAATGAGACTAACCTAAACAATTCCGACAGTTCAACTATGTTTATTTGTTGCCTGTATGTTCTTTGCTCTCAAAGGTCATTCCTTTTAGAATCTTTCCATAAATAATTAATGAGATTTTAAACACAGCCATGAAAAGAAATGCTTCATTTATCCAACCAAACCCGCAGTTTCCAACTACAGTCGAACAACAAGGTTTAGAACTATCTTTGGTACCATGGAGGTTTTTTTTTTCTATACATGGGTTGCGAGCCACTGAGGGTTAATCCTTACACGGATAAATTAGGGACGTCTTTTCGATCTTGTATAAAGTAATGGTACGTTGAGCGTACTCATAAGAATCGCCTGGATAAGGCAATTCTAATGGGTACAAAAACATACATTCTAATAATAAAACCCGAATTTCTCTAAAATATCTCTAATATTTGTTTTCGTGAGCCATCTGAATAATTCCTAGGTAAACGAATTCGAATCAGCCAAGGCAAAGGAACCAGCGTTGTTGGAGTCATCAAAGTTCTAAGGCGGTGGTCCCGGTGTTAGTCTTACTCTTTGTTGCTTTGTGGTTTATTCTACGAGGCGATTTGTTGTATGTCTTTCCGTGTGTCATTTTGTTCTTGTGTTTTTCAGTCCTTTTAGTATTGCGATTACCTCGCTTGGGGAAGAGAGAGCTAATCTTAGTGCTTTTCGTACGTTTGTTCGGTTTGTGCTTGTTTAGATTTGTCGGTTTCCTCTTCCTCTTGGGGTCTGGGAAGGGCTATGGTTTGTAATTGTTGCACTTCCTGGACTTTTCTCTTACCTTTCTTGTACTGTATTTTGTATAGTCAAAAGATGAACCATCGGTGTAAGAAATTATATATATATATGCCCATTTGATATGACGACGATACGTGACGCAAGAGAACGATCCTTATGTCGTTTGGGAAACGCAAATGCCCACAGGTCAGCATTCACCGGTCTAATCAAGCATTTTCTGACTTGTACACGGTATCAGCGAGAAAACAGAGGTATGTAGGAGTCTACCTTGTCAGGTGTAATTTCAGAATTTTGCAGTTTTTACACATGTTTGTTTGTTTGATTTGGGCTTAACGTCGCTTTCAACAATCTTTCAGTCATATCGCGACGGTGTCTGGATGTGGCAGGGAGCTCAATGCTCACTTTTAGAGTGCTTCTTTATTGAAATAACACACCCCAGACACTCTGACATGATATTCCATCCAGACACATTATACAGACACTGAGCTGACCAGTTCTACCTCTACTTTCTTAATGCTGAGCGTCAAGCAAAAGAGCAGCTAGTAACATTTTTAAAGTCTTTGGTATGACCAGGCCAGGGATCGATCCCACAACCTCCCGATCACAAAGCGGACGCTCTACTAATGATCCACTGTGCCGGTTAGTTTTTACACTTTGTTTAAAATTTTCAAATTAATTATTTTTCTTACTTTTCCCAGAAAACAAGTTTTGACAGTTCATGCAAATTGTCTCCAACTGAGGCATTTTTCATGTGATGTCAAGGCCTTTTTTTCTTGTAAAAAAAAAAAAAAAAAAAAAAAAAAGACAAGAGGGTCATGATGGCCCTGGATCGCTCTCCCGAGATAAGATTAGCTCTGGCGGCCATTTTGTTTAGCGGAATGATACCATTTTAACAACTTTGGTAGAGGGTCATCCAAGGAACATTTCTGTGAAATTATTTTGAAATCGGACCATTAGCCTAGGAGAAGATGTGGTTTATTTTTTTTCTATTTTTAGCTTTGACAGCCATTTTGTTCAGTTGAGTAAAACAATATCAGATATTATTATGTGCTACCATTATGTATAAATTAACCGAAATCTCTACACTTTATCCAAACGTCAAGCCGAGTTTTATTATATGACGTAGTATATATACAGTGATGTTGTTACGGTTGAACAAATTAAATCTAACACTTGGTTTAATGCAATACTTTATCAGACTTAAACAATTTTCAAAGTACATGATCAACTGTAATCGCGTTATCATTAATAAAACTGATTTTTTAGGTTTTTAGTTTTTGTAAGTATACATTTTCTAAAAAAAAGAGAGAAAATGCTGGATGAGTGGCAAGCAGTATAGAATCTCTGTGTCTATATTGTTTGCTCAGTTTTCTTTTCGAATACTTTTGGTATAAGATCAATTCGACCCCTTTACCCATCAGATAAATTGATCCCCTATTATATAATCATGGATCCATCCTGCATCTTTATATCTCATACACGGCGGACAACCTACGTCATGATCACGTGATTCTGACGATATGGTGTACAAAAAGGCTCGATACGCATAAGCAAATTATTTGTCTCTTCGGTCTTAGAATGCCGACTTTCATACTGTAAAGTGCACGGACCCGAGAGTAATCTCTTTTTTTTATATAGCATATGTCATCAGTTCATGAAATTAAGCCAGTTTCCAGAATACTTCGAAATAGCGAACGTATTCGGTCGATATGGAACACACGATGAGCAAACTCTGAGCCATAACTGCCCAAATTAGAATATCTGCGCCACCTTTTGGACCTATAAGTCCTTACCTTATATGTAGTCATGATCCCTTTCATAAAGAGTTTCTATGAAATTTTTCTTTTTTAAGAGGAAAAAAAAAAAAAAAAAAAAAAAAAAATATTTTAATGATATGGGGCACACCATTGATTATGATGATACGGAACACACGCCGGAACACTTTCAGCACTCCAAAGGTACTACCGAACTCAAAAATTACTCGGTTTTGCAACTTTCTCGTTAAAAACAAGTAATAAAAATACCTGTAAATTACATTCAAGTTCTATTAATCGTTATACTATATTTTGATGCGATACACAATCATAATATTATCTTGGCATGTTTTTGTCCATGTGCATTCTACGTCATATGAAATAAATAATAGTAAATAGAATACATCGGGAGACATTAAACGGACGATGTAGAGTGTAAACAGAAAATGGTCTAGTCTTATCTATCCCATAACCTTGCAAGGTCGTTGGGGCACCACGAATGACAAAAGTTCCTTTCCTGTCTTTAGCTGCCCTATTTGAGTTAGCAAAGTCCATCCCTGTCCACTCCTTAATATTGTCAACCAACCCGACAGAAAACAGTCGACAATAAACATCCTGTTTGGTTAATATTTTGCGTATTCATTGTATTCAATGTTAACATCGTCTCGGTTAGTAAAGTTATGGCAGGAAATGTCATCGGATATGGAATTCTATTCTTTAACATGCTACTGACTAAGGTCATGAAAACGAGATCGCGGTTTAAAGAGCCATATAGATTATCGAAATTGCACACATGGTTTGTAAACTGAATACATGTACTCACTGGGCCCACAACGTAGAAGCAACACAGAATCCACGCTGATTAACTTATGACGTATAATAAACGTTAATTCATTATTGATTCACCGCTGTTGCCTGCTGGGTAAAGAAACCGCTATGACGTGGTCAGATCTCTGTTTGGAAAATTTCACCATAATACATGTATGCTTCGGTATATTATCTCTGATGTCCGTTCCAAGGCGGAAACTTCTGATGTGAAGTTAGCTTATAGTAAATGGATCCACCTAATATATATCCGAGTCTTTTTGCAAAGGATACAACACTGTGACTTCCCAGTAAGCATTCTTTATAAATCTATAGCGGGCCGTTATCGGCCCGTCAGGGTAGCTGACGGGCCGATAACGGCCCGCTATAGATTTATAAAGAATGCTAGCTGGGTTCCCGTTTGCTTCCTTTGATGACGAAATCCTATTAAAATGAGCTGTTTTCCAAAAAGAAAGAATTATGTACGCAAGAAGCAAATTCTTTCCTTTAAAAGTGACCTCCAATTCAGCAGGAAGACAAAAAATGAAAATGACGTAGTTGCATCCCTTGAAAATGTATCCCTATACATTAATGTTTGGTCCGTTTGAAGACGGAAACTTCTAGTGCAGATTCCATTTGCTGTATTTCAAACAGTGTGGTCAACCTCTGTATATTACAAAAAATATCGTATGTATGGTTTTGCTTTGTGATTGTGACTTTTCATGAGTATACTGTCACCCGACGTGGGCGGAGAGGACTTTAGAAATGACCCTCGTCCGTCTATTTTGCGCCTGACCTTCCTTCCGTTTTTCCATACATCATTCCGTCAGACCGTCCTCCAAAAGTATTTGAACTAGGAGACTGAATTTTCATCATGAATTATCATCAGATTCATATAAGAGAGCTACAAACCTTTTCTTGCAGTCTTTATATTTTGGGCATTCTGTAAAGACCTAAGATAAATCTCGGAACATATATCATTAATATACATGTATTTCACACAGAATTATGCCCCTTTCTAATATTTAGTATTTTACAACTGCACAGAGAACCCTCATTGGGTACATGTACATGTATTTTGTTATGCTTCATCTATTATTATACCCCCGACATATGAAGTATATCAGGGAGTATATGTTTTTTTCATATTCCGTCCGTTCGTTCGTTTGTTCGTCCGTTTTCTCCTTTACGACCAAGTTGCGTTGAACATTTTATGATTTTTCATATCTCTGTAACCATATCTCAAAATATTTTTATATTTCTATAGCATTACCTTTAATATGAACTCTCTAAGACCCTGGGTCAAATCCCAGGGTGGAGCCAGAGGTCAATAATTAGGCTGGATGGATGGATATTTTGTTTATAGACGCTCAACCCTAAAAGGGCATATAGCGTCTAATAAGTTTTATGTTATATGATGATTTTATTTAATGAGAAATTTAAAAATATCTAGGATTGATGTATTTATTTTTAAGAGATAAAGTATCAATGATTTTAAGTGATTAAAAATACTGATCATATTTTATTAAAAAGTCCGATCTCTTTAAGAAAGTCGAGTATTTTCTGAGTTGGCATATCAAAAAGTTCCTTTATAGTTTTTATATTAAAATACTTTGTGCGAATGTGATTAAATTCAGCACAAGTGATAAGAAAATGTTTGACTGTGAAAGGTTCATTACAAGGAATGCAGAATGGAGCTTGTTCATTGTTTAAAATATAAGAATGAGTAATTCTAGTGTGTCCAAGTCTACATCTCGTGATTTTTGTTTGTTCTTTTCTGCTGAGATTAGAGAATGTGCATTTGCTTTTAAAATTTGGTTTGATTTCATTTAATTTATTATAAGTTTGTGTTTCCCAAACAGACTGACATTTGCTGTCGATGTATTGGCAGACGTTTGATTTAAAGTCGGAGTGAGGAATTTTGAAATTGGTTATTACTAAGGATAATGCAGATTTGGCTTCTGAATCTGCTAATTCATTTCCACGAATATTAACGTGGCTGGGAAGCCAACAAAATACAATTTCTTTTGAAGCGGAAAGATAATAATATTTTTTAAGAATTTGCTGAATTAATGGGTTTGTATGGTGTAAATCTTTAAGAGATTTTAATACAGAAAGAGAATCTGAATAAATGATAAACTGTTTTTCAGACTGATCTCTGATATGGTAAAGTGCAATATCAATTGCCTTGGCTTCGGCGGTAAAAATGGAGCTATTATCAGGTAATCTGATACTGTCAGTAAAATTTGGACTAATAACAGAACAAGCAACTTTCTCATCTTGTTTCGAACCATCTGTATAAATTGACAGGTAATGTTTATAATTTGATTTGATTTCTAAAAATTCATTCTTAAAAATATGCGACTCGACTTCTGTTTTTTTATTTTTATGAAGGTCTAAAATAATCTTTGGAGGGTTTAACGTCCATGGCTCTTTTGATGGAAAAGAAAAATGCTGAACATTTTTAATATTGACATTGGCCTCTTCAAGTAACGGTTGTATTCTCAGGCCAAGGGGTTTAATAGCTGTTGGTTTATTATTGTAAAATCTTTCATATTTAGGGTTAAAAACACAATCATGAGCTGAATTACGTGAATTGGCGGCTAATTTAGTAACATATTGAAGAGACAATTTCTCTCTTCTTATATACAATGATGGTTCATTTGATTCAGCGTATAAACTTTCGACGGGGGAAGTACGAAAAGCCCCTAGAGCCAGACGTAAACCTTGGTGATGAATAGTATCCAAAGATTTCAAATAAGATTTTCTAGCGGATCCATAAACTATGGATCCATAATCCAGTTTAGATCGAATTAAAGATCTATAAAGATTTAAAAGAACAGTACGATCTCCTCCCCAGTCGGAACTGGAGAGAACTTTAAGAATATCAAGTGCTTTAAGACATTTAGCTTTTAAAGCTTTGATGTGTGGTATAAAAGATAATTTGTTATCGAACAAAAGACCCAGGAATTTTGCTTCACTGACGACTGGAATTGGACTACCGTATATGGTGAGATGAGGATCTAAATGTAGCTGACGTATCTGACAAAAATGAACGCATTGAGTTTTTGTTTTTGAAAATTTGAAACCATTTTCTGTTGCCCAATCTTCTATATTGTTTAAACATCGTTGTAGTTTGAATTCAATGGTTTCCATATTTTTCGATCTAATAAATATTCCAAAATCGTCAACAAAAAGTGAACAATCAAGATCTTTCACACATTTAACAATATCGTTAATTTTAATGCCAAACAAGGTAGGTGATAAAATGCTTCCCTGTGGTACACCTTGTTCTTGTTTAAATATGTCCGATAACGTATTACCTATTCGAACATTAAATGTTCGATCTGATAAAAAATTTTGAATAAAAAGTGGTAATCGGCCTTTAAGGCCTAATTTATGTAAATCTTTCATGATGCCATGTTTCCATGTAGTATCGTAAGCTTTTTCAAGATCAAAAAATACAGCTACGACATGTTCTTTTTTAACAAAGGCATCACGAATAAAAGATTCCAAACGAATCAAATGATCGTTTGTACAATTGTTTTTTCTGAATCCAGCTTGATATTTTGTTATAAGCTGGTTTGATTCTAAGAACCAAACCAGTCTATCATTAATCATTCTCTCCATTGTTTTACACAAACAACTTGTCAAAGCAATAGGTCTATAGTTAGTAGCTTCAGTATGATCTTTATTTGGTTTTGGTATAGGTATAATCGTTGCTTTACTCCAGTCTTTTGGAAATTTTCCAGTGATCCAAATATCATTTAAAATATTTAATAAAGTTTTTAAAGCGTTATCGGGTAAATGTTTAAGAATTTGATAATGAATGTCATCGGGACCAGCAGCTGTATCGTGAGATTTATGAAGAGCATCTAATAATTCTGAAGCTGTGAATGGTACATTATATTTTTCATGATTTAGTGACGTAAAATTTAGATGCTCTTTCTCTCGTTCCTGTTTTATGTTTTGAAAGGTTTCGGAATAGTTTGCACTAGAAGAGTTTTTCTGAAAATTCTCTCCTAGTGCATTGGAAATATCTTTAGTCGTTGAACATATATTTCCATTTGATTTAATATGGACATGTTTGTTATTTTTATTTTTGCCAGTAATTTTTCGAATCATGTCCCATATCTTCTTTGCTGGAGTTCTAGAATTAAGTTTGGAGACGTATTGCTGCCAAGATGTTCTTTTAGCCGTTTTTATTGTCTTGCGAGCTTTTGCTCGCATTTGTTTGGCATGGATTAGATTTTCTTTTGTTGGCTGCCTATTGAACTTTCGTAAGGCAGATTTTCTTTTATTTATTGAATTTTTAACATCTTTATTAAACCAAGGTCTATTTCTTTTTGAACGTGTCGAGGACTTTGGAATACATTTTTCGGCTATATGAATTAATGTATCAGTAAAAGCTTGTATATCATCTGCCGTTTTAAACATTTCAGGATTTAATTTTTCATTACATTGCTCCATAAAATTCTCCCAGTTTGCTTTATTCAAATTCCATCGGGAATGATGGTCTTCATTTGTCGATGTAATTTCTTCAATTTTAATTGGAAAATGATCGCTCCCATGAAGGTCATCTAAAACTGACCAATCAAAATCTAAGTAAATATTTGGAGAGCATATAGACAAATCTAAAGCAAAATAATTTCTTGTAGGAGAATGAAGATAAGTTGGTTGTTTATCGTTAAATAAACATAAATCATTTTCTACAATAAAATTTTCTATTATTTCTCCTTTGTCATTTGTATCCAGACAACCCCATAGTTTGCTGTGACTATTAAAGTCACCTAATAATAAATAAGGACGAGGTAACTGGTTTATAAGATTTTCTAAATCGTGTTTAGAAAATTTACAGTGTGGAGGAAGATATAGAGAACAAATTGTTATGGATTTAGACAGAGTGACATTTACAGCAACAGCTTGTAAATTACTATTTATATCTATCTGTCTATGAGGAACATTTGATTTTACAAGGATAGATGAACCTCCTGAGGCTTTCTGATTTTCAGTTGCGATATGATTATATAAACTATAATTTTTAAAATTAATATTATCTGTATTTTTTAAAAAGGTTTCCTGGAGATAAAAGACAGTCGGAGAAAGTAGTGTTGTTAAAATTAAAATTTCGTTATAATTTGCTTTTAGTCCTCGACAGTTCCACTGAATAATTGATTTTTTATCCATGATAAATGGAGAGATGATTTGAAAATAAGGAACTTAATCCTTTTGTTTTCTCTGAGACTGCGAGAACATGGAGGAGTCAGTCTCTAACTCCATGTTCTCAAGGGAATCGAACCGATTGACCAACTTGATCGGATCGGCCGACGCCCCTTTACTATATGGATTTGGTACTTTATCTTTATCTTTTTCTTTTCCATTTTTTTCTTTCTGGTCAGCTGTCCTGGACCTGGATCTCTGTTGTGATCCACTTGTTTTAGTCGGCTGTGTTTGTGAACTGTTTTGAGATTTTGTTGGTGGTCTAGACTGATGAGTAGATGTGGGTTTAGGTTTAGGTTTTACAGTAGGAGTAATAACTTTTGAATTTGCTTTGATGACAGAATCTTTTTCGTTAAACTGGGTAGAAATTTCTTTGGTTTCAGGTTTAGTGTTTAGGGATTGAACAACTTTTGCAAAGGTGATTTCAGGTTGATTTTCTTGTATTTTTTTGGCTTCCAAATAAGTGATTTTTTGTGTAACTTTAATTTTCATGATTTCTTTCTCTTTTTTCCAAATTTCACACTGATTTGATTTTGATTGATGGTTTTTGTGACAGTTCACACACTTGGCTTCATTTTTACAAGCATTTGTAGAGTGATCAAAGTCACCCATACCACATTTTTCACATATTGATCCAGGTAATTCAGGACAGCCGTTTTCATGATGTCCAAACCTCTGACAGTTGAAACACCGCAGAGGATTTGGAATGTAGACTTCAACCGGTATAATTCGGTAAAAGATTTTTAGTGATTTCGGTAAAGTTGTGGTGTTGAAAGTTAGTAAAAGTGTATTTGTTTCTATAAAGTTTCCATCTTTTTTAATTTTAAAACGTTTGCAAGCTGTTACTCCTTGTGTGTTAAGATATTCTGTGATATTTTCTTCAGTTTCATGTTTTAGCATTCTGTCACGGATAATTCCTTTGCAACTGTTGAGAGTTTTATGTTCCGTGACAGTGACATTAATATTAAAAAATTTTGTAAGTTTCAAAAGATTATCAGTTTGAGATTTTCTGTTTGTTTCGACCAAAAGAGTTCCATTTTTTAATTTTTTTACATTTTTTGGAGTGCCTATAATTGATTCTATTTGCTTTTCTATAATGAAAGGTGACAGTGAAGTAATAGGTTTGTCCTCTTTACTCGAAATCACTAAAAATTTAGCGAAGTTCTCATTTGCTTTGAAAGTAAAAGTAGTCGGTTGCGTGTCGTCCTCCGAAGAGTCGAACGCCAGAAATCGTTTTCGAGATGCCATGGTGATGAAATTTTTGATTCGATAGCTATGCGCCCCACCCTCCATGGAGCCCTACAAGGGGACGTTTAACAGAAATGGATCTCCTATTTCTAACGTCAAGGCTACATTGCTATTATACTCGGTGTCAAGATCAGAGTCTTCAGCTCGGCCTCATGCTTAGATGATTTCCCACCTATTCATCTAAATTTCCATAGAAAAATTTATGAACAGTTGAGTTCATCCCCCTATCCACAGCCTCCACTCACAGAGGTTTCCGCCAAAGCCCCAATACAAGCCCACCAATTGACCCTTCAGCCGCCGCCCATTGAAACTCACTTAAAGTTAGAGGAACGTGAGAAAAATAAGCCCGGTTTGTACCATCAAGATACGTATAAAAGAGAGAAAGAAGCTAAGAACAAGTTGTGCGCTTCTAGAGCTTGGCACGACTGAGCCGATTGATCCAGGCCGGATCTAACCCGGACCGCTCTTCTATCTGAAATAAGGGCCAAAATGATGTGTTGAAAAGCTGGAGATCCCTGGGCTTTCCTCAATCATCAGGTTCCCCTCTCCCAGCATACGAGACGCCACCCACGGCAAACAGGTGGTTCCTGTTTTAATAGGGGATTACACCCTATCCACTACAGAAGGAAAGTGATCTGTAGATTTTATTCCCTACAGACAAGGGAGGCCGAAAACGTCTGGGAAATTGAAAGGTTATTTTTAACATAAATTAGGAGATCCATATTTAAAATAAACAGTTTATTATAGAAAGAAGGATTCATTTTAGATTCATTTTTTTAAGAGATCAAACAAACAAGCTGTGTTAGATGATATGTAGCTTTCAAATGATATGTAGCTTTCATACCTTGAAAAACGTTTAGTTTTTTATCTAACAATATTAGATGCATCTTACTTTTTAATGTGGAGAATGCTAGAGTTCGGAAAAATGACACAAACACAAGACAAACACATATGTTAAATACAGATGAGGTTATAATCTTCGTCCCATGTGCGACCCACGGGCACAGAATGATACACAAACAAATGAAGCATGTTAGTAACATGAGATAGGAAAGGTTTAAAAGGATAGATCTCGCGAAATTTGTTTTTTCCAATTTAAGATGCATTTCAATAAATGAATTTTATATTCTGGAATTATACCGGTTGAACGGACGGTTGCTCTGTTATGTTAGGGGTTTTACCCAACTGCCACAGAAGCGGAAGGCAGCCACCTATTTCGAGGGCCCGGGTGGTCACGGGCGGCCTCTTTTAGCCGGCTCGTACGTCACGCAGAGGGTACGTCTGGCCTATTCTAAGCCCGGGACCAGCACGGGACGTCAATAATTAGGACTTAATGCATTTTCATTATGTCAAATTGTAATGGTAAATTTTTTTGAATGCTCATATCTCTGTAACTGCAGTGAAAATTTCTTCCATATTTCTATAGCAATGACTTCGATATTGACGACCTAAGGTGATGGGCCAGGCTCATAGGTGGTGCCAGGGGTCAATAATTAGGACTTAGCAGTTTGTTTATATATATTGCTTATAGTTCTAATACACTTGAATGGAGCCTTATGATGCATGACCAGTTTACATCATATGGATGCTGCGGCTGAACTAGGGTCTAGGACACAGACTTGGAAATTTGTACATGTATAACATTTGCATTGAAGTTTTGTTTTAAAGTATGCTTACAGTAAGTGGTGGCACTGGTGGTGGGTATATATTAGGCCGTGCTTACTTGCTCTAGTTATCTAACCATGTTCTGTTATACACATAGTTTCTGCTTTGGTCGTACAGTGATTCTGAAACCGAATAAAGGGTTGCAGTTTGTGTAACATTTCAAACGTTGGTGACACTGGTCTGTGGCTTTTTATTCATTTACATTTGGTCGTAAACCTCCACAATGTTTGAGTATATTTAATTAAATTGCATTATGGGTACAATATTTTTAAAAGGACAGATTCTTGGGGATAGCATATCTATTATCCTGAATGAGCGATCTAAACATAAAAGGCCGACCTTTTCTTCAGACGCTCAAGCCTACGCATAAAAGTGTTCCGTGTATTTTGTTAGCTTTTGCCGATGTAATAGAACTTTCACTGTGATTTTTTTTATTTTCAGATGGATCCTGTCTTATGCAGAGTGTGTGGGGAGGCTTTCAGAAATAGAAGCTCTCTATGGCAACATGAGTTAAGAAATTCTAAACAATCACCATATATTTATTGCAACAAAAACTTTTTCTCTAAAGCAACTATTAAGAGGCATAGATGCCATCAGCAGTGCTTGTTATTGTTACGCCCTAGAGCGGTCAGGATGGATGGATGGATATTTTGTTTATAGACGCTCAACCCTAAAAGGGCATATAGCGTCTAATAAGATGAATATTATATGATGATTTTATTTAATGAGAAATTAAAAATATCTAGGATTGATGAGTTCATTTTAAGAAAGATAAAGTATCAATGATTTTATGTTATTAAAATACAGATCATATTTTATTAAAAAGTCCGATCTCTTTCAGAAAATCGAGTATTTTTTGAGTTGGCATATTAAAAAGTTCCTTTATATTTTTTACATTAAAATACTTTGTGCGAATATAATTAAATTCAGCACAAGTGACAAGAAAATGTTTGACCGTAAAAGGTTCGTTACAAGGAATGCAGAATGGAGCTTGTTCATTGTTTAAAATATAAGAATGAGTAATTCTAGTGTGTCCAAGTCTACATCTCGTGATTTTTGTTTGTTCTTTTCTGCTGAGATTAGAGAATGTGCATTTGCTGTTAAAATTTGGTTTGATTTCATTTAATTTATTATAAGTTTGTGTTTCCCAAACAGACTGACATTTGTTGTTGATGTATTGACAGACGTTTGATTTTAAGTCGGAGTGAGGAATTTTTAAATTGGTTATTACTAAGGATAATGCAGATTTGGCTTCTGAATCTGCTAATTCATTTCCACGAATATTAACGTGGCTGGGAAGCCAACAAAATACAATTTCTTTTGAAGCGGAAAGATAATAATATTTTTTAAGAATTTGCTGAATTAATGGGTTTCTATGGTGTAAATCTTTAAGAGATTTTAATACAGAAAGAGAATCTGAATAAATGATAAACTGTTTTTCAGACTGATCTCTGATATGGTAAAGTGCAATATCAATTGCCTTGGCTTCGGCGGTAAAAATGGAGCTATTATCAGGTAATCTGATACTGTCAGTAAAATTTGGACTAATAACAGAACAAGCAACTTTCTCATCTTGTTTCGAACCATCTGTATAAATTGACAGGTAATGTTTATAATTTGATTTGATTTCTAAAAATTCATTCTTAAAAATATGCGACTCGACTTCTGTTTTTTTATTTTTATGAAGGTCTAAAATAATCTTTGGAGGGTTTAACGTCCATGGCTCTTTTGATGGAAAAGAAAAGTGCTGAACATTTTTAATATTGATATTGGCCTCTTCAAGTAACGGTTGTATTCTCAGGCCAAGGGGTTTAATAGCTGTTGGTTTATTATTGTAAAATCTTTCATATTTAGGGTTAAAAACACAATCATGAGCTGAATTACGTGGATTGGCGGCTAATTTAGTAACATATTGAAGAGACAATTTCTCTCTTCTTATATACAATGATGGTTCATTTGATTCAGCGTATAAACTTTCGACGGGGGAAGTACGAAAAGCCCCTAGAGCCAGACGTAAACCTTGGTGATGAATAGTATCCAAAGATTTCAAATAAGATTTTCTTGCGGATCCATAAACTATGGATCCATAATCCAATTTAGATCTAATTAAAGATCTATAAAGATTTAAAAGAACAGTACGATCTCCTCCCCAGTCGGAACTGGAGAGAACTTTAAGAATATCAAGTGCTTTAAGACATTTAGCTTTTAAAGCTTTGATGTGTGGTATAAAAGATAATTTGTTATCGAACAAAAGACCCAGGAATTTTGCTTCACTGACGACTGGAATAGGACTACCGTATATGGTAAGATGAGGATCTAAATGTAGCTGACGTATTTGACACAAATGAACGCACCGAGTTTTTGTTTTTGAAAATTTGAAACCATTTTCTGTTGCCCAATCTTCTATATTGTTTAAACATCGTTGTAGTTTGAATTCAATGGTTTCCATATTTTTCGATCTAATAAATATTCCAAAATCGTCAACAAAAAGTGAACAATCAAGGTCTTTCACACATTTAACAATATCGTTAATTTTAATGCCAAACAAGGTAGGTGATAAAATGCTTCCCTGTGGTACACCTTGTTCTTGTTTAAATATGTCCGATAACGTATTACCTATTCGAACATTAAATGTTCGATCTGATAAAAAAATTTTGAATAAAAAGTGGTAATCGGCCTTTAAGGCCTAATTTATGTAAATCTTTCATGATGCCATGTTTCCATGTAGTATCGTAAGCTTTTTCAAGATCAAAAAATACAGCTACGACATGTTCTTTTTTAATAAAGGCATCACGAATAAAGGATTCCAAAACGAATCAAATGATCGTTTGTACAGTTATTTTTTCTGAATCCAGCTTGATATTTTGTTATAAGCTGGTTTGATTCCAAGAACCAAACCAGCCTATCATTAATCATTCTCTCCATTGTTTTACATAAACAACTTGTCAAAGCAATAGGTCTGTAGTTAGTAGCTTCAGTATGATCTTTATTTGGTTTTGGTATAGGTATAATCGTTGCTTTACTCCAGTCTTTTGGAAATTTTCCAGTGATCCAAATATCATTTAAAATATTTAATAAAGTTTTTAAAGCGTTATCGGGTAAATGTTTAAGAATTTGATAATGAATGTCATCAGGACCAGCAGCTGTATCATGAGATTTATGAAGAGCATCTAATAATTCTGAAGCTGTGAATGGTACATTATATTTTTCATGATTTAGTGACGTAAAATTTAGATGCTCTTTCTCTCGTTCCTGTTTTATGTTTTGAAAGGTTTCGGAATAGTTTGCACTAGAAGAGTTTTTCTGAAAATTCTCTCCTAGTGCATTGGAAATATCTTTAGTTGTTGAGCATATATTTCCATTTGATTTAATATGGACATGCTTGTTATTTTTATTTTTGCCAGTAATTTTTCGAATCATGTCCCATATCTTCTTTGCTGGAGTTCTAGAATTAAGTTTGGAGACGTATTGCTGCCAAGATGTTCTTTTAGCCGTTTTTATTGTCTTGCGAGCTTTAGCTCGCATTTGTTTGGCATGGATTAGATTTTCTTTTGTTGGCTGCCTATTGAACTTTCGTAAGGCAGATTTTCTTTTATTTATTGAATTTTTAACATCTTTATTAAACCAAGGTCTATTTCTTTTTGAACGTGTCGAGGACTTTGGAATACATTTTTCGGCTACATGAATTAATGTATCAGTAAAAGCTTGTATATCATCTGCTGTTTTAAACATTTCAGGATTTAATTTTTCATTACATAGCTCTATAAAATTCTCCCAGTTTGCTTTATTCAAATTCCATCGGGAATGATGGTCTTCATTTGTCGATTCAATTTCTTCAATTTTAATTGGAAAATGATCGCTCCCATGAAGGTCATCTAAAACTGACCAATCAAAATCTAAGTAAATATTTGGAGAGCATATAGACAAATCTAAAGCAAAATAATTTCTTGTAGGAGAATGAAGATAAGTTGGTTGTTTATCGTTAAATAAACATAGATCATTTTCTGCAATAAAATTTTCTATTATTTCTCCTTTGTCATTTGTATCCAGACAACCCCATAGTTTGCTGTGACTATTAAAGTCACCTAATAATAAATAAGGACGAGGTAACTGGTTTATAAGATTTTCTAAATCGTGTTTAGAAAATTTACAGTGTGGAGGGAGATATAGAGAACAAATTGTTATGGATTTAGACAGAGTGACATTTACAGCAACAGCTTGTAAATTACTATTTATATCTATCTGTCTATGAGGAACATTTGATTTTACAAGGATAGATGAGCCTCCCGAGGCTTTCTGATTTTCAGTTGCGATATGATTATATAAACTATAATTTTTAAAATTAATATTATCTGTATTCTTTAAAAAGGTTTCCTGGAGACAAAAGACAGTCGGAGAAAGTAGTGTTGTTAAAATTAAAATTTCGTTATAATTTGCTTTTAGTCCTCGACAGTTCCACTGAATAATTGATTTTTATCCATGATGAATGGAGAGATGATTTGAAAATAAGGAACTTAATCCTTTTGTTTTCTCTGAGACTGCAAGAACATGGAGGAGTCAGTCTCTAACTCCATGTTCTCAAGGGAATCGAACCGATTGACCAACTTGATCGGATCGGCCGACGCCCCTTTACTATATGGATTTGGTGCTTTATCTTTATCTTTTTCTTTTCCATTTTTTTCTTTCTGGTCAGCTGTCCTGGACCTGGATCTCTGTTGTGATCCACTTGTTTTAGTCGGCTGTGTTTGTGAACTGTTTTGAGATTTTGTTGGTGGTCTAGACTGATGAGTAGATGTGGGTTTAGGTTTAGGTTTTACAGTAGGAGTAATAACTTTTGAATTTGCTTTGATGACAGAATCTTTTTCGTTAAACTGGGTAGAACTTTCTTTGGTTTCAGGTTTAGTGTTTAGGGATTGAACAACTTTTGCAAAGGTGATTTCAGGTTGATTTTCTTGAATCTTTTTGGCTTCCAAATAAGTGATTTTTTGTGTAACTTTAATTTTCATGATTTCTTTCTCTTTTTTTCCAAATTTCACACTGATTTGATTTTGATTGATGGTTTTTGTGACAGTTCACACACTTGGCTTCATTTTTACAAGCATTTGTAGGGTGATCAAATTCACCCATACCACATTTTTCACATACTGATCCAGGTGCTTCCGGACAGCCGTTTTCATGATGTCCAAACCTCTGACAGTTGAAACACCGCAGAGGATTTGGAATGTAGACTTCAACCGGTATAATTCGGTAAAATATTTTTAGTGATTTCGGTAAAGTTGTGGTGTTGAAAGTTAGTAAAAGTGTATTTGTTTCTATAAAGTTTCCATCTTTTTTAATTTTAAAACGTTTGCAAGCTGTTACTCCTTGTGTGTTAAGATATTCTGTGATATTTTCTTCAGTTTCATGTTTTAGCATCCTGTCACGGATAATACCTTTGCAACTATTGAGTGTTTTATGTTCCGTGACAGAGACATTAATGTTAAAGAATTTTGTAATTTTCAAGAGATTATCTGTTTGAGATTTTCTGTTAGTTTCGACCAAAAGAGTTCCATTTTTTAACTTTTTTACATTTTTTGGAGTGCCTATAATTGATTCTATTTGCTTTTCTATAATGAAAGGTGACAGTGAAGTAATAGGTTTGTCCTCTTTACTCGAAATCACTAAAAATTTAGCGAAGTTCTCATTTGCTTTGAAAGTAAAAGTAGTCGGTTGCGTGTCGTCCTCCGAAGAGTCGAACGCCAGAAATCGTTTTCGAGATGCCATGGTGATGAAATTTTTGATTCGATAGCTATGCGCCCTAGAGCGGTCAGGACGGAACCGATGGTGATTTCCTGTTTAATGAGACTCCGGTTTGGGCTTTGCCTATATGTACCACTACACAGAAAGTCTAACAACGTTAGATTTTATAACTTTTTTTACATACACACACATAATATATATATATATATATATATATATATATACACATTATATATATATATATATATATATATATATATACACACAACATATAATAACATGAAATGACACTAATTAACTATTACACACAAACACACAAAAATAACAGTCTTGACATACCCCAGCTATACTCTTCGCGTCGGCTACAGTAGCTCAACACGGGTGGTGACTGATATGTTTTACAATTTGACTAACTTGGTAGGTTAGCCAAATTGTTTAACAATATCAATACGACTCCACCCAAGTGTGCTGAACCCTGGGCCGATGCGAATAGAATATGCTGGGTTATCTTCCGAATTCATTATATGTTAATACGGGCCCTTTATATATATTTTTAACACTTTACAACATACTAGTTATTTCCTTTAAGGATCCTGTTTAATTAATTATATTTCATATTCATATCCTTCGTTGATAGAAAAAATTTCTAGGTGATCTGGCGCTTTAGCGACCGTAATTTCACCATATTTCAACCTCGCCTCTATGGGCGTCTGCTAACAACACATCTTTATCTGTTGTTCAGGCTCTAAGGGCCTGTAAGGTGAATGAAGGGCTACAATAAAAAAAAAGAACATAACAATTACTAGATAGACTTAACAATCACTAGATAGAATTACACCACCATATGATGAAGCTTGCCGTATGACTTCATATATATTCAATCAACAATGACGCTATACGTCGCCGGATGGTGTGATGTCATTGGCGTCGCAGCTGAATCCTCGACGTCTATTATCGACGTCGCCGTGACTCATCCGCGGCTTCAATCCAATTGTCGACGTCGGCGCAGTCGACAGCTAGTTATTACCAGCTCTCGGCAGCGTCGCTCCTCGACGTCATATGCAAAACTCCATATTAATACAATAATTGACACAGAGTAATAGATAAAATTAGGGACATGACATTTGAAATGCACACAGATAGCGACCAGAGCAAAGACATTTTATCCGCTCTACCTGCGATCAGGACATTTCACATCAGGGTCATGACACATCAAATGCCCATGGCTAAACTGACATTTCGATTGTCAACCTATTATTATGACATTTCAACCTTCTAGTATTTGGGACCCGACATTTGTACTGTTGACCCAAATGTCATTCACTAATAAATGTCAACCCCTAACATATCATATAATACATACAGCTTTACGGTATATTTCGTCTGCCGCATCAGGACAAAAAAAATTGAGCAGACGAAAAAATATTTACAAATTAATGATTTTAACTTTAGTTACTAAATTATGTTGCCCGGTCCTATGTAACCGCGAATGCTTGCAATTTATGTGTTTTTAAAATTTAACAATAAAGGTTATTTTAGACTGCACGTACCATGGGCAGGCTTGGTCCTCTAAGCGTCTATTTGCCCATATTCCGTGCCGTCTTTCGCGAAGAGGGCATAAATTACCTATATGCGTGTCTGCCATGCGTGTATGCCTTCATGTCGCGAATTTAATGATAATCGCGATGCTCCTATGTGCTCATCGGTAAGTCCGGCTCTGCTCTGTTCACAAGTCCCCCTATATTTTGCGTCTGCCATAAAGAACCGATAAGATTGAATATACTGCAGTCTGATCATCGTCCTTTATAGCCACATCATTCCCGCAAAATGAAGACACCGACTAGACCGAATTTGCGCTTGATAGGAAAGACCCCGATAAGACTGATTATACTGCTCAGCGCCTTTCCCATACACCTCCTGCGCTGGGAAAAACCGCACCAGCCTGTAACATTTTTGCGCAACTGGTAAGTATACGTGAACAAATCTAAACAATAAAATGCAGAACCATACTACCATGCGTCTGTTATATAGACCGTGTAATCAACAATTCGCAGGTTTTAAATCGGACAGTAATTCATTTCTGGCCGTTCAGACCTTGCAAATAAAACCTACAAACCGATGACTAACACTAAAATTATCAAAGGCAATAAATATTCACTCACCGAAATGAATCCCATACAGCTGAGAATGTGTCCTCTGACACTTCTGTTATACAATTTCGCCCTTATGGGAATCATTTACGGTGGAGTTTATATAGGGCCGGTATTACGCCACCACATGGATTATACGCGTGTTACACGGGCAACCTGTGTACTCAAGTTATTTATGGTAACATCGCATGATGTTTTACTAGCTACGTAGGGTTAAGGCGAAAATGGCCTTATGTAGGTGAAAAGGTACCCTACGTAAGAAAAAAAGAAACTGTCCCCTTCGGTGTTCCCTTTCTGTGTCGTCACAGTTATGTCTGCGGTTTTAAAGCAGATAGTAAAATGACATAATGGCAGAGCTAAGATGCAGTCAATAAATACTTTGCGTGATCACCAGACAAACTGAATCTCACCTCGATCTCCGATGCAGACTGGCCTATCCGAATATAAAGATCAACGAATTTTGTCCGAAACACGGTTCCACCTGGTTTCCGACTTAATCCGTTGACCCAAGAAATTGGATAGCTCAGTCTTCATCGGAAACCGATGTTTAATTATCGCATAACGGCCTTTTCCAAACGTCGTTTGGCATTTTTCATGGTGGCGTGTAACTGAGGTTATATATGAAATTAAGAGTTCTGAGATCGTTTTTAAAGTCTTGTTTGAGCTGTCTGAGCCCACTGCTACAGAACTTTATAGCATCGCTAAAATTAGAACAACTCTGTCTAGTGGGTAAGAAAATGACGTTCCTTCTTCACCGACATTAACCTGATGTTGCAAGTAAAGCGCCCTGCTCTGTTTCACCTTCTGGCAGTTTCGAAGCCGAAACTGAGGGTTCTTTAACTCCGAATATTCGGAAAATTACTAGTTTTATGTGAAAGATTCTTGACAATAAAGGAGCTCTGTTTAATGTGCAACTTTTTTTTTCTCTCCTTTTTTAGAGTGTGTTCCGTATCAGCATAATCTATGGTGTGCCCCATATCATTAAAAGATTAATTTTATTTATTTTCCTGTAAAAAAAACAAATTTCATAGAAACTCTTTATGTTCAAGCTCAAAGTATGAAAGGGGTTATGACTACATATAAGATGAGGACTTAGGTCCAAAAGGTGCCGTAGATATTCTAATTTGGGCATTATGGCTCAGAGTTTGGTCATCGTGTGTTCCATATCGACCGACCGAATACGTTCGCTACTTCGAAGTGTTCTGGTAACTGGCTTAATTTCATGCTATACATAAACGAGATTACTCTAGGGTCCGTGCACTTTACGGCATAAAAATCGGCATTCTAAGACCGAAGATACAAATAATTTACTTACCCTTATCGAGACTTTTTGCTTCTCAAAATATGTGCACCGTATCGTCAGAATTACGTGATCATGACGTAGGTTGTCCATCGTGTATCATATACTACTGTAAAAATCATGTAAGAGCATTACGACAGGATTTTTTTTCCTTTTTTATATATAAAATTTAGCATGAAAATATTTGTCTAAACATTTAATATCGTCTATGGAACCTTGTAAGGTGAAACATTATCAAGTCACACTCTTTTAGTATATATGGCTATTAAGATGTTACGATGCGTTATATGGTTCGCGGTCTGACGAAAGGGACCTTACGGCAAATTTTGATGTGTATTTTTATATAATATGGCAAACCTATCCATATAGAATCGTTTCTGAAAATTGCAATGATCTATCAAAAACATTACAGTGCTTGTTGTTTTGGAGTGTCGCGTGTGAAAACCTCAATTTAAGTGTCAGCAAACGTTACGATGTCACGATACATTCCCAACTTTAGTTTAAAGATGTAAATAAAGATCATACAAAGCCATAGCAGTAGCTCGTACAAAGCCATAACTTCAAAATATGGATTGTTATATACAGTTGACTCTCGCTATCTCGACCTCGCTTATCTCGAAGTGAAAATCTGGTCCCTGCCTAAATATGAAAATCTAACAAGTAAAAAATATTGTGGAAAAGAGGAGAAATTGCTCCTCTTTTCCACAATGTTTTCAATATATCTCTAACTTCAAGGGTCCAATTTCACATATATTTGTTAAATGTGATTAATCGAATTAGTTTTTCCTCAATTCTGCAAATCTGATATGTCGAAGTACGGATATCTCGAAGTATTTCAGAGAGTCCCTTGAAATTCGAGATAACGAGAGTCGACTGTATTTACTTCATACGTATGACTAATTATTGCTGCACCTTGAATGGAAATTGTTGCTCTGGAACACTGTTTCTTTGACAAGACAAGAATTTTATTAATTTAGGTGTATCAGTAATGTGGTTGGCACGGCAACAATCGCGTGACTTTTGAAAAAAGTGTCTCCAAATTTAGAAGATATAATGTACTACTATGCATTGCTAATAAACAAAAGGTATTTGAGGTTGATAAAAAGATATGAGTTTAACAGTTTAAAATCTTAAATTGTTCAAAACACTGCAGAATCTTGCAAGGTCCTTTCGTTGGCTGTGTGACCATATATATCTCAAGAAGCGGGCAACTGAGTAGTTTATAAAAACGTAATGACTAAACAATAAATGGTTATCACTATCGCATCAATTTCGAAGTGAGGGATCTCTTTGTTTGTTACTAGCTGGTAGATAATTCTGACTCAAATAATCTTTGAATCTACATACTAAGTGTCTCCCCTACACTACTACCAGTTATTATTCTAGTGGAGTTCATATCTTTTGTTTCGTTTTATCCTAGTTCCTGGATTCTTCCGTCGAATTTCTACAAAAAAAAAGGAACCGAGGGGCGCGCGAGTTGGGAATGGGGCATTTAAATGTGTTTGCCAATATGACTGACGCTCTCATACTTTCAAGGGAATGGGCAGACTTTCAAGGAAGGCAGATCTACCATAATTTATTTACCTCTCTTCTGAAAGCGGGGTCTACTATAAAATGGATTACCTGGCTCCAAGGTGAGCAGTGGTTTTCCATTTTAGATGGGTCCACTTTGTAGAAGGGGCTTGGTGTACCGGAATGCAAAACAAGTCACAAACGTTGTCTACCTGCTGCGCAGGAATTCGACCAGGTGTATCCATAGAACAAAAATAGTATACTGTCATATCAATGTATTTTTAATATTAGATGAATCCAGGGTCAAGGTAAAGCAGGTTATTTGGGTAATTAATTTCAACAAAAGGTATTTTCCTGCTAGGATTTGGAGACAGTTATGTACTTTTTAACATGTATTCGTTAATAGCTTTTAGGTCGTAAGCTTGTTGATGCTAGCTATCCAGTTCGGTAGTCCGAGTCCTCCGAATAACCATTTTCCATATACCCCATTTCAAATGTTTTAAGCCTGCTATTCTTTCTATTTAAAATTGAAATATTAGATTAATTAATCCATTTTAGTCTAGATAGTGCTGTTCAAAGTTAATAAGTGAACTCAGGAACTGATACTATCAGATTCACATCAAGATCCCAACACCAAACTGAAGGCAGGAAAATACAATTAAGCAGCGACAAAATAAACAGATGGCATGCAGAGTTGGCAACTCTTTCTATAAAAGGTGGAACGTCTGTTACCCGAACTTAGCATATCTTCAACTTACATAATTATTAATAAAGAAGACCATTAGAAAGTGAAACACTATATTACAATTACCAAAAAAGTACCACAACGAAAATCCGCCTTGGAACGGTCAGCAATGAATTACTTGTGTGTGTGTGTGTGTTGGTGGGGTGGAGGGAGGGGGGGGGGGGGGGAGGACTTGGAAAAGTTTGAGTCACAGAACATAGCTTTATTATGATATGTTACAAACAAAAGAAAAGGAAAGCAATAAGCTCCCACCTTCCCATTGTCAAGATAAATATTTAAGATAAATATTTTTTCATTGCTTCACAAAACCATACATTAGAAGCACTGCGAAGCGCTTCTAAGGTGTATCCACAATCTGTGTTTTAGTAAAGAAATGAGATTTTTGTGGTTGTTTACCCATTTTATAGCGGAGACCCCCCCCCCCCCCCCCCCAAAAGGATAATTGACAAAGAGTGCAGACTAAGACCTACACTACACTATTTGCATTTAATACAGGAATTTCTGTACAATGAAGGAATAAAAAAAAACTAATCAGACACCACATAAAGCACCACAATGAAAGTACCGCCTTAGATTGGCCTATCAAGAGTTATAGCTTAGACTTTTACATTCCATGTCTGTTTATGTAATGATGACCAACTTTGAATTAAGGTAAGTCTATTATTTATAAAGGGATGATGCAGATACAAGTAAGGAAAGCAAAATGGCAAACAGTGTAGTGACAAAACAGAAACATTAGGCAATCAGTACGGTAGCGAGCGGTTTCATCTGAATCTGGTCTGTAGAGTTGAAACGGTTAAGGTCTTTTTCGTGCGTCAGTAATAAACTCCTGTTTCTAGTTGGTGAAAAATATTGCCACATTTTCAAAGATTGCAGAGAAGCAGTTCAACCTTTTATAGCTGGGTTACACAGTTTAAGGAGGTCAGACCTAGGCCATGGAGTTCCGCTGAGGCAGTTACCCTTACAATGGTGGCGACTGCTAAGGTTTTTGTCAACAAAGGTCCTAGAGTAATATTGCAGGAGGTAGCTAATCATTTAGCATTGGCAAAGCGTCGGCATATCAGATTTTAAATAACAATCTGGTTATGAGCAATATAAATGCAAAGTGGGTGCCGAAACAGCTGACAGAAGACTAAAACGCATCCAAGGTAAACGTAGCAAAAGAACGATTGGGGCGTTTAACCATGACGGAAATAAGGTTTTGAACTGTAAATGTCACTTGGGATGAAATGTGGGTTTATAATGCTGAACATGAAACAAAGTCAAAGCATTGGACAAGAGCTAGTTTCCCATACCCAAGAAGCATAGGCTGTTTCCATTTCTGGCAAGGTTATGCTGGTTGCTTCTTTTCAGATTCACGGGGAAGTTTCATGCCAAAACATGTCAAACTGTGACTACCAGATACTATTCAGGTAATTTTGAAATTAAAATTAAAAAAAGAAAGAAAAAGAGGCCTATGGGTCACGATTCATCCACCTGATAAAAAACAGCTGTTGCATATCTGCAAATGATTTGCAACATATTCCAGTATTGCAACAATAATTAGGACACAAATTTGTCGATACCATAAAAAGGACAAAGATCATCCCAGTATCATCATTTTAACAAACTTAGTAGACTTAGAGTGAGTCTCCAATGCTGTATACACAGGTTCAGCCTCGAAGCTTTCTTAGTTCCGGGAAAGAAGATTTTAAAGTGTTTTACCATATACGGGCAAAACGGCCATCTTGTTCAATGACGCGAAGCCATTTGAACGAAATTCAACAGCCTTTCGACTACATAGCCCAGGGTCAAGGGCAGATAGCCTGCAAAAATTTAACGGTAGATAAACAATTTCCACTTTAATCATACATTGTAAGTTTCAGCAATTAGTTTTAAATACATTTTAAATCAGATTATTCAACATTTCCCTATACAAATGTATGGGGCAAACATTTGACCTTGTCGTAAAAAAGGTCAAAGGTCAACCTACGGCCATCATTTGAACAAACTTGGAAGAATCTGATGATATATATCAAGCTTCAGCCTTAAAGCTATCTTGGTTCTGATGAAGAAGACTTTAATGCGTTTTACCATATATGGGCATGACGGTTATCTTGTTCAATGGTGTGGAGCCATTCAAACAAACTGTCAATACCATTTCAACAGACGGCCCATGTGAAATCTATAAAAAGCTGCTCAAGTGATTTAAGAGATGAAGACATTTAAAAATAACACTATTTTATACATGCATATAGCACAGGGGCATGGACAGATAACTCCCAGGGGACAAATTTTTATTGTATCAAAACGTTTTACTCCTTTAATCATACATTTTAAATACCAGCCATTAGTCTTTATACATTTTGAGAAAATGACTTTTCAACATTTTCCCTAAACAAATGTATGGGGGCGCAAAATTTGACCTTGTCATAAAAAGGTCAAAAGTCAATCTACGACCATCATCTGAACAAACTTGGTAGACTTTGAGTCCCCGATGCTATCTTCCAAGATTCAGCGTCAAAGATTTCTTGGTTCTAGAGAAGATTTATATGTTTTTACCATATATAGGAATGGTGGCCATCTTGCTGAATGGCACAGAACAATTTGAGCAAATTGTCCCTGCCCTTTTGGTAGAAGGTCCCATGAAACACCTGGTGAAATTTGCCTAAGCGGTTTCAGAGAAGACATTCAAAAATCACACACTTTTATACATATATATAGCTCAGGGGCAAGGGCAAGTAACCCCAGGGGATAAAAATTAGATTGTTACTAAAAAGTTTTATTGCATTTACCTTACATTGTAAGTTTAAATCATTAGACTTTAAAACATTTTGAGAAAATGACTTTTCAACATTTTCCCCACACAAATATATGGGGGCGCAAAGTCGACCTTGTCGTTAAAGAGCTTAAAGATCAACCTATGACCATCGTTTGAACAAACTTGGTAGATCTTGTCCTCGATTCTATATACCAAAAATCAGCCTCAAAGTTTTCTTGGTTCTGAAGAAGAAGCTTTGTAAGAGTTTATACCATATATGGTCATGGCGGCAATCTTGCTCAGTGCAGCAGAATCATTAAAAAAATGTCAATACCCTTTTGACAGAAGGCCCATTTGAAGTCTGGTGAAAATTGCTCAAGCGGTTTCAGAGAAGACATGTAAAAAATCATAATTTTATACATATATATAGCCTAGGGGAAAAAGGCAGATAACCCACAGGGGAC
Source organism: Anodontia alba (assembly GCA_964016985.1). Lineage (NCBI taxonomy): Eukaryota > Metazoa > Mollusca > Bivalvia > Lucinida > Lucinidae > Anodontia > Anodontia alba. The sequence continues at coordinate 29,267,943 of OZ024821.1, forward strand.
AAAATTTTGAGTGTAACTAAAACGTTTCACTACTTCAATTATACATTGTAAATGTCAGCAATTAGTCTTTAATACATTTTAATGATATGACCTTTCGACATTTTCCCAATGCAAATAAATGTATGGGGGCGCAAATTTAGCCTTGTCGTAGAAAGGTCAAAGGTCAACCAATGACCATCATATGAATATACTTAGTAGACATTGAGTACCTGATCCTTTATACCAAAATTCAACCCAGAAACTTTCTCGGTTCAGGTGAAGCAAATGTTTTTTTCACATATATAGGCATGGCGGCCATCTTAATTAACGGACCGTGTGACCATTTGAAAAAAATGTCCATCCCTCTTCAACAGAAGGTTCCGTATGAAGTTTTGAAGAAAATTGGCCCAGAGATTTTAGAGGAGAAGTCGTTCAGAGGTGTTGCCGGAAGGACGACGACGGAGGGCGGGTGGCCAGTGACGACAACAACGGACGACGGATGGCCATAGCTCAGGCGAGCTAAAAAGCTCAAAGTAAAACTGAACTAGAGCTGGTGTTTGTAAAGCACTATACCCCCAACTGCCTGACTCAAACACTGCTTGACTCCAACACTGCTTGCCTATGACGGTAACAACAGTACAAATATATGAGATTTCAATGTTATTTTATCAAAGGGAAATAACTCTAAAATAGGAGATAATTGGAATAAGAAAAAAATACGGGTCACCTATTTTTTCATGAGGAATCAAAATATGAAATTTCAAAACATTAGCATACATGGTTCTAAACTTATGCTATACACAATAAAGCAACTATATTAAATGGCCAGAAATTGTGACGGGCCATAACTCCAACATTTCATTTAAATTGGTTCAAAATTAAATCAGGTGATCTCCTCCTCAATCCCAATCAGTATACCAAATATCATGGCTCTGGCTTAAATACTTTTTGCGATATATTGCTGACCAGGTCAAAATGCCTAGAACTACAAAGGGCAATAACTACGTCGATTTTTCATGGAATTCCCAAAAAACCAAATCAGGTAATCTCCACATCATCCCCAATCAGCGTATAATATTTCAAGACCCTAGCTTAAGTACTTTTCGAGACATCTTGCTGACAAGGTCAAAATAGCAGAACTGCAAAGGGCCGTAACTTTATCAACATTTTCACGGAATTCTCTCAAAATATAATCAGGTAATTTACACATCATTCCCACTAACTATATCGAATTTCAACAACCCAGCTTAAATACTTTTCAAGATATCTTGCTCACAAGATTTAATTCTGATTTTTTTTTTTCAAAAGGGGCATAACTCTAAACAAACATGCTGGACAAGGTAAAAAATATGGGTCAGCTATTTTTTCATTGGGAACCCAAATATAAAATTTCAAAACCCTAGCATGCAGGGTTCTTAAGATATGGCATGCACAAAAAAGCTTGACGAACGGACAAACGGACAGACAGACAAACAAAGGCAAAATAATATGCCCCATCAATTTCATTCGAAACTGGGGGCATAATCAGGGCATCTACTCATCGCTACCAATCTATTCATCTAGGTTTTAAGGCTACAGCTTCAATAGTTTTTAGATATTTTGCTGACAAGGGAAACATGCCCAAATTTACAAACGGCCATTACTTACGAAATATTTTTCAGAATATATATAAAAGTTAATCAGGTCATCTACTCACCATTACCAATCAATTCACCAAGTTTAAGTCTCTAGCTCTAACAGTTTTTGAGATATTTTGCTGACAAGATAAAAATGTCAAAACTTACAAAGGGCCATAACTCAATAAGTATTTTTCAAAATTTATTCAAACGTTAATCAGGTTGTCTACTCATCACTACTAGTCTATTCATCAAGTTTCAAGGCTCTAGCTCCTACGCTTTTTGAGATATTTTGCTGACAAGGTAAAATGGCCCAAAATTACAAAGGGCCATAACTCAGGAAGTTTTTTTCAGAATTTCTTTAAAAGTTAATCAGGTCATCTACTCATCACTACAAATCCATTTACTAAGTTCCAAGGCCCAACTTTAACAGATTTTTAGATATTTTTGCTGACAAGGTAAAAATGCCCAAAATTACAAAGGGGCATAACTCAAGAAGTATATTTCAAAATTTCTTCAAAAGTTAATCAGGTTGTCTACTCATCACTACCAGTCTGTTCATCAAGCTTCAAGGTTCTAGCTTCAATAGTTTTTGAGATATTTTGCTGACAAGGTAAAAAAACCCAAAATTACACAGGGCCATAACTCATGAAGTATTTTTCAGAATTTCTTCAAAAATTAATCAGGTCATCTACTCATCACTACAAATCAATTTACAAGTCTCAAGGCTCTTGCTCTAACAGTTTTTGAGCTATTTTGCTGACAAGGTAAAAATGCCCAAAATTCCAAAGGGCCATAACTCAGGAAGTGTTTTTCAAAATTTCTTCAAAAGTTAATCAGATTCTCTACTCATCACTACCAGTCTATTCATCAAGTTTCAAGCCTCTATCTCCAACGCTTTTTGAGATATTTTTCTGACAAGGTAAAAATGCCCAAACATTCAAAGGGCCATAACTCATGAAGTATTTTTTTCAGAATTTCTTCAAAAGTTCATCAGGTCATCTACTCATCACTACAAATCCATTTACTAGCCCAAACAGTTTTTGAGATATTTTGCTGACAAGGTATAAATGTCCAAAATTACAAAGGGGCATAACTCAACAAGTATTTTTCAAAATTTCTTCAAAAGTTAATCAGGTTGTCTACTCATCACTACCAGTCTATTCGTCAAGTTTCAAGGCTCTAGCTTCAATAGTTTTTGAGATATTTTGCTGACAAGATTGCATCCATAATTTTTCAAAGGGCCATAACTCAGAAAAAGGGCATAATCCTGTCAAGAAAAAAATACGTGTCAGCTATTTTTCCATGAGAAATCCATACAAGAAATTTCAAAACACTAGCATTCACGGTTCTAAAGTTATGCTATGCATAAAAAAGCGAGACGAACGGACGGTTGGAAGGACGGACGGACGAACAACCCAGAAGTAATATGCCCCTCCAACTTCTTTGAAGTTGAGGGCATAAAAAAAGTAACATCCTAGGCTAGTCCTGAAAAACGAACTTCTTTTGCATGACAATGCGCCTTCTCATACTGCTTCATATACAACAGCATTTTTAACTTCAATTGGCAATTGTTGTCCCATTCTCCGTACAGCCCAGACCTTGCTCCCCACCCCCCTCCCCCACCCCTGCATCTTTTATTGTTTCCAGAACAGACAAAAAGCTCGCTGGAAATAATTATGAGACCCGGGCGGCTTTGATTTTAGCTGTCAATCGGTACCACAGCATAGAGAATACAAAAGCTCCCAGGCAGGGAATACTTTGAAAAGGAATTTTGAAAAAATATTTAACGGTTTTTGCGAAAGGGAAAAAATCCGGATATTTTCCGACCGCCTCTTGTATTTGACTTATGAACATACTACCCACGCTTGTAACATTAAATTTTAATCAATCAAACAGATTTAAACCTGACAAAAGGAAGGTAGTTTTTTCGGGTATAAATTAAATAAGTTAACTCCGGAACTGACACAACAGATCCACATCAAGTCCCCAACACCAAAGGGAAAGACAGACAAATAATAATATTAACGTCGCCTTCAACAATCTTTTAGTCATATTGCGAAGGTGGCTGGATGTGACAGGGAGCTTAATGCCCATTTTTAGAGTGCTGCCTAACTGAAATATCACGCCCGGACACATGACTTGGCATACCACTTTGGCACATTATACTGACATCGGACCAACCAGTTCCGTTTTCTCGATGCTGAGCGCAAACGAAAAAAACAGCTAGTTACATTTTTAAAGTCTTTGGTATGAGTCGCGGAGATCAAACCTTAAACTTCCCGGACGCAAAGCTAATGAGCCACTACAACAGTAGGTTCGAAGGTAATAGACCTGCCTATTTTGGACGGTTTTTACCATATGAGCCTGCACGACAAAACCAACAAAATGACTGCTTGCGGGGAAGAGTCAGATCCACATGGGTATAAACAAAAATCAACATAACACAGAAATTTATTTTGCAATGGAAACAAATATGTCGTATTTATCCTATGGAAGCACATAGTTTTGTTCAATACATTCTGTGTACAATGCAATTATAGCTTTTCATCATTATGACTGTCAGGCACTGGATGACAATTCAGAATGAAAAAAGTTATCACTTAAAAAATGTGTTGCCATGGGAACAAAACTATTTCCTTTATCGAAATAACATGCGGTTTTTGCTGATTCAAATGTAAATATTTAGAGGTAGGGCTAGAAATCAGTCTGGAAATACTTGTTGCCGCTCATTTGGCAAAAACTAATATTATATGCTTGTCAGTTATTGTTAACATCGAAAAAAAAAAATACTTTTCTTGAGGTTGCATGACCTTATTATTAAAGACTGTGTGCAAAAGACAAAACTGTTTAATTCTGTCTGGTCTCAGGTTTTACACTGTCAAAATTGGAGCATCCTTTTGAGTGCATTTTATTGGAAAATCAACGTGGCTTACAGGTATTCATTTCTGTATAATAGTAATATTCTGTAGCTGCTCTGTCAAATTGTCAACTGTTTCAGGGCAATGCTTTGTCCTGGAGTTGATGATAATCTATCGAAAACTGCATCTTTCATAAAATTGCAGTCGGAGTAGGGTGGGGTATTGTTTACATCAGTGCAACAGCAGATTTTGGTACATTGCAGTAGCTTTTATGATTATTAAACTACTATTTAGTATGATTGCAATTTATTGATACAGTACTTAATGGACATGTCCTGTTATATTTAGTTTGCTTGCATTTTACTTGTGTGACAGCAATGCACAAGTAGAAATGGAAGAAAAAACTTTGGAATGCACCCATTAACACAGACCTGAGTTTCCAAGTCTGTTTTAAGTTTCAATACATTAATCAAATTTCAAATTTAGCCTTTTCCGGTCAACACGTTAATGTTTTCCTTGCTTTGAAGAGAAGAATATGAAAATTATAAAGACCTTAAAATTTCCTTGCAGTATTCTATGGGAGATAACTCTTGTTTTCTGCAACTCTTCTAAAGAGCTTTATACCTGTTTAAAGTACCTTCAAACTTATTGAAAGGGCATATTTGGTTAAAATAGATGTAAGTTGGTTAGCTGTAAAAGTGCTTTAAACCCCACGGTGGTTTACTCTAGTGACCGTTCTAAGGCGGTGGTCCCGGTGTTAGTCTTACTCTTTGGTGCTTTGTGGTTTATTCTGCTAGGCAATTTTTTTGTATGAATTACCTTGTGCCATTTTGTTCTTGTGTTTTTCAGTCCTTTTAGCATTGCGCTTACCTCGCTTGGGGAAGAGAGAGCTAATCTTAGGCCTTTTCGTATGTTTGATCGATTTGTGCTTGTTTGGATCTGTCGGTTTCCTCTTCCTCGATGTCTGTGAAGGGCTGCGGTTTGTGATTGTGGCACTCCCTGGACTTTTCTCTTACCTTTTTTGTAGTTACACTGATAGAAAGAGCTTTTGTCAAAATCTGTTGATTTGTACATATATTTTGTCATTTACAGCGTGGGAAAGTGCTCACTCAAAAGTTGTTGAGCCAGGGGTATCAAAAAACCAAACTGGTAGCAACACTTAAGAAGTTCTATGGGAGACATCATGATCTAGTCAATCCCTACAATGTGGCAGTTTCCAGAATTGTTTCTGATGTTTTTGCCAGTGACGCGCCATAAGTAGACTTCCCAAATCCCGGCCATACGCTTCTACCGATATTTTCTTCGTTCAGGCCCATGGGCATGGTGGGCGAAGCTTGCTTACCAAGTAATGCTTACTATCCGCGGACGCCTGATTACACCCTTTGTTCTGGGGTCCATGTCTGTTGTTCTGAACATTCTGATTCGTCATTCGTTTATGGTTTTATGATTTTGAATTACGGCTTTGGTACCATGACCGCAACTACTTACAGACAGAAATGTCATCACATCCATACGGACATGGCAGGGATACTGTTTGCCTCTATCCTGACTGAAAATTAAGTTTGTACTGTCAGCGCCTGCTGAGCCGGCACTGTAATTTTACCTCTTCATGTCATCATTGGCTTGTCACCAAAGTTAAAGATGGATATGGAGTTGTTCAGTTCCTATTCAGGGGGTGGCGAGTCAAAGTGAAGGCGCTCAGGTTAATATTTTACATGCAAAATCATTTTCAGCGATTTGATGGCAAACACATTTCTCACACACGTAACAAAGCGTGTATAAATATTGCTCATCTTTCATCAGAAACTGCAGTAATAATTATGTGTCAGTATAGGAGAATGTACTGGACACTATGGTCACAAGAGATGCAGCCTGAGGTATAAAGTGAACCTAGAGAAAAATGTAAATATTTAGGAATAGGACTAGAATTTAGTCTGGAAACACGTGTTGCTGCTCATTGTGGCAAAAACTAAAATTATATGCTTGTCAGTTATTGTAAACATTGAAAAAAAAATTTTTTTTTGAGGTAATGTATGTAAAATACGAATCTGTTGAATCTATTGAATTCTGCCTGTCTCATGTTCTACCCTGTCATAACTTGAGCATGCGTTTCAGTGCATTTTATTGGGGGAAAAAACATGGCTTACAAGTATTCATTTCTGTACAAAAATAATATTCTGTAGGTGCTCTGTCAAATTATCAACTGTTCCAGGTCAGTGCGGTGTCCTGTAGTTGATGATAATCTATCGAAAACTTCATGTCTTGCATAAAATTGGACGCAGACGGAGGTGGGTGGGGTATTGTTTACATAAGTGCAATCGCAGATTTTGGTACATTGCAGTAACTTTTATGATGATTTAATTATTATTTGGTATGATTGCATTTTATTGATAAAGTATTTAATGGACATGTACTGTTATATGTAGTGTGCTTGCATTGTATTTGTGTGACAGCCATGCATAAGTAGAAATTGAAGAAAAAACTGTGGAATGCACCCATTAATACTGATCTGAGTTTTCAAGTCTGTTAAAAGTTTAAATATGGTAATCAAATTTCAAATTTAGCCTTTTCCGGTCAACACTTTACTGTTCTCCTTGCTTTGAACAGGAGAATATGAAAATTATAAAACTTAAATTTCCTTGCAGTATTCTACGGGAGATAACTCTTGTTTTCTGCAACTCTTCCAAAGAGGTTTATAACTGTTTAAAGTACCCTCAATCTTGGTCTTTTTGTCATAACCTTTTGATTTGTACATGTATTTTGTCATTTACAGACAGAAATGTAATCACATTTTAATACCGACATGGCAAGATACTGTTTGCCTCTGTTCTGACTGAAATTTAAGTTTTGTACTGCGCAGACACTGTAATTATACCTCTTCATGTCACGTTTGGCTTGTCACCGAAAGTAAAGATGGAGTTGTTCAGTTCCTATCCAGGGGGCGGCGAGTCAACGTGAAGGCACGCAGGTTAAATTTTACATGCAAATTCATTTCAGCGAATTTATGGCAAACATATTTCTCATATATGCCGTAACAAAGCGTGTATTTATATCGCTCATCTTTCATTAGAAACTGCAGCAATTAATAATAAAAGAAAAAAATATGTGTCAGTAATGAAGAATGTACTGGATATTATGGTCACAAGAGATGCATCCTGAGGTATAAAAAGAAAATGGGGAAAATATAAAAGCTTAGAGATAGGACTAGAATCAGTCTGGAAATACTTGCAGCTGCTCATTTGGGCAAAAACTGAAATTATATGTTTGTCAGTTATTGTTAACATTGAAAAAAAAGACGTTTCTTGAGGTCACATGACCTTATGTAAAGACTGCATATAAAATACGAAACTGTTGAATTCTATATGCTCTTAGGTTTTATCCTGTCATAAAGTGGAGTATGCTTTTGAGTGGATTTTATTGGAAAAATAACGTGGCTTACAGCTATTCATTTCTGTATAAAAGTAAATATTCTGTATGTGGGGTATTATTTTGTTCACATTAGTGCAACAACAGATTTTGGCAAAATTTAGTAGCTTTTATGATGATTGAATTATCATTTGTATGTTTGCAACTTATTGATACATTACTTAATGGAGTTGTGCTGTTATATTTAGTGTGCTTGCATTTTATTTGTGTGATAGCCATGAACAAGAAGAAATGGAAGAAAAACCTGTGGAATGTACCCTTTTGTGTACATTGTACTTTGGTTTGGTTCACAGCTTCGTCGTTTACAGACATCAGAAGTCATCTGCATCGCAGCAATGTATACGATCGTAATCGATGCATGTTTACAATGATGTAGCTGGGGGTTCCAATGGTTTGCACTGATATTTAGTGCGCCCCGTGTGACGTAATGATCATTGCAATCTCAAAAGTCGGTAAGGTCAATCTGCGGCAGCGCTTCTATACGAGCTATCGCAGCGATACGCAGCTAAGCCAGGAGCCAGTACATGTTATCTATGTCTTCGAGATCTATTTATAGTAGGCAAATTCCATAATGATTCAGTTACTATTTATAGTTGGAAGATTCGTGAACTATTACTTTTCTTCTCTGGTCAGCGGCCAAGATAAATGATGATGACCCCCGTTAACTGTTCAAAAACAAAGGAGAAATAAAGATCTTTAACTGGTTTGAAAATAAAAGTAGAAAACCAAAATACCCGATGTCTCGTCTGCGGTTGAAAAATAAATTTTTTTCTTTTTTTCTAATAAAAAAGCATCCCAGAATCTGGATAATTAATTCGGTATGCATTAATATATATACGAGTAAATATATATATATATTTTTTGTTTTTATTTTTTTTTTTTTTTTTTAATTTTGTAAGCAAGTCACTAAGGTTTTAACGACTGCTTTCTTTTGTCACTAAGCGACCGTGTTATTGAATAGGTAATCTTCATGAGTTTACCGCGTGTTCAGTCACATGATCGGAATTTAAAAAATAGCGCTTCGTCAGGAGGTATTTTGCAGTGACATTTACGATCATTCGATATGGAAAAAATCCGTTTTTATCCGATTACATTGGGTTCGGAGAGTATTAACCAGAAATTATCTTTAAATAAAAAAGAAAAAAGAACAAAAAAACATAACACATTTGTACAAACCTTACATCATAATTATAAATGAGGGAATACTGCTAACAATCAGTATCGAAGACTCGCTGCTTATCCTTGCTGTTTTCTCGACAAATCCGTCAATCTGTTTATTTAGTACTATAGATACTGCAGCAGTAATTAATGAGTAATAGCTTGGACATGAAATACAGGTATTACAGTTAAATAGCTTGGACATGAAATGCAGGTATCAAGTTTAGACTATCAGTTAATGCCTGGTAAATCACATCACGAAAACATACCTATGTAATTTTGAACCCGTTAAATCCCACTTTTATGTAGTAAAATTGGGGTTAACAGGGTTATATATTATTTTTCTTATTTCCACTCAAAAACATAGATTGTGCGTACTCGTTAGAACCGCCTCAGCGTTTTGAGCATAAATACGAAAAATATCAGAGTTTTTTTTATCTGAAAATTTTCATTTTTTAGAGGTTAAAAAATTCTATATATTTGAAAAGGCGTGTTTTCGTAATGATAAAAAATGTGTTAAGCAAGACATTTCATTATTATACGCAACATGTTACCTGATATTAGGTCAATACCCATACGAAGTTTCAAAACAAAAATAGAATTGCTTTACCATTTAAATTTGGCCAGATCAATTTTGCCCGTAAATTTAATTTTAAGATAAAAAAAAGTTTAGAAGCTAAACATAGAAACAACAAAAAAAAAAAAAAAAAAAAAAAACAAACAAAAAAAAAAAAAAAAAGACAACGAATGGCTTCTGTTATGTCAATCATAAATCATTTTCGTCCATTAAGAGTAAAATGTCTTTCCAATGGACGTCGAAAGCACAGTAATTAAGTTCTTTTACTATCTTGAATTCCGTACACATTTAAAACAGATTTAAAGAAGGATACACCTAGTAGTTTCCGCCCCAGTTATACAAGAGAGACAATTTTTATGACTTGCTCATGAATCAATTCAGAAATCAGGTCTACTGTAAAAGGAAAGATTTTGCTCCCAATGAGAGCAATTTCTTACCTTTTAGAACAGACACTTTACCAGAAAAGTGCAAACAAATTGAAAAAAAAACAAAACGTTGCTTCCCTTGAAAGTGTACTGATTCCCCTTAAAAAAGCATTCGCCAAGACATGAAAAAATACATAGAATTAATCTAATGGATCCATTGTTGGAGCCCTTTGAAGTCTATCAATTGTATGTTGGTTTCACTGGAGGTTTCGGATCGTAATGGTCCCATGTCCGAATCAATTTATACAGAGCCTCTCCAGGACTTTCTGTAGGACGTGCATCACGATGGCCGTACAGCCTAAAATCTACCGTTAGCTTCCTCAGGATTATTCCGCGATAGATCAAATGACTGATAGCATCCAAAGCCGCTTGATTTGGCAAGTGATCCGTGTAGTCACCCATGACAGAGAAAGATACTGATACATTGTTCCATCCTAAAGTGTGCGCGCCGACACGGTCCCAGCCCCGTCCTTCATAAACTCGGCCGTCGCTACCAATCAGAAAGTTGTAGCCTATATCGCTCCAGTTTCCTGCATCGAAAGTTTGAAAAAAATGAATAATCAAAACCAATGATTACCTCTCTTATCTAATCACGTGTAGCTTTTATTTAAGTTGACTGACTACACTTGAATATGCGCTATATGTTACTTCATTGACTTCGTGTTTGCTTTCCTGCCCACCAATCCCCTTCTGAGAAATGGTTTACTCTAGAAGGAAAGAATTAATCTAAACGGAAAAAAATGTTTTAAGAATATATTCTTTTATATGAGACAAACCATTTGACAGAGTCAAAGTTGCGTCCCTTTGAAGTCTATCAATTCCCCATAAAGACTTGCTTTTTGAAACAAGCATCTTTCTTTCTATACCTTTATTTACATATTTTCTCATGCTGCCCATTTCAAGAGTAAACTAATTCTGATACATGTTGAATAGATTGTATAAATATCCTGATACGAATGTGTGGCTGAATATGCCTGCATGGTGTAACGTTATGTTTACTTTTGTTTCATCTGCATTAATTTGAAATATCGTAAAACATCGGTGTCTTACATCGGGATTATAATATGGCGACTTACATATCATACCCCATATCGGCCCGAGACTTCCATAAGATCCCTCGGGCTTATATGGGGTATAAATGCCGTATCATAATCTATGTATCATATATTTCCCAACATTTTCTCTCTTAAAAACTGTTTTTTTTTAAACCTCTACTAAACAAAGTACAGTTGTAGGTAAGCGGTATGATATGTCTTTTGGGGTGCTATGTTTTTGTTTTTGTTTTTTTGTGTGTGTGTGAGATATGGTGTATGCATGGGCTAACGTCTCAGCTAACGTAAACAGGAAGACAGCCGAGTGTTCCGAAAATTATGAGGTCAGAATTATACGGCTTTCCAGATGCGAAAAAAGAGTGTGCGATATTGACTGTGTGTGGTGTGGTAGTATATGCGATATGGCATCACGTGCTGACGCCTCAGCTAACGTGCTACGCGCACCGATCTCACGATCGTATGGCATATTTAACAAGAGCTCTGCTGAGTGGGGCAATATACGCCCTTGGGTTGCCTTATTATGAAATGATAAATGAGTTGGACTTTGTCAATGATATTAATAGTATGAATGAACAATAAAAATTTTACCCAACTCTCAAGTTAGACCTTGATCTGACATCACTAATAGGTGAGTTCTGTATATCTACCTGTTTAGCTGAACATCGAAGTTGTATGAAAAACTTTAGTTTAGAAGATATGAAGTAAATACAAAGATTTACCATTTAAATCTTGACCGAGGCCTTGGTCTGACATCACTGAAAGACAATTTCTGCATATTGTGTTGATAAAAGGAATATTTGCTACAAGTTTCATGAAAACCCTACCAGCGATTAATAAGATATGTATAAAACATTGGAATGAAGATTCTGAACATTGTCTTGATAAGGTGAACATTTGACACAAGTTTCAAGAAAAACCCACCAGGGCTCAAGAGGTATGCGGCATACACAAAATAGTAACATTTGAACGGTTACCTCTGACCTTGACCTTGACATCACAGAAATGCGTGTTTGACCCAAATTTGAAGAAAAATATACCAGTGGTTAAGTACATAGTGATTGAACACAAAAATTACCATTTGAATTTAGACCTCTAAGTATGACCTTCATCACGACTCAGCTGTACAGCATCAACATTTGACCCAAATTTCAAGAAAAATATACCAGTGATTAAATAGATAGTGAGTGGACACAAGTATTACCATTTGAATTTAGACCCCTAAGTCTGACCTTGACCTTGACTCAGCATTACTGAAATAATGGTTCTGCACGGCATCTAACATGCGGAGCATTTGGTCCATGTTTCAAGAAAATCCTATCAGAGTTTTAAAAGGTATGGACTGGACACAAAAATTATCATTTGAATTTTGACCTCTTAACTCTGATTATGACCTTCACTGAACATCATCGAAACGTGGGTTCTGCACATATTCTCAATATACTGAACGTTTGATAAATGTTTCAAGACCAGAAGCAAGAAGTTTACGGAACTTTTCAAAGTGACATAGCTCTGCTAATATTTGGTGGACTGCCACCTCAGAACAATATGCGTTGCTTCATATCATGGTCTTACTATTTAACAAGTTCCAGCTTAATGGAATGTTAACTGTTAGAGGAATTAGCCGGAAACAAAATTTTATGAAAGCCAGAAAGAAAAGTTTACGGATGCAAAGTTTACGGTAACCTCGAAACAATATGCACTGCTCCACACCATGGTCTAACTATAAATTTTCAGCTTGATCGGATGTTATCTTTAGTAGGAATTAGCCAGAAACGAAGTTTACAGAAATTTTCGAAGGAGCATATCTCTGCTAGTAATCGGTGGACTGTAACCTCGAAATAATATGTGCTACCCCATATCTTGGTCTAATTTTAAACCAATTTGTAGCTTGAACGGATGTAAACTGTAGGAGATGTTAGCTAGAAACTTAAAAAGTTTACGGACGGACACCAGACCCCGTAACACAATATGTCCGGTTTTCGAAACGGACGTTTAATAAGAACTTGAAAAAGATAGCTCTGTCAAAAATTATCAAAATTTGCCCTATAGCAATACGAAACCAGATCTCTATAATATCAATACATACCAAGTCCGGAAACGAAAACATGGATGTGTGGCGGGCAAAAAACTGTCAAAAATTGAAGAAACCACTCACCCTGATATACATGTGTATGCAAAATTTGAATAAAATCCATCAAAAACTATTCCAAGTTAGAGAGCGGAAACTAAGCGCCGATGGAGGAACGGACAGACAGACATTTGGAGGGGAAATTTAACGCCCAACCACTACCATGTGGCCGGGTATAAAATTGATGTATTTTATAGAAAATATATGATAAAATGAATAACCACCACTGCTTTACCAATTGAAAAATATAAGCTGTAATATAAGAAAATATACCACATTACGAAAACACGCCTATTCAAATATATTGAAAGTTTCACCACCCCAAAAAATGAAATTTTTCAGATAAAAAATTCTGATATTTTTTCATATTTCTGCTCAAAACATAGATTGTGAGTACTCGTTAGAACCCCCTTAGCAAGGCGGTTATAACGAGTACTACACTCTATGATTTTTAGCAGAAATAAGAAAAATAATGTATTCTCCTGTAAACCAATATTTACTATATAAAAATTGGGTTTAAGGGGGTCAAAATTATATAGGTATGTTTTCGTGATGATTGGGTATGTGCGCTAAACGAAGGTTCAGATCAGTTTGTGTATTTGCGCAGTCACTAGGTGTATATTGTAGAGACAAGGATGCAAAGTTTCTTCATGCAGACAACGAAGATTCTCGTCAGACTGGGCAGATGAACGGACTGATCTGAATCTTCATTGGGCGCACGAGTTAGAAGGTACGTTTTCTGACGTTAAGGCCCCTATGAGGGGTAGTCGGAAAATATCCGGACTCTTAATGCATCTGTCTTTCCACGTGCAGCTACTTACACAAATTATAGATGGGCGAAACTACATGTCTTCGCCGATAAATCAGTAATTAATATTTAGCGAGAAGTGGGTATACATGACGTTTTGAGCATTTAAACAAAACAGATGTTAGGTTTACCATAGACACTACGCTGGAGGAACAGAGATCCGTAATAAATTTCCTGCTTTTAGAGGTTGACAGCAACTTGCCACATTTTCTAAGTTTTTTTTTCTAAAGCCTGTATTTGCCGTTGAACATTTAATAGCTGTATTTGAGTCCATGGAGGGCAGTGACCCCTACAATGGGTCATAATGAAGTTTTTGTACAATACATTTATTTCAGCTGTAAACCAGTGCCCCAACAGTAGATCTCTTTACCTGATTTAAAAAGGGAATACAAAAGCTCCCAAGAAGATGGCAAAAGTATACAGACGTATACAGGAAATACTTTGAAAAAGAGAATTTTTAAACAACATTTAACGGTTTTTTTAGTAAGAGAAAAAAAGTCCGGATATTTTCCGACCGCCCCTCGTATAATATTGATAATGTTTAAAAAACGTCCCGTCACATGAATGTACTATCATATAGAAAAAAAGATGATGAGTAAAATACGACTAATACGATTTTGAAATTAAAACATGCTTAAGGCAATGAGGATCTAATGTTGAAAGAAATGGAGACTGCATAATTTCAATTGGAAATAAATGCAGGCTCTATTCTTTCAATATGGAAATATATGCATGCTGCATTCTTTTAACGTTTAACGGATCCTTTGAATTCCTTTGCAGATATTACTGTTACAATAAATGAAATTAGTGTATCAGGTTTACGCATAATAATGCATGTCATCTTTTTAGTATTTACCAGCTACTAGTTCGATATTTCTTAATACTGGTGTGCTAACTTTGCCCTTGTTGTAAATGAAACGAGAGGCTGGTTTTAAACTTACGCTTTAAGCCTTTGTAAGTCACAAAGCCCATGTGGAAGTCCTGAATGAATTTTACTTCATTGCTACATTCCACTAGAGAATGACATTCCTCCATGGCAGTATGGTGAATGAAGAGAATCGAACTAGGCGTCTGCATATATTCTACCTCCTTTGTTTGACGAGCGTCCCATTCTGCCCTTGTTACTATCGTAATATTATCACTGGAGATGCCTGTCGGCAAAGGTTCCTCTGAAAGTATCAACATTATAAAATAATTGTGTTATAACATAACAGTACAAGGTAGCATGTTTCAGCCCGCTGTGTAAGACTGATGGGAATACTTATATCTTCGGCCTTACTGCCCAACTTCTTACGCAGGGTATCGTTATTTTAAACTTCGTAAGGCCTTTTCGAAATTTTATCGCAGACACAGTGCCTTGTTAGAAAAATATAGCGTCAGTCTGAAAACACTTCTGCAACAAGGTACATCGGAACCAGAATTTTACGGTGACTTAGTGTACAGATTTAGAAAAATTGTAGGTAAATCTAACTTTTTGGAGCAATTCAGATAAACTTATTAACCGTTATAAAAGAGTTGGCTATAGCTTGGATATTATGCGGCAGACTGCATGCCTAGTAGTCAACCCAATCATTGTTGATGACTATGCTTCACTCTTTAATTGCACGACGGCGGTTCGGGCCTTGGACTCAATGACGGTCTCTTCGAAAAACTTTAACCTGTGGGTTGGGGCTTGACGATATATCTTTGGCTTGGCCCGCCGTGGTTCAACTACTGGTTTTCATTTACTCTGGCATACAGCAGAATTAGCCATGAGTACTCGTCTTTGTTTATTATAGTGATTAATTTGATTTTTATGTTTTCGCTTTGATGCATTGACTGGGTTGGGAGCCTTTATGCGAACCGAATTTTTATGGGTTTCTGTATTAAGAGTAGCATCGGGACCAAGGGTGAAGTTAGCCAGCTGTAAAAGTGCTTTAAACCCACCGGGGTTTGCTCTACTGACCGTTCTAAGGTGGTGGTCCCGGTGTTAGTATTACTCTTTGTTGCTTTGTGGTTTATTCTACGAGGCGATTTGTTGTGTGTCTCTCCGTGTGTCATTTTGTTCTTGTGTTTTTCAGTCCTTTTAGTATTACGTTACCTCGCTTGGGGAAGAGAGAGCTAATCTTAATGCTTTTCGTACGTTTGTTCGGTTTGTGCTTGTTTAGATTTGTCTGTTTCCTCTTCCTCTTGGGGTCTGGGAAGGGCTGCGGTTTGTGATTGTGGCACTCCCTGGACTTTTCTCTTACCTTTTTTTGCTGCATATGAAGTCGGATAAATCGAATATACAGCAGGTAGTACGTGCTGTAATAAAGTGGTATGTATGTCGCGGGTTCAACCCCCGCCGAGGTCGGCAACATTCTTTCGTGGAGATTGATCTTGAAATATTTTCTACGATCATTCTCTCCCTTCCAATGATTCAAGAAGGGCAGTTGTCAGTTTCTGGCGAAAGAACGTGCACAATACTGGTTAACCGCTTAGAGGACTAAGCCTGCCCAGTAAACGTGTGGTTAGGTAAAATGACCGCGCTCGACATGACCCCACTGGGTTGACTGGACCGTAAAACCGCAAACAAACAAAACCGTTATTTGGTTAAATGTGCTTTACTAGGGGCGTAAGTGATGACGGTTTATCTCATGAGCAACCTCAGTCAAATCGAATCTCCCACTTTCTTTTATCTCTTAACATGTTTTATAATTCCAAGGGATCCCCTTTAAACATCACGAAAACACACCTACATAATTTTGACTCCTTAAACCCCATTTGTATATACTAAAACGGGTTTACAGGGTTAAAAACACCTTTTTCTAATTTTGCTAAAAATAGTTTGTGGGTACTCATTAGAACCGCCTCGCCAAGGCGGTTCTAACGAGTACCCACAATCTGTTTTGAACAAAAATATGAAAAAATATCAGCTTTTATCGGAAAATTTTCAGTTTTTGGTGAAAGTTTCTGTATATTTGAATAGGCGTGTTTTCGTAATGATATTTTATTAGGCTGATCTTAGGTAGAAATGAGCTACAAAATAACTTTATGCGGTGTGGTATTTTAACAGCCTGGCGCTGTGCGCTTTGCTCTGATCCTCACAGTTTTGCAGTCGTTGGGTCAAGATTAACGGTGTTTCAAAAGCAACTTGTTTACATTCTGAACTATCTGCAGAGGGCAAACTATTGACATAGCATACCCACAGCTCTGTAAATACCCTCAAAAGGCACAAATCTTAGAGCATCACAAAATATTTAAAAAAAAATCAGACTCGATTAGACTAGCGCGATTGGACTTTAGTCTTTTTATCAGAAATAACAGAAAAAAAAAAGAAATACCCCTTAAAACCGAACTCTAACAACTTTGTGCAAACTCTATTTTTGCAATAAAATGTATGAATCCAACTCCTAATTCCAAATATGTGTTCGGTCCGCGTAGCTGTCCTCCTCCACATTGAAACGTCACTGCAACATATGTATTGATACACACTATGATTAAACAAACTAGATAGCGTCATGGCGATCTGAAGTAGTCAAGCAAGTGCAGTCTGTCTAGATCCAACTTGTTGACACTTGCCGATACCTTAAACTTAATTTTGGATTAACAGTTCCTGATGCACCACAAAAATAATAAAAAAGTTAAGGGAGTGTCACACTCAGATATAGTCATCCACCTCCAATCATGATGGAGCAAATTGACTCACCAAGTAAACGACATGTTCCATCACGAAAGCATACCTATATAATTTTGACCCCCTTAAACCCCACTTTTATATAGTAAAACTGGGGTTTACAGCGGTATACATTATTTTTCTTATTTTTGCTCAAAAGCATAGATTGTGTGCACTCTTTAGAACCGCCTATTCTATCGAGTACCTACAATCTATGTTTTGAGCAGAAATCTGGAAAATATTATATCTTTTTTTTTATCTTAAATGTTCTATTTTTGGGTTAGAATTTTCAATAATTTCAATGCTCTTAGCTACTGGAATAGCGCAAACCGCTACAGATCTTGAAACGGCACAAAATTTCTAGCTATTAGAGCACCAAACTGCTCGTAGCCCTTGGTGCACAGCAGCAAACCACGCATATATAAATACTAGTCATGCCCAAAGCAGAGTGCACATGCGCAGTCTGACCGAGGTATATAAAATAGTTTATTATACATGTATGCATAGCAATGAGGTATAACGCATTTTCTATAATTCACTGAGGGATGTGATGTAACAAATCGGTTATTTCCCAGCGTCGGAACTCTTTTATAGAATGCTGCTCTCGTCTTGTTGCATTTTGAACTCACGAAAGAGACAGACCAACTAAAAGTTCTGCTACCATTACATAATAAAAATGATGTCGACGTTACAGAGAGATGACCCGATTGGTGCCTAATCTCATGTTACTAAGTATTTTTGAACTCAAATTAGAATAGTTTTATAACGCTTTCAAAGAAACAGTACCATCAAATTGCTAACGGGGTATTTAATGAATAGAATAGTTAACCTGAATGATATGAAAAATCTGCCACTCAGGCTCGTGGATGATTCGGTATAACATCTTAATTTTTTTTTTCTGAAATTTATTATTTTTTTTTACAAAATCACCACGCTTTTTCATGTTAGATTGTTAGCTTCAAGCACTGCTGATTACTGTTTTCACAAGCTGGTCTTGATAAGGTGCACAGTTCACCGTAAATATACATAAATTAAGTTACGCTTGAAAGGCTACATTCATGAAGGACAGCCTATTTGAGGCGCCGAAAGAAGAAATAAGGAAAAATGACAGGACACAAATGACAGTATACAAACAAGAACTTTAACAGATGAACTGTCTTGGAACGTTCAGCACAAACTACTACTATGGCCTTAAACTAGATTCCCTCGATCAAAATATTACTAATATCTCTTGCAGCAGCTCCAGACATTAACCCATTTATGCCGAATGGACTCTTCTACATTAAGTCTTTGGACATTTCCAATTCCTATATAAGGAGTGTCTGGTTAGTTTTTCTCATTAGCATGCTTTGTAGAAATTCTGAACTTAATGCAAACAGTGTAGACCCTGATCAGACGCCGCGTTCTGCGGCGTCTGATCTGGGTCTTTGCTGTTTGCAAATATCCCTTTTATGGGACGCTACACTTAAAGGATTTAAAGGGGTTAAAAAGAATACAAAGCAAATGAACGTAAAGACAGAAAGAAAACAGAAAAGATGAGAATAAATTCACAAACTGAACTGGTCATACATCGTTCCTATCTACTTTCAGACAGATTTTGTTTTCTTTTGAATTTGTTTACTATGTTCAGGCCCAGACAAGCAAGCGAAGCAGGGATCACCCAGTAAACACACAACGTCACAACAACATCGCAGCGTCACGAGGTTGCGGCGATGTCGATACGACGTCGTGTGTTAACTGGGCAGTTTCCTCTGTTGAAAACGTACCTCGTTTTTCCATGTGCAACAAGGGTGTCTTCGTCACTTCAGTGCATTCTTGTTGGTCATTTTTAGTGCATGTACCTTGGTGCATTGGAATCACAGATGAACCTGTACTCATGCAGTTGGCGTCTTTTCTGGGCATTTTGTCACATTCTACACGTCCGGTTACCATTACAGGGACATCCTCACATACAGAGTTTGTCGTTTGTAGTAACATAACACAAACTAGATTAAAAATGTGGTACCAGAAGATCTTTTAAATACATTTTCTATATGGATATATAGTGAATATGACCTCCCCACCTCGACCCCCAACACACACACACACCCTCTATGGCGGCCACGTTTTTTGACGAAACAGGATTGCTTGAACAATTTCGGTAGCGGGTCACCAAAGGAATATTTCTGCCAAATTATATTATATTAAAATTGGTCCTGTCGTTTCTGACAAGAAGATTTTTTTAAAGTTTTCTACATATATATAGGGAAAATAAGCGCCATCCTTTGTTTTCTGACGAATCATGATGGCTTGAGAAATCTTGGTAGAAGGTTATCAAAGAAACACTTATGCAAAATTATACTGAAATCGGTCCAGTGGTTCCTAAGAAGATTTTATTTTTTCTTTTCGTTGCCATCGCAAACCAGACTCCTGCATGGTTTCCAAATCCTTGAACAATTTTCAGTCAGTACCACCCGATGATTGTTCCTGTGAAGTTTGGTTAAAATTTGCTCAGTGGTTCGGGAGATGTTTAAGAAATTTTGGAAGGAAGGACAGACGGACAACGATGCCACTACCGTCGACGAGGACGACGGTGAGTGATTAAAATAGTTAGCTCTCCTCGAGCTTTCGGCTCAGGTGGGATAAAAACTTGACCATATGTTAAACCGTCACGCTGAATAAATTAAGATACCATATCCACTTCTAATTGTCAGCCATTAGATCACTTGACCTAGGCTGTTAATACAAATCCACACACTAAATGGCAAGCAGTGCTTAGCCAGATCATTTTGCAACTGGTTTATTTCTACATTGTTTGTAAAGGCAGGACATATTCGCTTTCAGCAAGACCAAGGTTAAAAATATGTAGACAGGCAAGATTATAGTGTCATGGCCGTGAACCTTCTGAACAATATTTTAACAAGTTTTTCCACATGCAGTGGTACAGTTTTTGCAAAGAAACGAACAAATATGGTCGCTTTTATTATTATTTTCCTATGTATCTGCGATATTACAGTTAAGCACTTGACTAACAAAACGCTGATAAATCAGAATCGTATTCATTAATTGATTAGACAAAGCAAGAACTAATAACTTAAAGTATATAGTAATATTTAGAGTATTGGAATAGTAAAGAAACGCCAGGCTTCTTTTGTTTTCCTTTGTACAAGCAAATAATATATACACGAAAAAAACACCTGAAGCAACGTTTCATTAATGCTGAGCAAGTATATATTTCCAATATAAAATACGTTCCGTGAATTTATCCTTCAAACGACATTTTCAAACTAGAGCACATGTTTGTGGTACGTTGTCATTACGTAAACATACTAATGTGAAATGTACAGAGTGTCTAAAAATGTGGAACTTTTTTTCTAAAATAATGTTGTTTCTTAATTGTTTGGAAAACAATCTATGGAACAATCCGAGTTTCGTTCGTTAGCGTGATCTGTGTATCCAAAGTCAACCTGTCAGTTCCTTATTTTACGGTCAAAATCCCAAGTTTTCGGAAATCCTGTAGAAACAGTAAAATAGGTAATGTGCAGTGACGGAGAAACCAGAAAAAATATATCTTTAGCTATGTTACATTCCTGACAGATCATTGTATGATTGAATGTATCGGGAATGGTTCGGTAGTGGGCAGATTAAGAAACATTTTTGCAGTACAAAACATTAAATAGACTTAATAAACAAATTTAAATAACGGGTTTGAAAATATATTATTCTGAAAATCCCCCCTATAATGTATATCCAAATTTCTGCTACATATTATGGGAAGGGGGGACAAGGAGATGCATAGTGTATAGCCTTATTAACGCCAGTGACTGGCGGTAGAATTTGTTACATCATGGTATCAATGCACGACAGTAGTGGGGTATTATGGTCTTCCTTGTGGAAATAATTAGCAACAAATGTGCATCTCGAAATCATACCTATATAATTTTGAGACCTTTATACCCCACGTTTATATATTAAGATTGTGGTTTACGGGAGATGTACTTTATTTTTTCTTATTTCTGCTCAAAACACAGATTATTTCTGCTTAAAACATAGATTGTGGTTACTCGTTAGAACCGCCTCGGCGAGGCGGTTCTAACGAGTACCACAATCTATGTTTTCAGCAGAAAAATGAAAAATATCAGAATTTTTATTTGCAAACTGTAAGTTTTTGGTGGTGAAATTTTCAATATATTTGAATAGGCGTATTTCTGTAATGTTGCCGTTTTGTATTAAAACGCATCTTAAAAGTGAAATCTGATTACATGTCGGGAAGTATTAAACATTTCTATACTTATTGTTATTTGCTGTCTAATGTCATTTTCGCATTTTCAATACACGAGTACCTACTGGTTGCAGTCACTATGCGAAATAATAATGAAGGATCAGTGTGAGTTATCTCTTATAAAAGAATGACCCGTTACATGGTGGCTTTTACTTATCACTTGGTATTACCAAACCAGTAACATACCAAAAATGAGCATTGCTGCGGTCAAAGTCATCATTTTATGATTTTCCTGTGTTTCTGCCTTGCTGTCAACGATTTCTTACAAAGCTCTGCAAACACCGGCAACTTTTTCCGTCGTCTGTACTCTCCAACTCCTGAAAGAAAGGCCTTACAGTCAGTTCAGAGCTCCAGATCAGAGGGAGTAAAGGATATCTCAGCATTGATTTTGTGAAAATCAGCACTGAACTTTAAGCTAATGTGGTAAAACACAAAATGAAATGTTGGATTTCAGCACTGAATTCTAATTTAGGGGTAAACATTTTCAGTAAACTCATTATCTTTCGAAAGAAATTCTCCGGACATTGATACTGTTGCGAGCAGTACCAGTACATTAGCTCAGAAAGAATTTAACCCTTAAAGTGTCGAAGACAAACGCAGCAGACGGAATCCTGATTATGTTTTTCAGAGAAAATAAGGCTTGACATTTCATGTGCAGTGTCTGCTAGGCAGACACTGCAAATGAAATGCCAAGCCATGTTACAATTTTGCTTGGTGCTTTAAGAGTTAAACATTGTAGATATGAATTTCAGCAGTAAGCTTTTAATTAAAGTAGAGAGTAAACTACTCCCTGTACCAAAACCTTCTCTAGGAAATGTCCCTGTATGAAAAATCATGCTGTACCGATTGTAAGGACTGTTATTTATTATAAAAATGTTTTATACCAATTAAGTACCTGAAATGACCATTTATATATTTCCGACACAATGGTAGCCATATGGAGTCTGGTTTTCAGTGACTGTTTAGCCTAGTTCTAGTAACAAACGGAGTTTTCTTGTTTGGTTCGTTTTACGAACTATGCTTCAGGACCGTATAGTGTACCGAAAGTTGCTGGAATGGCTGACGATGGCAGTCGTCTGTGGCGCTTCTTATGCACCGCATAACGAAGATGCAACTGAGACCTCTCTTCCCATCACGAAAACACTCCTATATATTTTTTACCCCTTTAAACCCCACTTTTATATAGTAAAACTGGGGTTTACAGGGATATACATTATTTTTCTTATTTCTGCTCAAATACATAGATTGTGGGTACTCGTTAGAACCGCCTCATCAAGGCGGTTCTAACGAGTACTCACAATCTATGTTTTTGAGCAGAAATATGAAAAATATCAGAGTTTTTCATCTGAAAATTTTCCGTTTTTGGAGGTGAAATTTTCTATATATTTAAATAGGCGTGTTTTCGTAATGCCGCAAGGTTCATCGCTGTTCGAATGCAGGAATTCTTTAGGCCGTCTTGCTGTATGTTTGATATCCCGACGATTTTCTGAGTGTGATGAATCGCTAACTCTAAAATAATTTCTAACCGTTATATATAACTTCTAACTTACCAGTATCACCAAATGTAAAAACATCTAGTCTTATTACTACCAGTGTCACCAAATGTAAAAACATCTAAAGTCTTATTGCCCCTAAGTTTAAACATCTCCTTTTGTTTTCCGTAAGTATGTTTTCTCATTTTTCATTTAAATATTATTGGCATTTCATCCGTAGCGCATATAAAAGACAGAGCATGCTCTATGTATCTACCTTGCTGAGTGTAACAGGGTGACCTAAATGAGAACGCAAAGATTGTTTTGTTGTTGTTGTTGTTATTTTTTTTTTTTTTTTTCTTTTTTTTTTCCTGTTCGAATCCGGAACTCAGTGGAATCCCGGTTTTGTGTATTTGTTTCCTTATTACGTGTAGCACAAATTTAGACCACTAAACTACTGTTCATATGAAATCCTAAAATTGTTATTTATAGCTATGTGAGTATTCTTTTGTAAATGTCTTGACAATAAAATCAGTCATGCAGGTAATAAATGACTGAAAACTATTTTGCTGTGTAACTACATAAACGATTGGTTAGATATATGATTATATATTGTGCTATTGTTCATGTTACTGTAAAATATTTTAAAATTAACTCTTTTTACTCGCACGGAACCTTAAAATCATCTACTCTCACCCAGACCAAATATGATTTATTTCATCCTGCTCTGTTTGAGTAACCCATATTTTGGAAGAACCGACCTAGCTCTTAGGTTTTTTTTGTTTTTGTTTTTATTTGTTTCTTTTTGACAAACTATATCCTCAATAATTTAGATCTAGTATTTTTTATATATCGAGGAGATAACAGAACAAAGAAATCCGTGATGCATCACTAGAAATACTGTTTTGGCTATTTGATTTGACACATCTGTTTTTGAAGATCCAGATGTACTTTCTGCTAAAATTTAGAGCAACTATGTTAGTTCCAACACTATGGCTTTCATAATCGAAACGGCCCACTTTTTATCCTAGACAAAGGACAAAAACACAGCGATGATTTAAATATTTTTTTTAAAGTTATTCTACATAAACATCCGAATATATTATATTACGATGTTTCAATATCTAATTTTGGTCTTTCATTATGTTTCCGTTTGTTCCTCTCATTAAATTTTGTTTCTGTGAAATATCAAGACAAGATAAATCACTTCTTGTTTCGATTTAAACATATTTTTTTTCCAATCATTTGAAGCTGCCCAGCATGTCGATTTGAATATTGAAATAACGTCTTCCATCCACTTTATAGACAAACAATAAAAGGCAAATACCTACCTTTCTCAGCTTTTCATACAGTGACAATTGCAAAACTGCGAGTTTCAAGCTAAATTATAATTCCTGGAATCAGTAATAGATTCCGTTTATCGATCACGAATTCCTTTGATGGCATTAATATTAATTACAGCTAATTGGTTTCCCAGTGATATTTATAGTGTCCCGTCAGTATTATTGTGAATTGTTTTGTTTAATGGGACCCACTAGACTGAAAATATCATGTATACGAGTCGTCAGTTCGATCCGGCCTATCCACAAATTACAAGGATGAGCATTACATTACATAGCAATATCTGACTGCCCTGTGAGAGAGCAGTAGATTTCCAAAAATGTAATAATATATTACTGCATGATGTTCTTAAACCCTTTTAAAATGTTATTTGTTAATGATGTGTCCATTTTTCAGTCATGCTGCAGGCGACCTTAATAGACTGTTAGTAACAAGCGCTGTCAGCAGACAGCATAGTTCGCCTGGAATTGGGGTGATACTGGAGTGTCAGGGTGCTCTTAAGGACCAGTCTTATCTGGGTCTGCACTGTTTGCTTAGACTTATCTGTCCCAATACTTAGAATCATTACGGTAAGAGGAAATGGCATGGCATTTTAGCTCTTGATAGGATTTCTTGTGCTATGGTTTGGTCATTTGTTGTCATGAATTTGACATTATCAGGGATCAATTATAAAATTTCTAAGTCTGTGACCTTGGCCTTGAGGTCATAGGCATGGGTGGACGTGATGATGAATAAAACTTTGGACCTGTAGCTATTGTCATTCCAAATATGAACCAAATCTATCATATGGTTTGGAAAATATGAGCTCTTAAAATCTTTAATATAAAAATTTATGTCTGTGACCTTGACCTTGAGGTCATAGGCATGGGCAGCATATTGCTGAATAAAACTTTGGGACTGTATCAATCATCATACCATATATGAACAAAATCAATCATATACATAGTTCGGAAAATATGGGCTCTTAAAAATCTTTAACATTATAAATTCCATGATCTTTACCTGACCTTGACCTTCAGGTAATGGGCTAGGGTATTGCTGAATAAAACTTTGGAACAATGTCTATCATCATACCAAATATGAACTAAATCTATCAAATGGTCTGGAAAAAATAATCTCTTAAAAACTTTAACGTAAATGTGGATGCCTACTCCGACGCCGGGGATAGTGCAATAGCTCTTCCGGGACTTCGTCCAGACGAGATAAAAATGAAAATTCGACAAAGAAATGAACGGAATACAGTCAACCCACTTTATACTGACACTCAATACAAAGACAGAATTCGTTATAATTTGAATGTTAAGAGGTGAAATCAAGCACCATATGTCCCGGTGTTAGTTTTACTCTTTGTCGCTTTCTGGGCTATTCTACGAGGCGATTTGTTTTATGTCTTACCTTGTGTTATTTTGTTCGTGTTTTGCAGTCATTTTAGCATTGCGATTACCTCGCTTGGGGAAGAGAGAGCTATTCTTAGTGCTTTTTGTACGTTTGTTCGATTTGATTTGCGCTTGTTTGGTTTTGTCTGTTTCCTCTTCCTCTTGGAGTCTCGGGTAGGGCTGTGGTTTGTGATTGTGGCACTCCCTGGACTTTTCTCTTACTTTTTTTAAATACGTTTGAATCACATCACCGAGGTGATTCTAACAAATATCCACAACACATGTTCTATGAGGAAATAAGAATAAAGCAATGACGTTTGGTTTAACAATTCTGAACTTGCCGTACAACGTCGGAAGAGCCGCGATGGTGTAAGTTAGCAGGTACGTACGCCCGAC
This sequence comes from Anodontia alba, assembly GCA_964016985.1. Classification (NCBI taxonomy): domain Eukaryota; kingdom Metazoa; phylum Mollusca; class Bivalvia; order Lucinida; family Lucinidae; genus Anodontia; species Anodontia alba. Next base: position 29,294,453 of record OZ024821.1, read on the forward strand.
AAGTAAAAGGTCCGTGGTTCCATTCCAGGCACGACCGATGTTTGCACGCTAATATATATACAAATTTTATTTAGGCCTAGATCTACAAATTTAGGGAAATATTAAAAGGATTATATAAGCAACAAAACGCCTGCGAAAACGAGGCAATGCTATAAAATTACTCATTACAGTTCTATTTAGAAAGAAAATGGGAGAGAAATCCTTGACTAGAAGAAATTCTAAATACGTTTAGGTGTGCATGCTTTCTCGAATCCATTATTCAACAACTACAGAACTCTATGATGATGTACTTCATAAACACAGCGTACAACTTTATTCTACCTAACTGGACTATGGTGACCAGTAAACACAACGTACCAACAAAATTTCAGTGTTTTTTTTTTTTTAATACAACCTGCTGTCATAACACGGTTGCGGAAACAGAATCACTCAGATTAGATGTACTTAGTTAATCCGAAATCTAATCGTGTAGCATTATCAGATTTGTTGTATTTATTTTTATTTGCCAAATACAGCCTCGTCACCATTTCTGGGCCAAGTACACTTCAATGACTCTTACAGGCGTGCTTGCTTTTGGATATTTTTGTTACCATAAGACAGACAAATTATATGTGTGCGAAATGCTTATAAGCTTTCTTCGAGCTTCGGTATTTAATATAAGACCACTCTCAGACCCCAATACCGGGTCACGTCGTCAATATCGGGGCATCCGATATAGAAAAAGAGACGCTTGAGTACGCAGACTTAATATTTATAACGAAACTCACTTTATGAAAACTATGGAAATGAAACGATGTAAGGTATGTCTACACCATTCTAAAGCATCACGAAAACATGCCTGTATAATGTTGACCCCCTTAAACCCCACTTTTATATAGTAAAACTGGGGTTTACAGGGGTATACATTATTTTTCTTATTTCTGCTCAAAAATATAGATTGCTGGTACTCGTTAGTACCTACAATCTATGTTTTGAGCAGAAATATTAAAGTTATCGGAGTTTTTATCTAGAAAAAATTCAGTATTTGGGGATGATATTTTCTATGAATAGGCGTGTTTTCGTAATGGTGTCTTTGGATATACACTTGCATGATAGGCCCACTTCAGCCTTCGCATTCGCTGTCTTAACAGGGCCTCTGGCATCCTTTAACGTATTTGCTGTATCGAGTATTTCTATAATTGACCGGTGATGACGCTGAATGAAATGCACATGCTGAGTATCCGTGTGGTCCGATCTGGGCTTTGTTGTTCATACGTGCTGGGATGGTACCCAAAGACGATAGATCGGCCGTTAATCGAACATATAATAGCGCATGACAAAACCAACAAAATGGTATGTGCGCGCAGCGAAGACTCGGATCAGCGCCTGGGCTTCCGCCAGTCTGATCAAAGTCTTTGCTGTGCGCTCATTGGGTAGCTAAGGACCCAAACTTTCTTAATCCGGATAGCGAAGACTGATCAGACTGGGCGGATGCCTAGGTTGATCTGTTTTGTTTGATTTGGGCTTAACGTCGCTTTCAACCTTTTTCAGTCATATCGCGACGGTGTCTGGATGTGGCAGGGAGCTCAATGCTCACTTTTAGAGTGCTGCCTCACTGAAATATCACGCCCCAGACACTTTGACATGATATTCCACCCAGTCACATTATACTGACACTGAGCTGACCAGTTCTAGCTCTACTTTCTTAATGCTGAGCGCCAAGCGAAAGAGCAGCTAGTACCATTTTTGAAGTCTTTGGTATGACCCGGCCGGGGATCGAACCCGCAACCTCCCGGTCACAAAGCGGACGCTCTACCACTGAGCCACTGTGCCGGTAGAGGTTGATCTGAGTCTTCGCTCGGCGCACATGCCATTTTGTAGATTGAGTCAGCGAATGACAAAGCCAACAAAATGCCATGCGCGCCCAGCGAACTCAGATCAGCCTAGGCATCCGCCCAGTCTGATCAAAGTCTAAACTGTCCGCATGAAGAATGCTAGGGTCCTTAACTACCCAATGGGCGCAAACGAAGGCTGGCTCATATACGAAAATGCATTTAATATTTTATACGATGCATTTTATTTTTCAACCCAAACTCTAAAATCTGCATCCGAGGAAAGATTACAGTGACCATTTTTAAAGGGCCATGCATAATGCAATCAGCAAATGTCCAGCCTCATGTAGCACCTATGCGCTGCCTCATCAGGTTATTGGATGACCGATGGTACAATGTATCATTTTTTCAAGGATATCCAGTAGATTCGGTCTCGTCGCATCTTGCAGATTATCAGAACCCACATTCTTTGAAACCTTTCCGTTTCTAGATGTACCTTAATTTGATAATACAAATCTGAACATGCTATTTCCTTATCGTCTGTAGCATCCTATCTCGGAGTTTATTCCCAGCTAGTAAGCATACTGCTCAGATCTATATCGGACCGTTATCTGCTCGATTGGATTATTATTGGTCCGATATAGTCTTAAGGAGAATCATTATGAAAACACGCCTATTCAAATATATTGAAAATTTTACCACCAAAAACTGAAAATTTTCAGATAAAAATTCTGATATTTTTCATATTTCTGCTCAAAACATATATTGTGGGTACTCGTTAGAACCGCCTTGGCGAGGCGGTTCTAACGAGTACCCACAATCTATGTTTTTGAGCAGAAATAAGAAAATAATGTATACTCCTGTAAACCCCAGTTTTACTATATAAAAGTGGAGTTCAAGGGGGTCAACATTATATAGGCATGTTCTCGTGATGTGATGACGGGTTAGCATTTATTGATTCGTAGACTTCAAGAGCTTGCGGCTCTTGTCACCCAGCAGCAGAAGCTGTACGTAATCTACGATTTGAGGTTGGGATCTAGACAGCATTTTAATTCGTCATCATCGTTCAGTCTTTCTGTATTGTAGACTGATACCCAGTTTTCACACTTCTACTTTGCGGCACGTTTTGAAAGGGTGACAGTGGCTCGTACATTAAAACTGTCCAACACAATAATAGTTCTCGGAACATGAACCCTCACACGCGCACACTTCTTGCGTGGAATCTGATTTTGAAAAAAAAAAAGCGTTATAGCGAACAGCAAAGGTTCTGGCGAACCTGCGCATCCGCGCATTCTTGCCTCTCGACGAAACCTATGTTGTCCGGTCACGTAAGTGGTAGACAAGGGAAAATTAAGCTAAAGAACTAGACTTGTGACTCTGCTAAGAAACTGGACATTCGCACTGAAAGATTGAGTGGACGGAATGTCCCAAGAGCCTTGTTTCTCGCGACCTACTCAATTTTCTGTTCTATACAAGGCTTCTTAAACGCCATATTTACAGACACATGTAGGAATTATCTGTGATACTCTGCTCTAGATAATATTTGCTACTGGTCGGGGTTGGTAAATTGATGTCAATCTTAGGTCATTTTACTGTCACAAATTCATCTTTTTTTTTTAAGCCTCATGCCGTCATTTTGGCGCAACAAGTCAATAACTCGACTAAGATATATAACATGTTTTTGACTTTTTTCGTTAAGGTAACGATGTATGACACACTTCCGTTTTGAATACTTCAGTTTCATCATTTCTCCATTTGCTCTTTCGTTGGTGTCTGCTTACTTTGAAGTGTTGTGGCGAGACTGGTTGTGCACTGACGTTTCCATGTTCCTGTTTAGTCTAGTGGCATGTCAAGATCAATATTGTCATTTACTTCTTCTTGGTTAGAATAGGAAGTAGTTTTACGGTATTTTGGGTTCAAACTGTTATAATAGCAAGAGTGTTGTGTTTCTAGCTGGTTGACAAACATTTGGTTAGTATTGTGTTGGTTTATAGTTGGGACTGAGCTGCCAGCTTTAATATTCTGTTCTGGTGTTCCGGTGTCTAGGTAATACATCATTGTTTCACAAAATGATGTGATATAGACTATTCAGCATTGCAGGTTCAATCCAAATATTAGGGTATACTCAGATATGTAGTACAAGAATCCTGTAGATCTTATCAAGTTTGCTGTCGGTTACCATCTGCAGTCTCATCTGTTCTGTTACCTGTTGCTGATGGTCCCTAGTCGATGATTGTCAATGGGTTCTCACTATCAAATATTCGCTCTGATATTTGCGTAACGGCGTTCCCATCTGCAGTTGTATCGGCTCTGGTCTCTGTATTTGATGCTTGTCAGTTGGTGTTCATTACCACGTATTCTGCTTGGTGTCTGCTTAACGGCGTTCCCATCTGCAGTCGTAGCGACTTTGGTCTTTGTAGCTGATAGCTCCTCGTCAATAATCATCAGTGAATTCTAAACATCTCATATTCTGTCTGATTTCTGCATAACGGCGTTCACATCTTCAGTCGCATCGGTTCTGGTCTTTGTAGCTGATGGTTCCTTGTCGGTAATTATCAATGGACTCTCATTGTCACTTATGTCTGATATCCGCATAACGGTGTTCCGATTATCTGTTCTTTGTAGCTGATGGTTCCTGGTCGATAAACATCAATGTGTTCTCACTATCACATATTTTGTCTGATGTCTGCGAAACGGCGTTCATAGCATCTGTCCTATCGGCTCTGGTCTCTGTAGCACATGCGTCCTTGTCGGTAGTTGTGAATTTGTTCTCACTATCACATTTTCCGTCTGGTATCTGCGTAACTGCAATCGCATCTGTAGTTGTGTTAGCTCTGGTCTCTGTAGCTGATGGTTCCTCGTCAATAGATGTCAGTGGGTCTTCACTACGACATATCATGTCTGATGCCTGCGTAACGGCGTTCCAATGTGCTGTCGTATCGGCTCATGACTCTCTGACTGCTGTTTCCTCATTAATAAGTGTCAGTGTTTTTACTTTAACATCTCCGCTCGGTTGATAATACGAATTTTAGTCGGCGTTTTCTTGGTTTTGAAGTTGGTTTTCTATTCACGGTAGTTCAGTTTCAAGAATTTCTGTCGCGGAGCTTTCATTTAAATAAACGACTTAACTTGTGTTGTTGGCTTCATTTCACTTACATGTATTTACTTTTCATTTGGAGCTGAGTCTTCGCTTATGCTTTTGCGTTCAAATCATCGTCATCATTGATAGCACCGTCTCAGATTTTAACATCAGGGAATATTGCTGTTCTTAGAGTCTGGTCAAAAACAACATCATACGGGTTTCATTGTTCCTCCAGCGAATTCATTTAATTTAAACCACTGGCAACTTCATCCGCTTTTTTCCGTTTCAAAGGCCAAATCACGTGGTACTTTGACCAGTGGTCAGTACAATGAGCAAATATAACAGTACCTATTCATCCGACTTATGTCGCACATCAATTAGCTCTATCTGGGCTCTTGTTCAGAATCCACAAGAGAAAATTGGTTTTAACCCTTCATTATTAATTTGTTTCATCGGCAGCACACACCCTAGAAAAATTCTACAAGGTTCTTATACTACCCATCTGTGTTGTGTATACTTGTATATCTGGATTGAACTTGCATATATTTTCATTTGCTCCAGTATTCCAGTGGTATTGTTTGGCAACCCCGGGATCTCCGAGTGTCTCAACACAGTGTTTCTGTTCAGTCCTCATCTTTGCTTTATTTTAGGCTTTATCTGTGATGTATTTGTTACTCGTAATGATACATTGATGAGTTAAAAAAACAAACAAAAAAAAAACACGGACCGAACAAATATATGATTTCACCATTATAGAAGGCGAGGGTTGGAATCCCGTAAAGCAAGCTTAAGTCCCCCAGTAATTCATTACTGACCGTTCCAAGGCGGTACTTTCATTGTGGTACTTTTTGTTAATTTTTATTTAGTGTTTCACTTTTTTAATGTTTCTTTTAAACAGTTACGTAATTTAAGATATTTCATTTAAGTTTGGACAACAGAGTTGCTACCTTATTTTGGAACGATTTGCCAAATCTGCTTGTCATCTATTCATTTTATGGCTGCTTCATTGTGTTTGTCTGTCTTTCCGTTTGGTGTTGGGGCCTTGATGTCGATCTGATTGTATCAGTTCCCGAGTTCGTTTATTTACTTTTAACGGAATACTTATCGGACTAAAGTAGCTTTCAAAGTATATGATTAACTATAACCTCGTTATCATTGATACAAATGAAAATTGTTTTTGTTTGTTTTGTTTATTTTTTGTAAGTATACGTTTTCTAAAAATAGAAATAAAATGCTGGATGAGAGGCAAATAGCATAGACCCTGATAAGTCGCCATGTTCTGTGGAGTCTGATCTAGGTCTATATTTTTTATCAGACCTTTCTGTTCGAATACTAAGAGTAACTGGATCAGTTTCATCATTATATAGGCCGCGGTCTGACAAAAGGCAACGTTACGGCAAATTTTTATTTGTACCTTTATATAGTCTGATAAATCAATCCATATAGAATCATTTCTAAAAATTTCAATTATCTATCAAAACAATTTTGTTGGCCACGTACGCATATAAATCGCAAAAAAGAGGGTCACGCTGTAATTTATAGAAACGTAATGACTGCAAATAAGTGGTTATCATATCGCATCATTTGTAAGTGAGGTCTTCCTTTGTTTGTTACTAGCTGGTAGATAACTCTGACTAAAATAATCTTAGAAACTACATCCTAAGTGTCTCCCCTACACCTCTACCAGTTATTATTCTAATGGAGTTTATATCTTTGTCCTAGCTCCTGGATTCTTCCGCTGAACTGCCACAAAACCGGAACCGAGGGGTGAGGGAATTGGGGATTGGGTACCCTAAAATTGTTCGCCATTATAATTGCCGCTCTTATGTTTTCAAGAGAATGGGGACATTTTTAAGGGAGGCAGTTCTATCAAATTGATATACACCTTTTCTGATATACACCTCTTCTGAAAAGGGGTCTTCTATAAAATGGATCACCTGGCTTCCAAGGTGAGCAATAGTTTTCCATTTAAGCTTGGTCCACTTTTCAGAAGGAGCTTGATGTACCGGAATGCAAAACAAATCACAAAAGTTGTCTCCCTTATGCACAAATGGCAGGAATTCGACCAGATATATCTTATAGAACAAAGGTAGTTTACTGTAAAAGTGCTTTAAACCCCCCGCCCCCACCCGTCCCCCGTGGGTTATTCTACTGACCGTTCTAAAGCGGTGGTCCCGGTATTAGTCTTTCTCATTGTTGCTTTATGGTTTATTCTACGAGGCGATTTGTTTTATGTCTTGCCTTGTGTTCTTTTATTCTTGTATTTCTTCAGTCCTTCTAGCATTGCGATTGCCTCGCTTGACTAGAAATGGGACGTTTTGCAAATCTAATCATCAAAGTGCTTTTTGTAATTGAAGTTGTTTATCAAATCGATAGTAAATTAACGCTGTTGCTATAGTATCTTTTAATTAAATTTCACTTCAAAATTAAAGGTATTGAACTCATATTGAGCCAAGTCAATGATTAATATTATAATAACTGACCCCAAAAAAGAAGCATCGTCTTGTGACAAGCATACATGCCTCGAAAATGTGAGTTTGTATTAAATTCAAATATGCTTGAAAATACTGATTTAGCTTTTCGCGTTAATAACAGCTTTAAGTTTACTTCATGATGGTAAACGAAGTGTCGGTGCAAATGCTTACTTCTTACATTATAAAACAAAAATTTCAAGGTGACGTTTCTTTTTTGACTAAGTATAGTAGAGCAGATCGAAGGCCAAAAGTCCTCTCCTTCCGAACTTAACTGGTAGGGTTGTGCTAACAGCTAGTGACATGTTTATCAGAATGTTTGTCTATATGTCTAGCGTCAGAGTCCAGTTGATGCAAATTGTGCCTTACGAAGTTATTGCCTCTCAAACCTGTATATCCTTAAATACAAAGATACTTGAAAGTTGTATACAGTGTGTTTACAAAAATGTGTTTCTGATAAAGTAAGCTTATAAAATTAATGTCCTTTCTGTTTCATATGATAATATGTTAGAAAGTGCATACTGCAGATGTTGTCAACAGATGTGTTTGTCCCGGCAGTCAAAGGGGCGGGGGCATCTTGTTGTTATTGCGGGTCCCGTGGGCATCCGCTTTGGCCTCAGCGTAGCTTCTTCTCTGCACATCTTTTATTAATAGATCAGGATGTGGCCAAACTAGCAGAGACACAAACACAAGTGTTGGGAAAGGATTATTTAGGTTTTAGTGATATTGACTTAGTTTTCCAGGTAAAAAGAATTTTGAATGTCAAATTTTGGCTTAAAAAGCTTGTCTGCATCCTATTTCTTGAACCAAAGAATGGTTTAAAGCCAAACTTTATGTTTTGTGTAACTGGAATAGTTCAAAGATTTGATAAGATTTTGGTGGCCTTGACCCAATTGTCAAGGACTCCATACAATACAGACTGTAACAATGTGCCTTGTCTGCGCCCTGTTTCATGATGGGATGGGGGACTGTGACCAAGCTTGCACTGAATCACTATGGGGAGAAAAAACAAGAGGCCCACGGGCCACGATTCGCTCACCTGAGTGACAAAGCCACTGCAGACATGCAGATGTTAAGCAACATTTTTCCAATCCTATCATCGCAACTAATGAAAATATCATCATTTGAGCAGTTCTTAGCAGGCTTCAGAGGAAAAGCCATTTGAAATTATCAACTTTTTTCCATAAAAATGTATGGGGCCCATACAAATGCATACAGAAGCAAACTTGACCTCGCCGTAAAAAGGTTAAATGTCAATGTATGAATTATTTTAGCAACTTTGGTAGACCGCCCGTTCCAGATGATATATGCAAAGATTCAGCCACAAGCCTTCCTTGGTTTTGGAGAATAAGATTTTTAAATGTTTTTTCCCATGCAAATGCATAAGGAAGCAAACTTGACCTTGCGTAAAAAGGTCAAATGTCAATGTATGACCATTATTTTAGCAATTTTGGTAGACCCCCTGTCCCCGATGATTTATGCGAACATTCAGCCCCAAAGCATCCTCGGTTCTAGAGAAGAAGATTTATAAAGGTTTTTACCATATATGGGCATGGCGCCCATCTTGGTCAACGAGCCGTGACCATTTTAGCAATCTTTTGTCCCCCCCTACCTAAGGAGGCTCCATATGAAATTTGAGCAAAATTGGCCCAGAGGCTCCAGAGGAGAAGTTGTTTGAAATTCTGAACATTTTTCCCATACAAATGCATAAGGAAACAAAATTGACCTTATCGTAAAAAGGTCAAATGTCAATGTACGACCATTATTTTAGCAATTTTGGTAGCCCTCCTGTTCCCAAAGATATATGCAAAGATTCAGCCATAAGGCATGCTCGTTTTTGGGTTTTGGAGAAGAAGATTTTTAAAGTTTTTCCCATACAAATGCATAGGGAAGCAAACTTGACCTTGCCGTAAAAAGGTCAAAGGTCAACGTACGACAATTCTTTTAGCAATTTTGGTAGACCTCCCGTCCCTGATGATTCCTGCAAAGGTTCAGCCCCAAGGTGTTCTCGGTTCTGTAGGAGAAGATTTTTAAAGGTTTTTACCATATATGGGCGTGGCAGCCATCTTGGTCAATGGACCGTGACCATTTTAGCAATTTTTCGTTCCCCTACCCTAAGGAGGCTCCATATGAAATTTGAGCAAAATTGGCCCAGAGGCTCCAGAGGAGAAGTTGTTTGAAATTCTGAACATTTTTCCCATACAAATGCATAAGGAAGCAAAATTGACCTTATCGTAAAAAGGTCAAATGTCAATGTACGACCATTATTTTAGCAATTTTGGTAGCTCTTCTGTTCCCGAAGATATATGCAAAGATTCAGCCATAAGGCATGCTCGGTTTTGGAGAAGAAGATTTTTAAAGTTTTTCCCATACAAATGCATAGGGAAGCAAACTTGACCTTGCCGTAAAAAGGTCAAAGGTCAACGTACGACAATTCTTTTAGCAATTTTGGTAGACCTCCCGTCCCCGATGATTCCTGCAAAGGTTCAGCCCCAAGGCATTCTTGGTTCTGTAGAAGATTTTTAAAGGTTTTTACCATATATGGGCGTGGCGGCCATCTTGGTCAATGGACCGTGACCATTTTAGCAATTTTTCGTTCCCCCACCCTAAGGAGGCTCCGTATGAAATTTGAGCAAAATTGGCTCAGCGGTTTCAGAGGAGAAGTCGTTTGAAAATGTTAACGGACGGACGCACGGACGGACGGACGGACGGACGGACGGACGGACGGACGACGGACGAAAAGTGATCACAATAGCTCATCCTGAGCAGAGCTCAGGTGAGCTAAAAAGAAGTGATTAGATTTTGGTGACCATGACCTTATTTTCAAGGTCATGATTAACACTCTGAACGTCAAATTTTGACCATAAAAGCGTGTCACCCTAACACTTTAATGACAAAGCTTGACCATTTCAAGTTTGTATGTACCTTGCCTCCTGAAGTAGATGGTGCATTTTGGCCAAATCTTATGGATTGTATCATTGTCATCACAAAAATATCGAAGACAATTTTAGAGACCTTAGCACAATTTTCAAGGTCACCACACTATGAGGACTACAAAAAAGCCTTCTCTGCACTCGATCATTTAAACCAATGGGTTGAGTTTGACCAAATTTGCATGGTACAAACACGCTACTTGGTTAGAAGTTGAGGATAAATTGACATGGTTTGTGGGTCATTATTATTTTTTTTCTCTGAAAACACTGATTTCATTTACCTCACGAGGTGTTTGTTTGCTACACATGCCTTTATGATCGTGCGTACTTTTGTAACTTATATTATGCCTACGTTTTTAATAAAGGGTTTAATTTGACTTTTGCATAAACACCACTTCACTGTATACCTACATGTATAATGACTAAATTGATTGATCTTGAAACCGTTTACTTAAAATTAAGAAATTAAGACAAGTAATCTGATAAAATGCAAAAGTAAATGTCCAGCTAAACTGACCTGTTTTTGCTTGTGACGACTTTTCTTCCATTTAAAAATAAAACTATTTTAATGCCTGTCGACCCTAAAATTGTTTGGAAATGGAAAAATCAGCTTTAAAACTGTCGGCATTGCTACAATGATACTTACAATTATATCTTAACTTCATAGAAGTTCTAAGCGTCAAGATTCTTTTATGTTACCAGGTGCTGTTGATGACATTTAGTCTTAATAAACATTTTATCTGTTGACAATAAATAACTAAAATGCGGAGTCGATGGCACGCCATCTCAGATACTCACACTCCGTGCTAATGTTGCTAATGGACACACTTACTATGAAAGGAAGTCTTGTAGCAAGTTTGGTTAAATTTCACCCAGTGGTTTGGTAGGAGACGGACAGATGGTCCGACACCGGATGTAAAAATCATGTTGCTCGCACACATCCTTGCTATGAGGGAGTCATATAGCTTGGTTAAATTGCACCCAGGGGTTTAGGTGAAGATAATGTAGCGGAAAGATTGACGGACGCCGGACAGATGGACAGAAAACACCCTTACCGTAAGCGAAAGTCATGTAGCACGTTTGGGTAAATTCTGCCCAGTGGTTTAAGAGGAGATAGCGTGACGGATGGACAGACGGACGGACAGAAAAAATGAAGCAGTCGATTTTACTACCTACAGATTTGTCTAAAAATTTTGATGACTGGCATAGTGTGCAGGCACTGATCAGACGCCGCGTTCTGCAACGTCTAATCTGGGCTTACACTATTTGCTCTGGCCTTTCTGTCCGAATACTAAGGCTGAAAGGTGATGTTTAATGTCTTTTCAATAGCATACTATTTGCTATTGAACACTGATTATTTATAACTATTTGACTAATGGTTATACCAACTATCATAAATTGGCAAAGGAACTGATTGACTGGCTAATATTTGACCAGTAGAAGCCAGGCTGCCTATGCTGACAACAGTATGAAGTCTTTTGGGCAGTGCTTTCAGTATAAGAAGCTACTAGTAAAATCAAGGAATGTGTCTCTACTAATATGGCATGCCAAATTCTAGTGACCAGCCATAAAAACCATGAATTATTATCCACACGCTGTTTTAAAAAGCGATGGAGATATTGTGAACGCCTCCATCCGTTCGTCCGTCTGTACGTCCAACGGCACACACGAATGGGTATTTATGCTGCTGCAGATTATGGACAGTTTCAATGGGATTTATTCCGGTGGCGACTTAACATTAGATCTTATTTGGCTAAAAAAGTAGAGATCTTCTGTGGCTATATTCTAACAACATAAGTATGTTTTCTACTGATGGTAGCCACATAACTGTCCATCCGTTACAATGTCTGTCCGTCCATCACGCTATCTCCTCATAACCACTGGGAGGACTTTAAACAAACTTGCTACATGACTTCCCCCCATGGTAAGGGTGTGCGAGAGCAACAGTAGTTTTCCGTCCGTCCATCCAGCAGGCGACCGTTTATCTGTCCTTCACGCTATCTCCTAAACCACTGAGCATAATTAAACCAAACTTTTTACATGACTTCCCCTCATGGTAAGAGGCTGCGAAAGCAATATTATTTTTTCCGTCTGACCGGCGTCAATCCATCTATACGGATCCTATCTCCTAAACCGTTTGGCGGAATTTAACCAAACTTGCTACACGAATTCCCCTTACATTGAGGGTGAGCGAGAGCAATAGTTTTTTTTTCTGTCTGGCGTCTGTTCATCAGTCTGTCACGCTGTCTCCTCCCAAACCACTAGGTGGGATTTAACCAAACTTGCAACATTTGCTTTCGTGGTAAGGATGTGCGAGAGCGAGGCCATCCATCTGTCCGTCCGTATTTCCATCCGTCCTTCCGTCATGCTGTTAGCAACAATAGCACGATGTGTGGGGATTTGGGATGGCGCGCCATCGACAGCGCATACTAGTTTGGGTTTTATTTTAGTGGATTGTCAAACAGGATTATAAGAATAACTAGAATGCGCGCCATCGCAAATCCCCACGCTCGTTGCTTATGTTGCTAAAAACAATACTGATTGATAGACCGTCTTGCTCTTGCAAATACTTACCATAAGGGGAGGTCATGCAGCAAGTTTGGTTACATTCCGCCTACTCCCATACATGAGAGTTCTGCGTTCCAGATGTTCATATTTCATATTTATATGCTGCTATTTATGTTTTTGTTATTCTTAGGAACGCGAAATCTCATAAGGATTCTGCCATTTTCCTTTCGCGAGGACCGCAAAAATCTGTTGCGCTGCACTTTCTTGATAAATTAAGAGTATTTAAAACGTTATGAAAACAAAATGCGTATGTAATTTGCATCAATAATAGTAAAATACCTTATTCCAACAAGAAACGTTTAAAAAAGTCGCCAAATAAAACATTTAAAGAAGCTTTGTTTTGTCCCTGTAGTGATTTATCACGCCATTGTTTACTTTCTTACTGCTGTCAACTGAGGTCACAACGGTCATTGGTTAAAGCAAAAACTAGAATTGAATTTTCCGAACGAATTTGACTGAAACTAACGGAAACTAACGAAAGACAAATAGCATTTATTTGTCCTGATTGATGAACAGAAAAATAGAATTGTTGTGTAAAGTCAGACTCTACAGCTCGGTGACAAAGTCTGGAAGCCAATTAAGGGATTTTTAAAATGCACATCAGTGATATATCAAATAGTTCTGCATTTCAAGTTCTCAAACAAGGAGTTACACCGCTAAAGATGGGGGTGGGGGAAGGGGCAGATTACAAGGTCCTATAAGTGATTAGTATAAGAAAGTATACAAGTAGAGTTTTTAAAGCTGAGTTTCAGTTTAAAAGTCGAAAAAAGAGAGAGGGGAGAGAGAGAGCATTCTAAAGTAAAAAAGAGATTTTAAAATCTTTTGGTGTTGACTTGTTTGAAGAGATAGTCTTTCGACGCTTCGGCATTTTAAGGGGGTTATGGGAATGGTGGAGGTGGGGTGGGGAATGTGGGGTTGGCATATATCTGTACGGACAAAATTCGTAAAAAAGAGAATATGAAGGTTGTCTTGGTGATGACTTTTCAAAAGAAAGTCCTTTCAGTGCTTCGGCATTTTCAAGGGTGGGTGTGGAATGGGGGCTGACACATATCTGTGCGGACAAAATTCATTGCATGGAAGTGCCCCCATCCCCTAATTTCTTTGATTAGGTATGTCAATAACTATAATAACACTAATATAATAAGTAGTAAGCAAACTTACCTTATTCAATAATGCATTTACATACTCACGAGTTTCGACGTAGAGTAAACAATTTAGGCTGGATAACTGATTCATTTATGGCAGATGATCCGGTAAAGTTACACAGCACACTAAATGTTGATGGATGGCTGATCGCTCTGTCTGCAGAACTGTAGTTCTGGGTCTTCTCCGTTGTAATTTCGCGAACTTTGCAGAATCATGATCCCAAGTTTTAAACACAACCACTGCTTCTGTTGAGGAGTTTTGTATTTAGATCATCCTTCTTGTCCTCACGATGTAGACCTTTTTTCTGGATTGTCACCTGAATCTGCTACTTTTTGACAAGAGCATTTTTAAAGCTTTGCAGACTTTTCAAAACATCGCGACGGCGGGGTAAGAATAAAATGTAGTTACTAGTATATAAGATGTATTTACTAGTATATTACCCGAGCAGGAACTATTTTTTATATGTTTATATTAACAAGCAAATTCCATGGGGAATTTATGTCCCCCGCCTTATTTTTATTTGAGATGTTAAAAATGGGTACGTTAACCAGAGGACCATTGGTCCTGTATCATTTACCTAAGTATTGAAGCAGGAAACCAGCGATAAAAAAAATTTCAGGATTCTGAAAAAAAAACAAAAACAAATGCGTATCTTCAGACCATCCTTAAAGCACCAGTAAAGTTTCAAAAGGATCGGCTTAAAACTGTGATAGGAGTTACGGGGACAAGGTACCTACTCCCTATATGTTTCTGTAGTATTAGAAGTCAAAAACTGTTTAAGTTAAAAATGCGGAAAAAGTAATAAAAATTATTTCAGGTTCTAAAAAAAAAACGCATGCATATCTTCAGTCCATCCTCAAAGCCCATGTAAAGTTTCAAAAGGATCGGCCAAACACTGTCGGGGGAGTTAAGGGGACAAGGTACCTACTCCCTATACACTTCTGTAATATTAGAACTAAAAAAATGTCTAAGTTAAAAATGCGGAAAAAGTAAGAAAAAATTATTTCAGGATTCTAAAAAATCCACATGCATATTTTCAGGCCATCCTAAAAGCCCATGTAAAGTTTTAAAAGGATCGGCCAAAAACTGTCGGAGGAGTTAAGGGGACAAGGTACCTGCTCCCTACAGACTTGTAATATTAGAACTCAAAAAATGTCTAAGTTCAAAATGTGTAAAAAGTGATAAAAATAATTTCAGGATTCTGAAGAAAAAAACAAAAAAAAAAAAACACATGCAAATTTTCAGACCATCCTTAAAGCATCTGCAAAGTTTCAAAAGGATCGGACAAAAACTGTGGGAGGAGTTAAGGGGACAAGGTACCTACTAAAAATTCGGAACCACGCACCACGAGCCACGCACCACGGAAAGCCCAAAACAGTGTCCGTCCGCTTTTCTTCGAAAAGGCGGGGGACAATAAATAAAACACTGAGTACACATATTCTTTGAAAATCGTAACCCCAGCCACAAGTAATTTAGATTTTCAGTCAGGCGATTTCGACTAAGTGAGGCGATCTTCATTTGACCAGTAAAAAATAATAAAATGAATAAACAAAGCATGAATTGCTGCAGTAAGCCGTGCTCATTCACTTAGGCAATTCTAAAAGGTCACCAAAATGAATAAATAAATATTAGATAAAATGAATAATAATAATAAAAAAAAAAAACCTGAATCGCTGCAGTAAGCGAGGCAGTCCTCATTTACTTAGGCAATCCTAAATAAATAAAATTGATAAATAACGCCTAAATTGCTGCAGTAAGCGAAGCAGTCCTCATTTACCTACGTAATCCAAAAACGTCACAAAAAATAAATAAATATAATTGATAAATAACGCCTGAATCGCTGCAGTAAGCGAGACAGTCCTCATTCACCTAGGCAATCCAAAAACGTCACAAAAATAAATAAATAATTGATAGATAACGCCTGAATTGCTGCAGTGAGCGAGGCAGTCCTCATTCACCTAGGCAATCCTAAAACGTCACAAAAAAAAATGAAAGAATAACGTCTGAATTGCTGCAGTAAGCGAGGCAATCCTCATTCACTTAGGCAATTATCAAAGAACACAAAAATAAATGAATGAATAACAAATAAAATGACTAAATAAACCTATATTGGTGCAGTAAGCTAGGCTATCTTCATTCACTTAGGGAATCCTAACTAACATAGAGAAATGTAACTAACCACGAAGATAAATAATACGTAAAATGCCTCAGATACTTCAAAACTAATCCCAGCCACAGTTTATTCAATCTTTCACTTTAACAGATTTGAGCCAAGCGAGGCAGTCCTCATTTGACCATTGAAATATCACAAAATAACCTTGCTGATAATTTTTCTTGACATAGTCGTCAAGCACGCATTATGACCTGGTGCCCTTGACCTAGATTTCGCGCTCCAGTATTTTTGTTGAGACTTTACTTAGTGTCTTGCATTAAAGTGCATTTCTCTGCAGTGGTGTAAGCTGAGAATTTCAAACCTTGCATACTAATTGTCCTCAACATAGTGTCTAAGCATGCACTATGACCCGGTGCCCTTGACTAAAATAGTTAAATACATGCGGAAGATAATTCAAAACTAATCTCATCCCCAGTTTATTCGCTCTTTAACAGATATGAGTCAAGCGAGGCAGTCCTCATTTGACCACTGAAATATAAAAAAGCACATTGACTAGTTATTTTATTTGACATACCCCTGAAGCACGCACTACGGCCTGGTGTCCCTGACCTAGACTTTGCGTTCCGGTGGGTTTTAATGTAATGATTTTACGTAGTCATTAAAGGTGCATTTCTCTGCAGTTGTGATAGCTGCGAGTTTCAAATCTTGCATAGTAACTGTCCTTGACATACGCTTTAAGCATATGACCCGGTGCCCTTGACCAATATATCGAATTTTTGTGACTTGCTCACGATTTTACGGCGAATCTAACATTAAGTTGAGTTTCTCTGAAGTGGTGATAGCTGCGAGTGTAAAACCTTGAATAGTAATTACCCTCGACACTCTTCTTCAAGCACGCATTATGGCCTTGTGCGGTTGACCTAGATATCGCGCTCCGGTGGCTATTTTCATGAGTTTACGTAGTCTGGCATCAAAGTGGATTTCTCTGCAGTTGTGATAGCTGAGAATCATAAACCTTTCATGGTAACTGTCCTCGACATACACTTTAAGCAGAAACTATGACCCGGTGCAATTGACCAAGATTTCGAACTTGTGTGACCTGATCCTGAACTGATAGCGAATCTAGGATAAAATTCGGTTTTTCTGAAGTGATGAAAGCTGCGCGTGTAAAACACTGAATATTTATTGTCCTCGAATTACTCTTCAAGCACACACTGTTCCCTGATGACCTTGACTTAGGTTTCGCGCTCCAGTAGCTTTTGTCATGGTTTTACGTAGAGTCTGGCATTTAAATGGATTTCTCTGTATAGTTGACAGCTGCGAGTTTCAAACCTTGCATAGTAATTGTCCTCGACTTACTTCTCAAGCACACACTATGACCCAGTGACTGCGCACTTTAGTGACCTGCTCCTGATTTCACGGCGATTCTAGCATTAAAGTGAGTTTCTCTGAACTGGTGATGTTTGTTCGTCTGTCATTATTGACAATGACCAATCCTAATCAACTGTGTGATGTGTTATTTGTGTGTTCTAAGTTGGCTGATGAGACCAACCTTAGCTCTAAACTGGCTGTTGCAGATAGAACAAGAGAGGTCTGAAGAAGAAAGATGTTGGTGATGCTTTAGTTATGGCTTTCCGCTGTGCACGTTTCTGCTTGGCTTCGCTGATTCTTTTTGCTTCGTATTCACCAGCTCCCCTTTTTATAAGGCCTCGCCACTTTGTACGATCCTGTGCAATCTGTTCCCATGACTCTGTTGGTATGTTGAAGTCTTTAAGGGAGGGTTTGAGGGTGTCCTTGTATCGCTTCTTCTGACTACCATGGGAGCGTTTTCCTACTTGAAGTTCTCCATAGAGGATTTTCTTTGGTTCATCAGGCATTCTGGTAACAAGGCCTGTCTATCTTAACTATGCCAGTTTCAGAAGAGTATGTACACTCTGTATCCCTGCCCTTTTCAGGACCTCTGTGTCTGGAATCCTGTCTTGCCACTTGATCTTTAGAAGTTTTCTAAGCTTGTATGGAAGTGGTTCAGTCTTTTGGCATGCCGTTGGTAAACTTCGCATGCGTATAATAGTGTTGGCAGCACTACCTATACACTTTCAGCTTTGTGTCAAGTCTGATTCCACTTCAGTCCCAAATATTTCCACGTAGCCGGCCAAATGCTGCACTAGCTTTGGCAATTCTAGCATTGACTTCATCATCAATGTGCACAACTCTAGACAATGTGCTTCCAAGGTAGGTGAGCTTGTCTACTATTTGCATTTGTTGACCTTTCACTGTGATGGTAAGCTCCTTGTAAGGCTTTCCAGGTGCTGGCTGATATACTAACCTAGTCTTTTTGATGCCGATTGTGAGATCAAATCTGTCACATGAAACAGATACTTTATCCACACCTTTTTGCATTTTCTCTTCTGTTGGAGCACCCTTTGCCATGTCATCGGCAAAGACGAATTCGTCTAGCACCTCTATCTGTACCTTAGATTTAGCTTGCTTCTTAGGTTGAAAAGTTTCCCATCAAAGCGATACCTAATAGGTATACCATTGTCACCATCCTGGAAAGCATCTGTAAGCATGGCAGAAAACATCATGTGGAACAGTGTTGAAGCTAGTACACAGCCTTGCTAAACTCCATTTGTCACAGGAAATGGATCAGAAAACTCGCCATCATTTTGGACCCTTGCAAGCATACCATCATGGTACTGCCGCACCATTGCTATGAATTTGGCTGGACAGCCAAACTTTGCCATGATTTTCCAAAGTCCCTCACGACTAACTGTGTCAAACGCTTTGGTAAGGTCGACATATGTCATGTAGAGGTCCACATTCTGTTCCTGGCATTTTTCTTGAAGCTGTCGTGCTGTAAAGATCATGTCTATTGTTCCTCTGTTTTTTCCTAAATCCACACTGGCTTTTTGGAAGCCCTGACCGTTCGGGGTTTTCGTTCAATCGGTTCAGTAGGACCCTAGTAAGGACCTTCCCAGCAATTGACAATAAAGAGATGTCTCGATGATTGTCACAGACTTGAGAATTCCCTTTCCTTTTGAATAGGTAGATAATTGTTGCATCCTTGAATTTTTGAGGAATGGCTTCTTTTCTCCGCATAATGTGAAATAACTCTGTCAGTTTCTCTGCAACTGGAGGACCTCATGCTTTGTAGATCTCTGGAGGTATTGCATCTGATCCTGGAGCCTTGCCAGATGACAGGAGTTTTATTTACGCCGGGCTCGTGTATGCATTTGACGAATATAGGTTTTCTTCCAGTTTTATGGGGTTCTTAGTGGGGTTCATATATAACTGTTCAACCACCACTTTTTTTTATTATTCGAAGTCACACTTTTGAAGCAGAGAACTGTGCTATTACTAACACAGTGAAGTAAAGAATGAGAAGTACTGTGTAGAATGAATGTAGCAATGTGGGTTTTGCTTATTTAAAAGAGAAATGAGCAGTTTTCCCGTAGGAGCCCTAATTTGACCATTCCACCTGAAATGAGCTTGTTGCTGTCAATATTCGTACACGTTTGATTTTTTTCAGTTCGTTTTTTTCGTCGTACTACGAAGAAAAAACAAAAGATATTTTGCTTTGTTTACGATTGGAATTATGCATTCTCAAATCGAACGGATTTAAGCTGGTTTCATAATACAGTTTAATTTGATATTCAAGCATGGAAAGATTTGGGCCGAAAGAAAACGTTATGAGTGGAGAAAAGAACGAAACACTGCTACATAGATTATTTCGGATATAGTATGTTCCGCCCAGGCTATGGATGGCGACATGTCATTATGTATGCGGGCTAGAAAACAGACGATCATAGTTGATTCTTTTTTACATAGCCCTGATAACGTCTATAATGTTTTTATCGTTTAGTATTGCGATAATTTATATAATTACAACCCATTCATCAATAATAACATGTTTTCACTATACTACGATCTATATGGAGCTAAGTAATGCATGACAGATTAGTTTCCCGGCGTACTGATGCTTTGCATCAATGTTTTCTTGTTGCTTTCGCTGTTTCAGAGACGGTTAGGAGCTCATCAAGCAGCGGATTACATTCCACCTGTGGTAGTCTGTCGATAGCTTCATCATTGATAGATGATGGCCGATTAAGGACACCATCAAAGTGTTCAGCTAATCTTTTCAAGATAGCTTCTTTTTCAGTCAGAAGACTAGTTCCATCTGCACTAAGGAATGGGGTGGTTCCTGAGCTCTGGGGACCATATACTGTCTTGAGTGCATGAAAGAACTTTTTTATGTCCTTTCTGTCTGCAAAGGACTGGATTTCATCAGCCTTTTTTCTCAGCTAGGAGTCTTGCGTGTCTCTGAGTCTCGTCTGAACTGTCTTGCATATGTTTAAATAGGCAGTCTTGCTAGATACTGAGCTGGTACTTCTGAGGTAAGCCGTCTGTTTTTTGGTGTTTCTCTTCAAGGAGTTCTGAATTTCTTTGTCATTCTCATCAAACCAATCTTGGTGTTTGCGAGATACTGGTCCTAGGGAATCCATTGTTGACGAGTGAACGGTGTCTCTGAAGACTGTCCAGCTCTCATCTACATCTTCTGAACTGTGTCCCAGTGCATGTAAACGGCTGTAGAGATCGTTGACGAATGCTTGCCTCTTGCTGTCTTGTTTCAGTTTGGAGACGTCTAATTTCTTTGGCACCTTCTTGCCTTGTGGTCGTAGTACAGGCTGAATGCGCAGGTTGAGTTTGCTGACAACAAGCCCGTGATCTGTCCAACAGTCGGCACCACACATAGTTTTAGTCACTCTGACATCCTGTCTGTCCATCCTTCGCACTATGACATAGTCAATGAGATGCCAGTGTTTGGAGCGAGGGTGCATCCATGTTGTCTTTCTGCGAGTTGGTAGACGGGAAGACTGTGTTGGTGATCAGTAATTCATGCTCTGCACACTTCCATAAAAGGAGGAGTCCATTGCTGTTGCACTTCCCTACACCTTCAGATCCAATCACTCCTTCCCAGGTCTGGTAGTCTGTGCCCACTCTAGCACTGAAGTCCCCGAGGAGGATGACTTTGTCTGTCCGGGGTGCTGCAGAAATCACTGAATCCAAATAATCATAGAACTTGTCTTTAACCTCATCTGGGTTGGTCATTGTAGGTGCATAGGCACTTACAATTGTTGCATAAAAGGTAAGAGAAAAGTCCAGGGAGTGCCACAATCACAAACCGCATGCCTCTTGCCAGATGAGGGAAGTCTCAGCGTCATCAGGTGGTCATTTATGCCTTTGGAAACTTCTGAGAGCTTGGAGATGTGACTTGATGGCGAATCCTACTCCTGCTTCACGCCGCTCTTCTTTCTTGCGTCCACTCCAGAAGAACGTATAGCCAGCACCAACTTCTTTTAAAAGCCCTTCTTCTGCAAGGCGAGTCTCACCCAGAGCTGCAATCTCGACTTTGTATCGGTCAAGTTATCTACCAACTAGAGCTGTTCTTCGCTCAGGTCTGTCAGAACCAGAACTGTCCATTAGGGTGCGCAAAATTCCCAGCGCCGATGTTTAGAGGTATCACTTTCATCTTCTTTTTTCTTGTTTGACCGCTAAGTGGGATTCCCGCTGATCGCGGTTAACCAGCCAGGAGTTTTGAAGTAGGCAATTGTTCAGGGCACCTTTTCTAGCCCCTTCCCCATGCTACGGGGGTGAGTAGTGAACTGGTGATAGCTGCGAGAGGAAAACCGTGCATAGCAAATATCGTCGACTTACTCTTCAAGCACGGACTGTGATCTCGTGCCATTGACTTAGATTTCGCACGACAGTGGCTTTGTCATTATTTAACGTAGAGTCTGGCATTAAAGTGCATTTCTCTGCAGTGGTGATAGCTGCAAATTTCAAATCTTGCTACTAATTGTCCTCGGCTTAATCTTTAAGCACGCACTATGACCCAATGTTCTTGACCAAGTTAATTAAAAAACATAAAGTGCGCCGGATAATTCAAAGTTTATTCACTCATTTACTTTAATAGACATTTATCAAGCGAGGCAATCCTCATTTGACCATGAAATTTCAAAAAACGCCTTGCATCTATAGTAATTTTCCCTGACACACTCTTCAGGCACGCACTATGGCCTGTTGCCCCTGACCTAGACTGCGTTCCAATCGATGTGTCGTGATTTTGTGTTAAGTGGCATTAAAGTACTTTTCCCTGCAGTGGTGATAGCTGCGAGTTTCAAACCTTGCATAGTAATAGTCTTTGACAGATTCTTTAAATACGTACTATGACCCGATCGCCTTGACCAAGATTTCGAATTTGTGTGACCTGCCCATGATTTTACGGCGAATCTAATATTGAATGGATTTCTCTGAAGTATAAAACCCTGCATAGTAATTGTCGTCGACACTCTTCTTCAAGCACGCACTATGGCCTGGTGCTATTGACCAAGGTTTCGCGCTCCATCGGCTTTGTCATTACGTAGTCTGGCATTAAAGTGGATTTCCTTGCAGTGATGATAACTGCGAATTTTAAACCTAGCATAGTAACTGTCCTCGACAAACTCTTTACTGGCACACTGTGACCCGGTGCTTTTGACAATGATTTCGAGCTTGTGTGACCTGCTTCTGATTTTACGGCGAATCTAGCATAACATTAGGTTTCTCTGAAGTGGTGAAAGCTGCAAGTGTAAAACACTGCAAAGTTATTGTCCTCGACACACTCTTTAAGCACGCACTATTGCCTGATGAACTTGACCTAGGTTTCGCGCTCCAGTGGCTTTGTCATGATTTTACGTAGAGTCTGGCATTAAAGTGAATTTCTCCGCAGTGGTGATAGCTGCGAGTTTCAAATCTTGCATAATAATTATCCTCGACATACTCTTTAAGCACATACTATGACCCGGTGTCTTGACCAAGATTTCGCACTTGTGTGACCTGCTTTTGTATTTACGCTGAATCTAGCATGGAAGTAAGTTTCTCTGGTGAAAAGTTCGGTTGTAAAACATTGCATAGTTATTGTCTTCGACATACTCTTCAAGCACGCACCAGTGCCTGGTGATCTTGACCTAGGTTTCGCGCTCAAGTGGCTTTATCATGATTTTATGTAGAGTCTAGCATAAAAGTGGATTTCTCTGCAGTGGTGACAGCTGTGAGTTTAAACATTGCATAGTAATTGTCCTCGACATATTCTTTGAACATACACTAAGACCCGGTGCCGTGACCAAGATTTCGCACTTGTGTGACATGCTTCTACCATTAAAGTAAGTTTCTCTGAAGTGGTGAAAGCTGCTAGTGTAAAACATTGCATAGTTATTGTCCTCGACATACTCTTCATGCACGCACTATTGCCTGGTGAACTTGACCTGGGTTTCGCGCTCAAGTAGCTTTGTCATGGTTTTACGTAGAGTCTAGCATTAAAATGGATTTCTCTGCAGTGTTGATAGCTGTTAGTTTCAAACCTTGCATAGAAATGGTCCTCGACATACTCTTTCAGCAAACTATGATCCGGTGCTCATTGACTAAGACTGCGCTCTTATGGTGACCTGCTTCTGATTTTAGGGTGAACCTAGTAGTAAAGTGAGTTTCTCTGAACTGTTGATAGCTGCGAGTGTAAAACCGTGCATAGCAATTATCCTCGACATGCTCTTTGAGCACGCAGTATGATCTCGTGCTCTTGATTTCGCGCGACAGTGGCTTTGTCATCTTTTAACATAGTCTGGCATTAAAGTGCATTTCTGTGCAGTTGTGACAGCTGCGAATTTCCAATCTTGCATAGTAACTGTCCTCGGCTTAATCTTTAAGCACGCATTGTGACCCGTTGTCCTTGACCAAGTTAATTCAAAACATAAAATGCATCGGATAATTCAAATAATTCAAAGTTTATGCACTTAAAAAGATTGAAAAGTCAAAAATTACCTTGCATATATAGTAATGCTCCTTGATATACTCTTCAAGCACGCACTATGTCCTGGTGCCCTTGACCTAGACTTTGCGTTCCATTGGATTTGTCGTGATGTTACTTAAAGCGGCATTAAAGTGCTTTTCTCTGAAATGGTGATAGGTGCGAGCTTCATACCTTGCATAGTAATTGATCTTGACATACTCTTGAAGTACGCACTATGACCCGGTGCCCTTGACCAAGATTTCGAACTTGTGTGACCTGCTCATGATGTTACGGCGAATCGAACATTAAAGTGAGTTTCTCTGAAGTTGTGATAGCTGCTAGTGTAAAACCTTGCATAGTAATTGTCCTCGACAGTCTTCTTCAAGCACGCACTATGGTTTTGTGCGGTTGACCTAGGTTTCGCGATCGAATGGCTTTATCATGCTTTTACGTAGTCTGGCATTAAAGTGGATTTCTCTGCAGTGGTGATAGCTGCGAATTTCAAACCTTGCGTTGTATTTCTCCTCGACATACTCTTTAAGCATACACTATGACCGGTGTCCTGACCAAAATTTCGCACTTGTGTGTGCGTCTGATTTTACGGCGATTCTAAATAAAATAAGATTCTCTGAAATGGTGAAAGCTGCGAGTGTAAGACTTTGCACAGTTATTGTCCTTAGCATACTCTCCAAGCACGCACTATTGTCTGATGAACTTGACCTACACATTCTTATCTACTCAAACGAGAATATCAGCCACTTTGTATCAGCTGTAATGAACCTTTTATAGTGAAACACTTTCTGATCGGCTGCTTTGAAATCTCTCATGTGCGACGTCGGTTCTTCCAAGCAAATGACCTAAGATTCTTATTTGAAGATGTACCAGCTGATAACATACTTATGTTATCATTATAACCGTTTCATTACAGAACCAAGTTAGTACACCATTTTGACGCAAATGACACTTATGGGTTGATGCGTCGTTACAACTGAACACATCATCATGACCTATGTTTTGCACTCCAGTGCCTTTGTCATGATTATACGTAGAGTCTGGCATTAAAGTGGATTTCTCTGCAGTGGTGATAGCTGCGAGTTCCAAACCTTGCATAGTAATTGTCCTCGGCTTAACCTTTAAGCACGCACTATGACCCGGTGTCCTGATCAAAAGTTCGCACTTGTGTGACCTGCGTCTGATTTTAAGGCAAATCTACCATTAAAGTAAGTTTCTCTGAAGTGGTGAAAGTTGCGAGTGTAAAACATTGCACAGTCATTGTCCTCGACATACTCTTCAAGCATGCACTATTGCCTCGTGATCTTGACCTGCACATTTTGTATCAGCTGTAATAAACCTTTTACAGTGAAACACTTTCTGATCGACTGCATTGAAATCTCTCATGTGCGACGTCAGTTCTTCCAAGCAAATGACCTAAGATTCTTATTTGAAGATGTACCAGCCGACAACATACTTATGTTTTTAAAACACATCAGTCTTTTTAACAAAGTATAACTGCTTTAATTTTTAATTCGTTCTAGTTTACATTTTATGCATATATGACTTACCATTATAATCGTTTCATTACAGAACCAAGTTAGTACACCGTTTTGACGCAAATGACCCTTATGCGTTGATGCGTCGTTAAAACTGAACTCATCATCATGATCTAGGTTTCGCACTCCAGTGGCTTCGTCATGATTTTACGTAGAGTCTGGCACTAAAGTGGATTTCTCTGCAGTGGTGATAGCTGCGAGTTTCAAACTTTGCATAATAATGGTCCTTGACTTACTCTTTAAGCAAACACTATGACCCGGTGCCCATTGACTAAGATTGCGCACTTGAGTGACCTGCTCCTGATTTCATAGCGATTCTAGCATTAACGTGAGTTTCTCTGCAGTGTTGATAGTTGTTAGTTTCAAACCTTGCATAGAAATGGTCCTCGACATACTCTTTCAGCAAACTATGACCCGGTGCTGATTGACTAAGACTGCGCTCTTATGGTGACCTGCTTCTGATTTTAGGGTGAACCTAGCAATAAAGTGAGTTTCTCTGAACTGTTGATAGCTGCGAGTGTAAAACCGTGCATAGCAATTACAGGGCTCATACACGTCAGGGAAATGTCAGGGAATTTTTTTTTTTCAAGGTCGGGGAATTCTGTGATGTGTCAGGGAAATATGAAATTTTGCAAAAATGTCAGAAAAATGTCAGGGTTCATGCACTCTTTCACTTTAACAGATATTAGTCAAGCGAGGCAGTCCTCATTTGACCATTGAGTTGTCCAAATATTTCCTTGCGAATATAGTAACTTTTCAAGCACGCGCTATGGCCTGGTGCCCTAGACTTTGTGCTCTACTGCGTTTGTCATGATTTTACGTAGTCCGGCATTAAAGTGCATTTCTCTGCAGTGGTTATAGTTCATGGCTTTACGTCCAACATTAAAGTGGGCCTCTAGTGCGGTGACAGCTGTGAGTGTCAAACTTCGCATAGTAAATGTGCTCGACATAACTTCAAGCACGTGCTATGACCTATTTCCCTTGTCATAATTTTTACGCTTGAGTTACTTTGTCATGACTTTACGTCCAGTGCGTTTCTCAGTAGCGCTGATAGCTCTGGATATCAACTATTGCATAGTAATTGTCCTCGTCATACTCTTAAAGCACGCACAAATGGGTGCATGCGTACGTCTAACTTGTTGGACTATATGACCCGATGCCATAGACCTAGATTTCGCGCTCCAGTGCCTGTGCAGCTGGGCCCTCAGCTGGGACCTCTGCTGAATTCTCTTTTAATTTCATGTGCAGCATGACCGTTCTAAGATGGTGGTCCCGGTGTTAGTCTTACTCTTTGTTGCTTTGTGGCTTATTCTACGAAGTGGTTTTTTATGTCTTGCGTTGTGTTATTTTGTTCAAGTGTTTTTCAGTCCTTTTAGCATTGCAATTACCTCGCTTGGGGAAGAGACAGCTAATTTTAGTGCTTTTCGTACGTTTGTTCGATTTGCGCTTGTTTGGTTTTGTCTGTTTCCTCTTCCTCTTGGTGTCTGGGATGCTGTTTGTAATTACGGCATTTCCTGGATTTTTACTTTTTTAATTGTTTAAAAATGGTCAAAAAATATTTTTCTAATCCTTAAAAGCCACAGTTTTGATACTTCCGGTCCAGGATGTATGCCATCTAAATACAAGTCCTTAAAGTTGAAATAATATCGTGATTGTCGACCATGCTTTGTTTTTGTATTTTTTAATAGATCCAGCGAAAATTTTGGCGTGTAGCAATTATTTAGAGAATCTATTACTTCGTTAAAATTTTTCACTGCAGTTTCTAACTGATCGTCACTGCCATCTCTCTCCTGTAAATCTAAACCATGACTTTCATTCCACTTTGAAATTGAGTATACAGGGCATTTAAGAAAAATCACTTTACTAGAACTATTTATTTGCAGAATTTTTTTCTGCATTTCGTCCAGTTCATTTCTTAAATCTGTGGGTTCGATTCGCCGTAAACTGACCCTTTTCCTTTGACCAAACTTTGTTAGGTCACAAGTCCCAAGCCAAATCAGTACCAGAGGTTCCTGCATATCTCGGATTTTTTCCTCGAGTACGCCAAGTAGATCATCATCCCCTATCCGGGCACCGCCTCTCCAGATGAATTGCAAGTAATCTCGCCGTTCAAGACACCGGGACAGATAACGGCCTTTGGAGTCTGTTACAACAAAAGCACGCCTTCGGGGTCTACGTTCATCCCGTAACAAGGTCTCGAAGTGCAAAATCTCTTTATTCACTTTATTCACCGACATTTTATGCTTTTTTAATCCTGAGGAACAAACAAACAAACTTCGTGTTCGATAAAAGCGAAAGCGACGGGTGTGTTCGATTGAGTGTCACAGTTGCGTGCGGTTAACTCGGAATGACGTTCCTTGCCTGGCGTTTTATTTTAAATGAAAATATTTTGTTCTGACTGATGAGAAAACCGTTTGACGTTTCCATTTCTGTATTATTTTCTCAAATATGTAACCTAAAATTAAATTTACGGCCAAAAACAATTGCTAGTAAAGTTTATTATTATTATTATTATTATTATCATTATTATTTTTTTCCCTTAGTTTTTTTTCTAAGAAAGTGTTTAGGTTTCTTTGCGTTATTATGAATGTTTCAAAACGATACTGTGGAATTTTTTGATAAAAAAAAGAACGAGCGGAATTTTTTAAACATCTACCCCCAAGTTTCCTGCCCTACAGATTTTTGCATAATTGATATTGATGTTTACCATGAGGGAAAAAGTGAAATTGTTTGACTTGAAAAAAAATAATAATAAAATGACTAGAATTTAACTTTTTGTGCATAGATCGTAACGACCAATGGTTTTGCATTTAATAATGATTTACTTCTTCTATGTAAAGTGCCAAACAAGAAACGACTTTCTGAAAGATGTTGAAAACACACATGATACATGGAAACAGCCGTTTCCTAAATATATTTTTTTTTTATTATCACTGCTTACCAAAAAGCATAAACCCAACAGGCAATATGTTGAGAGTTAATCATTGACAGTGCAGATGATGTTTACCTGAGGCCTTTCGGCTTTCGCCTTCTTCAGAGGTTTTCTATTTAAAAAGATAACATAAAAATGTAAAATTATCCAGTGATATCACTGAGATGAAAATACCTGGTGATGATTTTTTTAAAGTAAACTTTGATGGCGATGGTTCAAATTTGTGTAAAGAAAACTTATCGTGACTTCTACACTATCTTTAGCATTGTGTTTTCTTCTACGAGGCGATTTTTAGTAAGTCTTGCCTTTTGTTTAGTCCTTGTGATTTTTTTTTTCAGTCCTTTTAGCATTGCAATTACCACGCTTGTGAAAGAGAGAGCTGGTCTATGTGCTTTCGTGCATTTGTTTGTTTCGCTCTTGTTGTTTTATGTCTATTTTTTTTCTTCGTCTTGGTATCAGGGACTGGCTGCGACATATTATTGTGGCACTCCCTAAAATTTTCTGTTTGCCTTTTTTATTACTCTACAGTGAAATTATTATTATTATTATTATTATTATTTTGCTTTATGCTGAATCCAGATTTAGTTACTATTGCAGCCTAATGTACGATATAGCGAATATACTTCAGGATTCATTGTGCAAACATCCATATTGCAGATTTATGTTAGTATAAGCAACTTATGTGATGGTGATCATTTAAAGACTATGTGATGTCTAAAATAATTCTTAAAAACAATAATAGCGTTTATAAGTTATAAGCTTTGATAACTTTATAATGTTGAGTGATTAAATATCAATACAGCTGAATCTAGAGCGCTAGAAATATTTACTTAATTCCATGATAGAAATATCTTAAGACATTCTTGTAATTACTTTGAAAAAAAAACGAATACTGCTTAAGCCGGGGCAAGGGGCACATGCAGCCTCGCAAACTACATAGCTTCATATGACAAAAAAAAACAAAACAAAAAAAAAAAACGAGTCTCCGATAGTTCGGTTCTTTTTGTGTTCTTTGTTTCCATAGGTAACCTTTATCGAATAAGCCCAAATATTTTGATTTAGATTTCGAACTGTTTTAGTGGATTGTTTGCGTATGAGGTACTTTCCAGTGCCGTATGCTGGCCCTGGAAAGTCTCCGCATACTTTACCATAGTATATATTTCATATTTTGGTTCTTAGGGATAAATGAGTTCCTTGGTAGTTCGATATATATAAGAAAATGCCCAACGGCATTATGGACGTTTTTTTCTGCTGAAGAATAAAGGTAATATATCACTATGTGAAAAGGTAAACCTCGGACGACAGGCCACCCGGACATCGCTATTTTAAAGGACGAAATTTTCCTTGAAAGAAAAAAAAGTAAAAAACAACATGTTTTTTTTTTTTTGTTTTTTTTTTTAAATGATGGTTACTGGTGTGGTCACTGGTATATGAAAGAGGCTCAGCCACTGAGGCTACAACCAGCATAAGGGAAAAAATTATCACAAAACTTGCAGGCTACTGCTGTGGTCACTGGTGAGTATATAGAAAAGGCTCAGCCAGTGAAGCTACAACCTGCATAATTGTGTAATAATCCACTAGTAAATGTTGAAGAACAGCACTTTGGAAATGGATTAACAAAAATCTTAATTTAAACAATTGCATATATCTAACAAAAAACAATCTATTTTGAAAAAAAAAAAAAAAAAAAAAAAAAAAAAAAAAAAATGGCATACGGAGCCACTAGTTTGAAATTTTATTTAGCATTGAAAAGTATCTTCAGAAATGAGCCACAGAGAGTTAAGTATATCAGGCCCGACAAAGACTTTGCTCAAACCGTAGCACTTATATGAGTTCTGAGATGCAAATTATCACGAGATCTATAGAGATGATTATTCATGTGCAATTTCAGTTTCCTACAATAACCGGAAGTCGGTCAGGGGAAAGCTTTCATGAAGGTCCCCCTCGTTGAGGTACCGTTGCTTTTGACTTTGTGTATATATGCACTTATCAGTTAAAACAGAATCATTCACACGGACTGAACAAATGTCTTGTGTACACCAAGGCAGGACTAAGTGCTCGTGTATATATGCACTTATCAGTTAAAACATAATCATTCAAACGGACTGAACAAATGTCTTGTGTACACCACGGCAGGACTAATGGCGAGGGTTGTGGCCACTTAAAATCGGTGTAAGCCCACCTCCCCTCAACCCCCACCCGCGCCCTGCACCCCCTCATATTTTATTGACCGTTCCAAGGCGGTGCTACTGTTGTGGTTTACTCTACTGACCGTTCTAAGGCGATTGTTGTCCCGGTGTTAGTCTTACTCTTTGATGCTTTGTGGTTTGTTCTACGAGGCGATTTTATGTCTTACCTTGTGCCATTTTGTTCTTTTGTTTTTCGGTCCTTTTAGCGTTGCGATTACCTCGCTTGGGGAAGAGATAGCTAAGGTTTTTCGTCTGTTTGATCGATTTGTGCTTGTTTGGATTTGTCGGTTTCCTCTTCCTTTTGATGTCTGGGAAGGGCTGCGGTTTGTGATTGTGGCACTCCCAGAACTTTTCTCTTACCTTTTTTACTATTTCTATCATTGTATGTCCTATTGATTTTTTTACTTTATCCTTACTTTATCCTTTTGGCCATTTTTTTGGGGGAAAGACACTGTCCTTTTGGTTTTTTGCTTGCGGTGCTTTGATTGTGATGCCGTTGCTTTAAGTTCGTCCTTCTTTTCCTTTGATGTCTTCGACAGACGGTGTTAGGTAATTGTATCGATTTCTGTTCATTGCCTTCCTTTCTTTCTATATAATTAAAATACTGCAGGACACAATTCTCGAAGGAAAACACCTATTTTATGAGTTAATTACTACTCTACGCCTTTTATCGAGTTTTGTTGATAATTGTTTCATTTTTGATGAAAATTTTCCAGCTTGCTTAGGGGTTTCAGACAGCAAGAAATCTGGAAAAGCGGTATGTTTACGACCATATATTACAGAAAATAGATTTGCACAACTCTATTAATCTGGAAACATTACTATCCCTGTTTTGAGCACGACGTCTATGGCGGTAAAGTTCGTTTTCAACAACATTCGTGTCGAAAACATTGTCAAGGGCGTCACCAAGGGGGCCAATAATTTGGCTACATCTATGAATGGTGGTATCGATGTATCTTCCTTTTGAAGATTCAATTAAGTCCTTAAATAGCCTATTTAAAATTTCATTCATAAAATCTAAAGGAAGATTTCTTCCCATACCACCACCATAGTTCACCGTTCTATTATGGATCAGGTCATGTCTTAACTTGGAAGGCAACCATCCATTGTACACATAATCATTCTGCAGCTCTGATTTAGGACTGGCTGTTTTCTCTCGTTTGCTTGCTTATAGCTTCTTACGAGCATCGCAACAGAACCACTTACCCTTTGGTGGTTTCTTTGGATTTATATCCAAACAACGCATGTGATACCATTTAAACCTTGTGAGACTCGGCACTACATCCGATCATTGGTTCGTCACTTCCAAGGTCCGTTTGGCATTCGCAGAATCTGTATGGTTCAATATTGCGATACTTGCATTCATCGCTACAATACCAAGGAACAGGAATGTTTTCAGGGTCAATTCCAGCACAAGTATAGTGAAAGAATTCACCCCTGGTGCAGCTACTCCTACACTCGCAACCTATTAGATATTCATCTAAATCTTCACCACAACAGATTACAGGAACATCACCACGGTCATCTGTTTTCATTCGTTCAATGTCTAACGGCTGCCAGACACACTCAACTATACGTTCCACAATTTCATTGAAGTATGAAGACCTCATTTCATCGTCACCATATTTGACATTGTCTGGTGCATTAGATGGTCGCGCTTTTCGGTCACTCATGTCTCCAATATGCATCATCAGTAGACAAACAAAGCCTTCTACAACTAAACACATTAACTCCCACGCATAAGAAAAGTTGTCCGAAGTATCAGACTTGACTTGTCTAAAATTAAAAAATATTTTTGATCTGGCATAATGTACCGCGGTCAGATGCACTCCCACTTTTGAAAAATAAGTCATAAAAATCTTGCAGAAGAAGCATCTCTTTGTGAAACTCTTGAACAGCAGGTTCGAGGCCCTCAAGTCTCTCTGAAGGGCTTAATCCATTTGATCGAGCGCGATGGGCATCATTTCCGCGTTCGCAGCTTAGAC
Source organism: Anodontia alba (assembly GCA_964016985.1). Taxonomy (NCBI): domain Eukaryota; kingdom Metazoa; phylum Mollusca; class Bivalvia; order Lucinida; family Lucinidae; genus Anodontia; species Anodontia alba. The sequence continues at coordinate 29,327,058 of OZ024821.1, forward strand.
CGTCCCCATAGACAACAGTGGTATAAGGCTTTCCGTCTACTGATGGTATATATGTTTGGAGTTTTTCATATATTCCAATAGCCCCTTGGGTTGATGATGGGTCTTCATTAAACACTCCTAGATTAATTAGGACACTTTTGTAAGACGACCGAAGTGAATTCGCATGAAGTATATGAGGAACGCTCAAGTCATCAAAATCAGAATAAAACCATTCCAAATGCCTAGTAAGAATTCTCCCTACAATAACATGCATATTTGAACGGAGCTGATTAATATCTGAAAAATTTGGAAGAAATCGCTCCAATGGTATATCCACTGCCTTTGAAACAGTATCATCATTATCCAATTTTATATGTAATGATGGGACCCAGTTAATGGCTATGTATCCGAGAGCCATATTCAGATAACGGTTTTTGACCGTTTCTGTTGGGTGTCGTGTCACAACTGTTTTGCCTACGTTATCCAAACACATTGTAAACCCTGGGGGATCTGAAAATGTATGAAGCGGACTGCTCGGCTCATCATCAAAAGTGTTTTCGATTACAACCTCCATTTCATCTACATCATCACTTTTTTCCTGTTTATATTCATCATCTCTGTCATTATCATTATCATCTTCTTCACATTCATTATCTTCGTCATTGTCGGTATCTTCTCCGTCGTCGCTATCACCGGTTTCTTCTTCTTCTTTCTGATAATTTGTTTCAGACTGATATGCTTGACTCATATCAGAATAAAGAATTGTTTCTTCCATGTTTGAATAGCATGTTACTTCGTCCTCAACATTGGGAGCAGAAACTGACAGAGCAAAGGACAGTTCTTGTCCACCATCTTCTTCTACTGGTGCTGCTGAGCCTTTCTGTAAAGCAGCTTCCATGTTCTCTTTTAACTTCAAAGCTGCTTCATCAAACTTAGCCCGAAGTCGGTCAATTGCCGAAAGAGTCGCTTCATATCCAGCGAATAAACCCAAGTGTGACAGCTGTTTTATTGTTTCCCTTTTCAGCCTTCCACGCCAGAATTGCACAGAAAGAAGAGTGGGGAGAAATTTAGCTTTGCTTGGAGCTTTCGCATTCATCAAAATAGCAAGGGCGGAGCCGACGCGAGGCTTCAAATTTATTTTCGCTTTTCTAATCATGCTATCATGATTAGATTTAGTTGTCACAGCCCCTTTGAGGACGTTCAACAGAATTGGAGCCTTTTCGGAGGCGATATTAAGGGTCTCTTCCACTTATGTTTTGAATAGTAACTTCCTTGGACAGAGGAAAATCTCTAGAATTGAACAATGCATTCATTTCTTTACGAACTTTACCCAAAACGAACTCATTAAATTGCCTTTTTGTCCCCACCATCGCGTTGTACAGATTTAAAAAAGCACGGCGATAATGCCTTGAACGTATAGCGGTTATGATTGTATCCCATTTATCTGTTTTAGGTTTCCCGAAAATTGGTCGTGCCGCTTTGCCCTTTGTCTGAATTTGTGAACAAAGATATACAGTATATACAAATTTTCTTCTCTGTGTGATGCGCAACGCATGAAGAGGGCCTTTGAGCAATCTTAGGCAACATATAGTCCCTGATCAGCCTGAGCATTCGGGGCCTTCGTTGCCTGCTTACATGATCATTGGAAATGTGTAGTGTATGTCGACGGACAGAGAATGTCCATATCAGACTGTACGAATGCACACTCTCATATGGACTTTTGCAGTCACATATGGCAGAAGGTTCCTACGTAAGAACATCATGTAATCTTTTTGAATGAAATAATCCTTAAGCAACTCATAAGACAATTTAAAATTAGTGGTCCACACAAATGCATACTTACTTCAAAGAAGAAGAAGAAGAAAAAGAAGATAAATGAATTAATTTAAGCATCGCAGACAAAGCATAACCCGCCATAATGCATGTCTTTAACATACAGTAAATCTTATGTTTAAGAGCCATATCAGTATCAGTCTCCTAGCTCAGTTAGTATAAAAAAGGCTATTGTAAAAATGTCACATCAATAAATTTGCCCATTAATAATCCCGAACCACCCATCCCCTAGATCAATGCTTGTGCCAAAGTTCCAGATAATCCATGAAAAAGTTATTATTATATATCAGAAACGATAAAAAAGGTGATGGATAGATAGTCACCCAACTGACAGACGGACGGAAGAAATGAAATTACCCATTTGAAAGAGTTCCTCATACACTATAAGTATACCAAGTATCAGCCTCCGAGGCCCAGAATTAAGTGAGCTATTCACCAAACGCCTTATTTCTTATAACGTCAAGGGGCAGAACTCTGTTGGAAATTAAAGACATTTGCCTATTAATAGTCCCCAAATAACTTATCCCCGATATCCTTTAGAAGAAAAAAAACGTGGAAATTTACTCCAGATATCAAACGGAAAGGAAAGCAGGAAAGAAGTGGCTACGGACAGATGGACGCACGGGCGTCCGGGCAAACAGACGGACATATATCGGGTACTTCTATACCTGACGCCTTTTATTCCGTAGACTACTCTTGGGTACTTTTTTAGGATTGTTGAGTATTTTTTAACAAAGGAAACACCCAATAAACGCCTAGACATAGTTACGGACCCAACAGTCCTTTCCAAAGTACATAACAGTCATATACGGAGTAAAGGGCATCGCATGAAGTAACCAATATATGCCAATCCGTGTGTCCGGATGGACAGACACACACGAACACGGAGGGTATAACATAAAACCCCGCCGCTCGCGTGTGGCGGCGTATAAGAATGGGATCTAAACCCATTTATGCATAGAATTCCGCTTAACCGGGTTCTATTGAAGAATTATCATCTTCCTGCTGAACGTATTCCAACAAATTTTGGCGATTAGCGTAGTATTTGACCAGACTGCATGATTACCGAGAGGATAAGATAGAAAGAAAGCGTTCTCAAAGAGTTCTTTCCAGCAAAACTGCATTTCAGATACATAATTGTCAAATTTTATAACAGTAAATCTTAACCAAGCCTCTCACAAACTATATATTGGAAGAGTCCAATTTTGATTTTAGGTATTTTCAGGCTATGTGATTTAGATATTCTTAAAGAAAAATGGTTGAACTGTTCACAAACAGTGCAAACCCTGATCAGATGTCGCGTTCTGCACCATCTGATCTGGGTCTCCACTGTTTGTCAGTAACCCTTTTAGGAGTCTCCAGACTACAATGAGTCCATCTGAAATGTTTAAGGAAACGAGGGGCACTGAACTATAGGACCGACTATGAACTATACAGTTAAAGAGTAAAATAGATTTTCCTTAGAATAGTAAGAAATATACAATATTTACCTTATTTAATCTTCGAAAAACTGTATGGTCTTACCTTAAGCGGTGTACTTGTGAACCTTGGGCGCTTTGACGTGCTGGGACTGGCAATGTCTTTCTCTTTCTCAGACAACACAGAAATCAACAATGTTCCATGCGAAGGCTGCAATCTACCAGTCTGTTGCTGTGCTTGTTGCAAATGCTGCTCTTCGTGCTTGCAAAAATGCAAATGCTCAGAAACAAATATCTATAATGTCCAGAATTTTTTGTCAATTTAGTTCTAAGTTTTTGTCAACTCATATAGAATGGGCATGCAGCACTAATTGCAAACTTTGATGTCCAGGTTTTATGTCGCAGCCTGACATCATTTATCTCTAAAATTTCCGTATCTGAATACTTGTAATCTGATCCTGTGAATGCTTGAACGATCCCTTCATTTTTCAGTTTGCACACAGTCCTGACCTCGCCCTTATCCTTTGCGCCACTCCCTCCCCACATACCAAACCTTTCTCTTTCCTATATATACTACATTACTCCTAAGGGCGTCTTTCTCCATTTTTGACTGTGGATGAAAAAAAATGTGAAAAAATCCCATTTCCATTTTTATGTCCAGACTTTGTTTTGTCGCAGCCTGATATTATTTTATCTCTAATTTTTTCCACATATGAATACCTATTATTGGATTCACTGAACTTGAACTATCCATTCTCAATTTTAGCTTGCACACCTGCCCACGCTCTTGTCCCCTGCATCGCCCCTCCCATCGTACCAAAAATATATCTCCAATTTTAACTATTGATAGTGAACGACTGCCTAGCTCACCATATTTTTGTAACAGGTAAAAAAATTCAAATCATCTATGCCGCAGCTGGGTTTCGAACCCGAGCCGTCTGCTTGACAGGCCAACACTCTACCACGTCGCTATAAAAGCCGGCTTGTACTACAAGGCAGTACAAGTGTATCATATACCTATCAATACTACAGTTTGACCCCTCAACCCCATCCCACCCCCCTCCAACACACACACACACACACACGCTTCTTCCTACGTATCATTTTTTTTATGGATAGTGAGGACTGCCTCGCTTACCGTATTTTCTCCGCTCCCATTCACCATACGTGTATATTTATTTATCTATGTTTTATTTTATTTTTATTTATTTATTTATTTATTTTTTTTTTTTTAATATGGATAGTGAGGACTGCCTCGCTTACCGTATTTTCTCCTCTCCCATTTTACATACATGCGTGCATATTATTATTTTTTTTTAATATGGATAGTGAGGACTACCTCGCTAACCGTATTTGCTCCTCTCCCATCCTACATACATGCGTGCATATTTATTTATTTATTTATGTTTGAATATGGATAGTGAGGACTGCCTCGCTTACCGTATTTTCTCCTCTCCCATTTTACATACATGCGTGCATATTATTTTTTTTTTTTAATATGGATAGTGAGGACTACCTCGCTAATCGTATTTGCTCCTCTTTGCTCCTCTCCCATCCTACATACATGCGTGCATATTTATTTATTTATTTTTGAATATGGTTAGTGAGGACTGCCTCGCTTACCGTATTTTCTCCTCTCCTCTCCCATTTTACATTTTTTTAATATGGACAGAGAGGACTGCCTCGCTTACCGTATTTTCTCCTCTCCCATTCTACATATATACATGCGTGCATATTTATTTATTTATTTATTTATTTTTGGAATATGGTT